>JAOSBP010000007.1:12229566-12242412 GCA_027563825.1 Erythroxylum mucronatum | reverse complement strand
AGGAGGGTGATGTCAGAGTTAGTTAGCACATGGGCTGAGGTGGCACAAGGCATAACAGAATGTATGGCAGAATGTACATGTGGTAGCATAAGAGGAGGGGGAGTGAGGAGAGAGGGCATTGGGGAAAAATAGAAGAAAGATAGAAAATATAGGCAGAGAGAATTCGATTCTCCCTGAGGAGCATTATCTGCTCTGGTTAGGAGCAAATCTGCTCTGGATATATTGTAGTGCGTAGAACATTACAGATATATAAATAAAATAGCAAAACTCAGTATTCTGAGCATAGAGTTCTAACAGATGACCACTAAGCCAATAGAAGGCAACTATTATGCTTCTGTTACTTAAACTTAATCCTCGAAATCTTCAAACAATTAACAAATCAAAATTGTCTTTGATTTCACAGATTCTGAAGGTGAAGATGAGACTGAGCATAATGATTGAATGTCAACCTGCACAAACGGATGATATCTTAAACTTATTCAAAAGGGATTCAAGGGCCTGGCTGTGTAGTGAGATTATGGACTCCATATGAAAGAGTATGACATTGTTGTTCCTCATTGTTCTGCACATATTCTGATTCTATTTGGTACAGATTAGACATTATATATATGGAGTTGTCTATATCATGTTCAGGCTGCTGTCATGTGTAGTAGTCGTTGTAGAATCAAATGTTGAATTTATCATATCTCCCACATCGTCTTGATCAGTAAAACAACACAAAAATTAAGGAGACATGAAAACTTCCCTCGTCAACTAAATTTCCAAAATGGCTCCTGCAGACACACTCAAACTTTACAAATTATGCCAAGAATGCATATGATTCAAAGTTGTGAGTACAACAACTAATCATAGACTATAACTTCTTGGTTTGAGTTGGTAAGCTTAATGACATTTAACATTATGATGATATGACGAGGACAGCATAGTTGAGACACAGAACCCTGGTAAGTAATTAGTAGAGATCAAACAATGGTGATGCTGAAATGGATACTCTTCTCGATAGAATGAGATTGAGAGCCGACTAAGGTTTAAAGACAAGCCCGAAACTCATCTGACTCTTCAAATAGCTTAGGGCTTGTTTGTTTTTGTTTATATTTTTCATTTTTGTTTTCAGATTCATAAAAAACTCTGTTTGTTTGATTTCTTTCAGTTTTCATAATTTATCAAAACCATATTGCTCTTAAAAAAGCTTATTCTAATTTTCAGTTTTTTTTAAAAAATCCCTTTTCTCTTAAACTTCAGTTAAGAAATAATTGTATCAAAAAGCTTGAATTGATTAAGAAGGAATCAAGCTTTTGAAACTTCCCATTAACTCAGACTTGGTCTTAAATTTCACAAGCAAAAGATATAATGGAGAATATACAGGAAGCTATTAATGTTCACCCAAGTGAAGAATAATGGTTGGATCATGAGAAGCAAGCTTTAGAAAACTATACGAAGGCATAAAAGATATACATTCAAGGTTTTTTTAAAATCTAAATGGATAGGCAAAATCTCAACAAAATTAATAACATACTAGACCAGGAGGTCTGATTACTTCGTAGGATCATTGAAGGAAGCCACTTATATACACATCAAGAAATTACTAGGATTCCAGTCCAGTTCTACATCTAACATGAAACAAATGAGATCCTCCATCTCCAATCATTTCACTGATGATATGATCCAAATTTTGGAGTCCCCTTTCCATGAGAAGGAAATCGAGCAAGTGATCTTTGAAATGAAAGTGAAAAGTGCTACAGGACTCGATGGATTCAATGAAATTTTTTTTCCAGCAAGCTTGGCCAGAAATTAAGGAGACATTCCAATCGGGTAATTCCTTAAATCCATAAACAGATCATTCGTTTTCTCATTCCTAAATCTCAAAATCCAAATACCTTTCACCCCATCTCGTATTGCAACCTTTGTACAAAATAGTGGCTAAACTGCTAGCAAAAAAAAAACTAAAAAAGTCTATAGCTCCATTGAAAGATACAGCTCAGGTTGCTTTCTTGGGAGGGTGCTACATTGGGGATAATATCGTAAATAGCACAAGAATTATTTAGAGGTTATTCAAAAAAGAATTCACCACAAAAATTGTGCCATCAAAATTAACCTACATAAGGTGTTTGAAACCTTAAGTTGGTCCTTTATTGATTAAACCTGGGAAGCTTTCAACTTTCTATCCAAATTCAAATCTTGGATATGTTAGATATATTAAATAAGTCTCCTAGCCATTATTAGGCTACCGGAGGTTGTTATTTTTCCTTGTTTTTAGTCATTTATTAAATGCACAAGTATAATAGCATTCATTTAAGATTCAGTTATACTATGTATTACCTATGTTCAAAATGCACATACAAGTCATCATGCAGATGCTTTAATCCCATTTGAGATATATGATTTCCCCAACTCACCTCAAAAAAAGGTGTACACTCCCTTAACTTCAACAATCATCGGTACGAGCTCCTTGATTCACAGCTCCCGAGCCTTTATACATAAAAAAATATACAAAGTATTTACTACTCAAACATATATGTCATATTTATATCTCATCACATAAGTGTATAAAACACAATATCACTTTCTTTAAGCTATAGGATTCGACCATTAAACTTCTCACATGATTATTTCCTTACTATTCACATTAGCTTTTCTTTAACATTTTCTAAGGAATTTAATACCTTTAATCCAATACTTACTCATTTCAAAACATAATTAAGCACATTTTTATCCAAGCACATTATGTCATTATTCATCAATTCAAGCAACAATTCAATTTTATTTTAAGTAAACATGAAAGCCGCTTTTATTGTATATCATTACGAATCCTTAAATACTAAGCCAAGTTCACTTAGACATTTTATCAAACACCTGCTTTCAATGTATATCATTATGAATCCTTAAATACTAAGCCAAGTTCACTTAGATATTTTATCAAACACCTAATGTGCATGACTTTCAAGTCATATTTTCAAGGCTTTATCATGGTAATTCATGCTTCTATGATCCTATCTTGTTATATAACAAATACTTCCAATCAACAACACATTTCACCACTCCATTCAATTCAATTCCCTTCATTTAAGCCATATTCATCATAATTATATAACTCATCACATTAATCAATTTCTTCTTCCATCATTTCGACCAAGCATATCCAACATACTTCTTCTTCATTTTTCATCATCAGTTCACATTATATATGTACAATTAACACCATAAAATTCATTTAAATAGAAAAAATGAACAAGGCTACTAATTGAACCATATTCTAACATTTGACTTGTTTGATGCTTCAGCTATCTAACTGAAAACTGATCAGTATTGGGAGATTTTATGGTCGCAAATGTCAAGCAGCTGCAAATTTTTAAAACTCCCCGAAGCCTAATGGGTGAGGCACTTAAAAAGTTGAATTTATTTATCATTACAAGTCAGAAAATATTCCACATTGGGTGCTTGAAGATCTCTTAGTATTATCTGGAAAACCCGCTTCCAACAAATTGCCAGAGATCAATTCATCTATAGCACCCACTTCAAAGAAATAGAGTCTAAGCTCATGAACTTCTTGTCGTCTGGAAAGGTAGTAACAAAAACTCATGCCAAGGTTAAGTGGTCTGACCTTTGTAAACCAAAAAAGGAAGGTGGTCTAGGAATTAAACATCTTTCAACTTGGAATCATGTTCTGTTAGGCAAAAGGATCTGGATCCTTTTTAATGATAGAGAAGCGTTGTGGGTTAAATGGGTTCAAACTATTATTCTTAGACGTCAGAACTTTTGGAGCACCCAACCAACTAGCAATAGCTCTTGGAGCTGGAGGAAATTACTTCAAGTTAGGAACATGCTTGGGAACCATTTCAGATTTAGAATAGGGAATGGTTTAAAAACTTTCTTATGGCAGGACCCGTGGCATCCCAGAGGTTTACTGCAGGATCTGGTTTCCCCAAGAATTATCAATAGGTCAGAACTCCCACTGCATGCCAAAGTAGCTGATCTTATTCATGACAATGTTTGGAATTGGCAAGGAGCTACCATTGAGGTCATTCGCATGATAGATCCTTTACCCTATCAACCTGTTGATTCTCAACCGGATAGACTAGAGTGGTTGCCTAGCTCCACAAAAGCCTACACAAATACTTCAGCTTACACCCTGCTGCGACCTCCTTCTATGAGATTTTCTTGGTATAAATTGGTGTGGCAGAAAGGTCTAACCCCAAGGTATGCTTTTATCTTGTGGTTAGCTTTTCTTAATAAACTACAAACCAGAGATCGACTTCTCTATACTTATCTTCCAAACCATTGCTCTCTCTACTCTTCGGACAATGAATCCATTAGCCACCTCTTCTTTGAATGTTCTTTTTCGAATTCGGTTTGGAACCATTTCCTTGGCCACTTTCAACTGACCATCCCAACCCTGCCTAATCTCCAATCTATCCAACATTGGTTCTCCCATCGCCAAAGTTTCCGAATCCAAAACTTAAATACTTTCTCTATGCTGCTTTCTGTTGTTGTGTATAACTTATGGTCCGAGAGAAACCGCCGAACTTTCAAAGACAAAGCCATGGCAGTGGGGAGTATTAACTCTAAAGTGATCTTCCAAGTAACGGAGCAGCTTTGCATAAACACTGAGAGTAGGTAAATTGGGTTGTTGTCTGGTTTCCTCTTTGCTTTTTCTGGTTCTCCTTTCTTTTGCAGGTGCTAGTTGACTTGTTCCTTTGGAGCCTCTCCATCATCGTCGGACACCAATCTAAAGGATGATCGCTACTTAAAGGTAGGAAGGCCACTCAGCCGTTTCGTACCGACATAGCAAATCTTTAAAGGCCTTTGTTTTGGGCTGTCATTGAGTTTTGTGCTTTTTGCAATGTTTGGCTGTGTTGGCTGGTGGAAGTAGGTGTTGATAATGGGTCCTACTTAATTGTGGTTGTTTTTCTAGTTGAGTTCTCTCTTGTAGGTAGCTTTTTTAGCTTGTGCTGATTTGTTCGGTGACCTTGTCTTAGGTCTCTAGCCTCTGTGTGGCTTTGAAAGCCAAGGATCGTTTTCAGGTCCTTAGTTTTGTACTAAACATTCTTTTATTCTCCTTTTATAATAGCTTTTCTTCTGATTTACCAAAAAAAATTAAACCATAATAGATGAGAAAAATTATACACTCGTATTCAAGATCTCAAACAGTTAAAAGACAGCTTAGCATATGAGGTATCAGTATTTTTTATTGTCATATAAGAATAAAAAAGATACAAATATCTTATAATTTAACAATTTAGTTATTAATCGTACAATTTTTGTGGTTCAATGAAAAGGAGATTCTATCAACATAAAAATTAGTGATTTTTTTAAAAAAATAAAAATTCTTATACTTTTCAATTTTCTAAAAAAATTCTTATACTTTTATTAAAAATAATGATAAATATATGTAACTTAAATTTTATACATTAACTAATCAAATATTATTAACACAACAATACAATCCAACTCATCTCTCAAGCCTAATCTCAGCTAATAATTTAAGATAGCTGAGATAAGTTTAAGAGTTGAGTTACATTGTTATTTAAGTAATATTTGATTAGATCATATATCATATTTATGTCATGTATTTTCATTATTATTTTTAAAGAAAGTCTAAAAAAGGGAGTTTTTTTTTGAAGAATTAAATTAATTTAAAATTTAAAATTAAAAATATTTTTAAAGTTACTTAAATCTCATAAATCTTTGTACTTTACCCGTAAAATAATTAGTTATGGAGCTTTATCAATTCATGTTTTGTTTTGAAAGGTCGAGTCTAGTTTAACCTAAAACGTAAGGCTATTTTAAAACCAAAATTTGTATACATTAAAATTAAATTCCACGTCAAATCGTTCCAAATTAATTTGATTATACTAGTAATACACGCAAAATGTTAAGAAATCTGGCTCATATCCAATCCCGTGTGCAGTAGAATAATTATGATTATTTTTGTTTGATTTTCTAAAAGTTAATAACACTAAAATTTTATAAAGTGATTAACAAATAAATCATAATAAAATATAAATTTTAATTCGTACCTTATTTTAAAGTTTGATTATATTCTTGTTGTATCCCTCAAATAATTTCTAAAACTAGCTCATCTTAATTATCATAATTGCATAAATGTTCAGTAACTAACAGTATCTACATGACAAGTTGAGAGAATTCTGCAACTGTTGTAAAAAGAATTAGACAAGAAATACTAGTTTCATTAGAGCTTAAGTCTATGTATAATAAGTTTTAGCCATTTTAGTAATTTAACTGAAATTATCTACTTTCAATTAAACTTTCAAGTCCAATTTGATCAAAATATCTTTGCTCTCTTTAACATATTCTTTATGTATAACTTATTAAGCTTCCAAATATATTGAACAATAGATATAAATTATATCTCTAAATCATATTTAGGATTTAATAAATTAAAATTTTAATTTATTATTAATTTTTAATTAAATAATTTATAAAATAATATCAACAAATAAATGTGAGTGGCATCCCTGTTGGGCGACGTAAGTTGTAACTTCTCGCACTTCTTTCAATGACAACATCTTGTCACTTCTTTGCTTTTCCATCTTGTTCGATTGTATCATTTTTCATTTGACGTGAAGAAGATTAATTGAGCTTATAACTGAAAAGACCAACATGGTCACTTTTTTTTTATTTAAAAGGAGAGAAAACACGATACATATTACATGATTAGTCTAGGGCGACAAACCCTCGACATATCCACTAATAGGATTGAGAGGCACCCAATGGGTGTTATATCAAAATTAGTGATCCCTAGTTCAAACTGGACGGCAGAGTTGGCGAGCCAGTCAGCATACCGATTACCTTCCCTGTATATGTGTTGAGTTACAACGACCCAATTACGAGTAAACAAATCATTAATACCAAGACTAGAGGATTGATAGTAAATTAATCACTGCACGAATCCACCTCTAGTTCAATTCGACGATAACCCAGGTTCCAAGCTAGCTTGAGACCAGACAAAACTCCCCAAAGTTCAGCAGAGATAGAGGAGCACCATCCAATATTCTGCACAAAGCCTCCAATCTAAGCACCCGAACTATCACGAATCAGACCCCCTGCTGTGGCCGAGAAGAGCAATCTTTTGCTTGCTCCATCCGTATTTAATCTAACCCAACCTTGAGGAGGTTTGCTCCGGCCTATAAGCTGCTCACATCGAGGGCGATTGGCCAGATTTGCTCTTCTTTGCCAGACCGACGCCTTGTAAATCTGATGGACGTATGCTAAGACATGATGTTCTAGGGAAGTCGGCCAAGAAAAGTGCTTTTCGAAAAGGGCCCTATTTCTCTAAGTCCATAAAAACCAACCCATTGTGCCAAAGATAATTGACCAATCTAATCCAAGGACAAGTCAGTGTGTTTGTAGATTCCTTATTAGCCACTCCTTAGTTGTCAGATTGAAAAAATCTGCGGAGACTGTTTGTGGAGGGAATATACTCCATAATTGGCAGGCTTTAGAGCAGTCACGCACTACATGTAGTGAGGATTCATCTAATTGGCAATGGTAGCATGCAGCATCAATAGTTAATTGTTTGTGGACTCATTGTTGATTAGAAAGTAGTCGATCGTGTGTGAGGAGCCAAAGGAATGAGCGAATTTATTGCGGGCCCTACCACTGCCATATTGCCTTCCAAAACCCATTAGACAAAACGTCTTCATGATCCATTATCATGGAATATGCGGATGCAGTAGTGAATTGACTAGTGTCTGATCTGCCCCAAATTAGCTTATTAGGCCCTAAGTAGGGCTTTGGCGGCTAAATACTCGCTATGGACATGCAAATCGAAGAAGGGAGCATAGTTTGAAATGCTTCCCAATTCCAATTACCTGCAGAATCTACAAAGTGTTGAATACGACGATCAATAGAAGCTGGTGGAATAGGAGCCATTGCATGGAAAATAAGGAGTCCCCAATCCTCAACCTAGGAATCTAGCCAAAATCGAGTCCTCGATCTGTCACCTATCTTCCATTTCATGCCCTGCCAAACATGGTGCCAATTAGCTTTTATATTCTTCCAAACCATCGACCCACCTGTTGCACCAAGAGAAGAGGGAATGTTGTTAGCATCAAAATTATATTTAGCCGAGAGGATTTGTACCCATAATGCATTAGTTTTAGAGACCATTGGCCACCCTAGCTTTGTTAGTAAGGCATCATTGGTTGCCCGAACTTTCTAAATGCCAAGGCCCCCTATCTCTTTAGGTTGACAAACTTTCTCCCAATTTACCAAATTTATCTTTCTATTGTCTTGGGTCGAGCCCCACAAAAACTGGTGCATTAATTTCTCTAGGTCATCAAAAAGCTGACAAGACAGTCGGACCGTCTGTATAGTGTAAATGGGGAGAGCTGCGATGACTGATTATGTCAATGTTCTTTGTCTAGCGAGCGTCAAGAGATTGGTTGACCACCCCGAGAGTCGTTGTTGAACCTTATCCAGAATATGATGGTAGGTTCTTTTACTAACTCTTTCGTGTAAGAGGGGCACGCCAAAGTATCGTCCTAAATCATTTGTCTGCTTGAATCCCAATGCATTGCTTAAGTAATGCGCCTTCGTGTGATGTATATTCCTGGAATAAAAGCAGCGAGATTTGTCTTGACTGACCCTTTACTCGGATGCTGTGTAGAAAGTATGTAACGTGTCTCTAATCTCATACACCTGGTCGATGGAAGCTTCTAAGAATAGAATGAGATCATCAGCAAAGAACAAGTGAGAGATAGAAGGCCCTTTTCTGCTTAATTTAATTGGCTTCCATCCTCCTTTAGAGACTGAGTTAGTAATTAAGTGGCCTAGTCTTTCCATACATAGTATGAAAAGATAAGGCGATAGAGGGTCGCCCTGTCGAATACCTCTGGTGGGAGTGAATGTGTCACTTAATTCCCCATTCCAATTCACTGGCATAGAAACCGAGGAAAGACACTTCATTATCAAGGTTGTCAAAGATGCAGGAAGCCCAATATCGATGAGTGCATTTTTCATAAAATCTTAGGAAAGCCTATCATAAGCTTTTTCAAGATCCACCTTGATAGCAAGTATTCATTTCTATCCTGATTTCCTTTTCATTGTGTGGATAACTTATTGGGCAATGATAATATTATTTGTTATCTATCTACCTGGTACAAAGCTGCATTGAGTTGGAGCTACAAGATCCTCTAGGTGAGGTTTAAGCCGGTTGACAATAATCTTAGTAATAGCTTTGTAAATCACTGAGCATAACGCTATTGGCCTGAACTGAGTGATGGATGTGGGAGTTGGAATCTTCGGTATAAGAATCATAATGGTACGATTCAGTTCAGATTCCCAAACTTCATGTCTAAACATTTTCTGAATAAACAATGTTAGTGAAGGTCCGACGGTGTTCCATTGAGATTGGTAGAATAAGGCGGTAAAACCATCAAATCCTGGTGCCTTATTCGGAGCCATATAGAAGAATGTTGTCTTGATTTCATTAGGACTTATGGAGTTTGCATGTCTGTTATATCCCTGTGAGAGAGTGAAGGGAACAACCCAGTGAGAGGGAGGTTGCTAGGTGAATGAATTTCTTTCATGTAGAGCTCATCAAGGAAATTCTTCACTAACCATTTTATGTTCTCTATTTCCGATCCCACGCACCCCTTTTCATCTTTCAGAGTAGTAACCCTCATTTTCCTTCTTCTGGCAGTTGTGATAGCTTGATAATACTTAGTGTTTCTGTCTCCCTAACTTATCCATTGACATCGTGAGCGTTGGTGCCAATATAGTTCTTCTTGGCAAAGGGACTTGTTCCAGTTTAGAACGGAGATATTCCTTCAGCTCACGTAGAGAATTTGAGTCTTTTTCTTCCATAATTTTTTGAATCCCTTTCAGTCGTGCCATGAGTCTCTTTTTCTAATGAAAGATGTTGCCGAATGTACTTGTGTTCCAATGATGTACTGATTCTAAAAGGTTTTATACCGCACCACTCAAGTCAGATAGATTAGGCTTCTAATTAGATTCGACAATCTTATCAAAGCCTTCTTGTGTCATCCACGCTACCTGGAATCTGAAAGGCCTAGAGGTCGGGGGTATGTGGGTATTTATGTTGTAGAGTAACAAAGAGCGGCCGATGATCAGATTTTAAAAAGGGTAGATGAGTAACCGAAGTATTCTGGAATGTGGATTGTGAGGAGTTAGAGTAGAAAACTCGGTCTAATCTAGCAAGTATCTATCCTCTTCTCCAGGTGAACTTTGGCCCTGTGTAACCTAGGACATGCAGATGGAAATATTGAACACAATCACGAAACTGAGAATTTCTTATTGGTTGGAGTTTAGAGCCTCCTTGTTTATCATTGCACTCTAGTTTTGCATTGAAGCCTCCACCCAGAATCCAAGGTTTAGATGTGATCCTAGCTATTCTGCGTAGATACTTCCATAGGAAATGCCGTAAGGAATATGTAAGGCTAGCGTAAATCACTATGAAGTCAAAAAAAGATTGCCCCCATTCAATATTAGTATGTACGAATTGTTTGTGAGTTAACAGAAATCGGAAAACTAAATTAGCTTTCCATAATAACCAGATACCTCCCAAGAATCTTGAGGCTTCTACCCTGAAAGAGTCCTCAAATCCTAAAATCCTAATAACTTTCTTCGCACGATTTCCACTGATTTTTGGTTCTACCAATACAATAAGAATAGGATTATGTATCCGAATGTAATTCTTAATAATTGGCGTGGAGGTCTTATCTCTAGTGGCCTAGCAGTTTCATATGAAGATCGACATAAAATTCTAGCGATATTCGAAGTAAACACTGTTAATCTTGAGTGTTTACTGTGTTATCATCCGGAACCCTACTAGGGTTAGTTATGGGTTTCTGTTGAATCTTGTCCATCTGGGAGTCGGGTACAAAGGAAGTCTCGCTTTCTGATTTCGAGTCTTTTGCCAAATCAGGTGGTCGAGATGGAGGCAGAAGATGATTAGGACGTGACGGTGGCATGGTGATATTCATGCATACGTCTTGCATGTCCTATGCCATGGCTCCGCACCCCCTGTTCTCTTACATGGCCTCTGTTAAGCCTAGGTCTTGAATTAGTAACTCAGCATGGGAGGGGATGGAAATTGCCACGTGGGGGGATGTGGATTGCTGGGGTGTCTCGGACGACGTTGTTAGGTGTGTCGCAATAGTCTTGTTTTTATCAGCATGGGCCCTAGGGATGTTGGGGGTGTGGTTTGTCTGTTTAGAGGTCTTATTCTGGTTTGTGATTCTAATAGGTCAACTGGACGATGGCCCTGTTGATCCATAAGCTCTTGTCGTCAGATATGTTTCAGAAGGTATATGGCGTTGATATTTCGTTTGAAGGTTCGAGGTCTCGCCTCGATGGTTCTCTTCAGCAGTCGTAGAGTTACCGTTCACAGGTTCCATCGAAGCCTTGTCTGTCATAATTGTATACCTCGAGCCCCTCACATCCTCGTGCTTGTCTCTTTCCCTCCTATCAATTCATTGTACCATTGCTCTGTTTAGTTACCGATGAGTTCGATGTTGTACCTGGATCTATGCTCCATAGGCCTCCTTCCGAAGGGCATCTGCCGGCAGGTCTACTAGGAATTCGGTTGGGGTAGTCGGCCCGTCTCAGTTGTAGTATTTCTTGATTCCATCTGTTCTTTGTATTTTGTCGGACACTCTATGACACCATAGCCGACCAAACCACAGGCGAAACAGATCTGTGGCAAACCCTCGTACGCAGCCTTTATGATTTCTCCATCGAGCTCTACAATTGATTGAAGGGGGGAACTTAAGTCAATGTCGACTGCGACTCTTACGAATTTGCGTCTCTAGGATTGTTGGGTGTTTTCATCAATTTTGACAGTGCGGCCGATTAAGTTTCCAAGGACTTTGAGGATGGAAGGATGATACTGAGCTACTGAGAGCTCAGGAAATCAAACCCAGGCGACTACATAGGAGATCTTTCCGGATGAGGGGTGAAAGTATGGAGTCCATGGTTGCACGAACGAAACATGATCGGATATCACCCATAGACCTCGTGTGAGCGCCTACAGATAGTCGTCTTCCTCGACAAAGTTGATTAGGTAAAAATAATTATCTATGTAAACAATTTTCATGGGGCCATAGAGTTTCCACAATGATTTTAGGCGGGTTTTAAATAAATTGAAACCCAGCTTCCTGCTTAGCAATTTGACCACAACTGCCTTCTCCCATTGTTTGTCGAGTTATCCTCTGAATGTACTGGATAGTTCTATGTCCATTCCATAACCCCCTTGTACTATGTTGATATCCCCTTCTGTAATTTCAATGGGTTCTTCTTCAGGCCAATCTAAGTCCTTTTCAAGGACTGGACGCCCTGTGATTGCTGCACAATAACTGATTTGAAGTATCGGTGGACTAGGCGAGTGGGGGGGGATCTTCCTCTTGTTCTCGAATTCTAACCTTCTTTGCAGCATGACCAGCGTAAGCAGTGGAGGTGTGTGCATCCCTTGTATTTTCAATGTTTAGTGAGGATTTCACGGTGAAATGCATTTCTTGTATGTTCTTTTTCTTGTTGGGGTAATATAAAATTAGATCTCTTAGGCCAATGCAAAGACATGGTCACTTTCCGATAACTAACCATTTCTCCGCCTAATTTCGTATCATTAACTATATTCCTTTACTACTATAGTAACCAGGGGGTGTTTGGTTATAAAGGGTTAAATAGGTATGGAACAAAAAAAGAGTGCTTGGTTATATATTATCATTGTAGGGATAATATTATGATTGTTATAAAACCGAAACTAAAACTTAAGAATATTTGGGATAGGAGAAATTGGGAGAGGAGAATATAATTCTTCTTATGAAATTGGTATCATTTACATCAAGTTCACCCTTCTATTTA
>JAOSBP010000007.1:12188935-12199236 GCA_027563825.1 Erythroxylum mucronatum | reverse complement strand
GTGTTAGTCGCACTCGACACATTAATCCTGTTATTAGATCTAGCTAGTTGTTAGCTCTTTTATTTACCAAAAAAAAACACCTATTTAATTATATAAAATAATTAACATAAATTATAATAAAGTGAAACTTTATTCTAAAACTTGATTTTTATGTTGTTGTATCCCTCAAAGTGTTTCTGAAATTAATTTGTCTCAACTATCGTATTCACACAAGTGTCCGGCCTCTAACGATATCCATAGAATAGGCTGAGAGAATTCTATAGCTCTTACAAAGAGGGTTAAGCAAAAAGTGATAGTTCTATAAAACTTAAGTCTATTTATAATAAGTTTTGGACGTTTAGTAATTTAATTAAAATTAAATTCTAATTTTAATTAAATTTTAATTAGAATTACAAATAATTCTAATTAAATAGCAATTATGCTCAGATTTAATATCTCATATTAATCCTTATTTATTAAATATCTCATATTTAATCATAAAGTTTCTTAAACTTTACAATTAAATCCAACTTGATTAAATTAACTTTGCTCTCTTCAACTCATTTTATATGTGAGACCCATTAGATTCCCAAATATATTGGCATTGATTATAAAATCTAATTATTAGATAAATTAAAACTCCTTTTAATTTATCTTTAATTCTCCAATTAAACAATTTGTAATCATAGATCAAGATTGACGTCTAGCAACGCATCATAACCACCCAAATATTTAGGAATGTCAAAGTGGTATTGAGTAACCTTTCCGTACATAATTTTTTTGTATAATTCAATCCTTTCATCACACAGCGTTCCGATTAGACATAAAGTATGAAATTAATGTATACTCTATTTTGAGTCTAATCATATTAGTTCTCTACCATCAATTTAATTAATGACATTTGTAAGCTATTTATAAAACATCATTTCACCTTGGTCAAGGATTTCTAGAATTAATAATAATCGAGAATAACGAAACATTCTCCCTAATTATTTTAGGGTGATGAATCCTATTTTGGTCATTGAACTATTTCTGTATAATTCATGCAATATCCAATGACTATCAATTAAACGACTTATGATTAAATAGATTATAAGTAGTATCAAAATATAGCAATCTCCATACAAGATAACTTTGATGATCTCAAGTCAAAGAATCACTTATACAATCATCACAACGAGAATTCCATAGACATACAAGCAGGGACGGATCAAAAAAAAATTTTGAGTGGGGGCAAATTTTTAATAAGGGCAAAATTTTATTTTTTTATGGGATCAAAACTTAAAATAATAAATTTTTATATGAAATTTTTTGGAGGTAGCGAGGGCAAGTGCCCCTATTTGCCTCCAATGTAGATCCGTCCTTGCATATAAGTAATGTTTCAAATGGATTTATCATATTTGGTCTCTTTTGTAAACATGTTTTCTAGCAAGCATTCACACACTTGTTTAAATATCTCTATACTTTAGCCTATGAGATCGACTACTTCCTTCATAAGGAAAAAAAAAACGTGTACTAGTCTTTTTACGTTCTATCAATGTCCAATCTTAATAAAACAATAACTAGGAACATTTAAAAATAATACATAAATGCAATATGAATCTCATAATTATAATTTTATTTGTAATGTACAATTATCCCATAAATTTTATCATATACATCTAAATATGTACAAGATAAAGAATATCCTTAAATAATTTGTCACTAAATTACAACTAAAGCGCTTGACTGTAGGGCATAAATCAACAAATGTATAACTTATTTGTATTTCTCACGGGTATGTTTAAACTGTTCATTTGATTTTAAAAAAAAGGATGAGTCCATGTAACGATGTTATTGTTCGGATTCGGCATATTATTCTGCAATGTCACTATTCTTCGCAAGGTTCCACTTACGAAGAGCAACGTAGCAATACATACGTGACAATGCAAATATACTTTTAATTGGTGAAAGTAGTCCTCTCAATTTTAAAAAAAGTTGCAAGTTTAAATCACGATAAAAGGAGTTGTAATTCAGCTAAAGTCTTTAGGAACAGAGACATTATTAATAAATCACTTAATTATAAGTCAATTATGAATTGTTAATTTATTTAAAATAAGTAACTTATAAATTATAAAAAAAGTATTTAAATATTGTTAATTTATTTAAAATAAGTAACTTATAAATTATAAAAAAGTATTTAAATACGACAATTCTGGGAATCGAGAGCTTCCATGAATTCATGCATTTATGAATCAACGACAAATTTTGGAATTTCCACCTAATCTAATGGCCATTTTACTCGTGGACAAATAAACAACTATATTCCAATCACTGACTTCACCTTTATGCCACATAGTGTCAATGATGGAATTCCAGCTTCTATTTATATCTACATTCTACAGTTTGAGCAAGCAAACATGTGCTTCATGGAACCGTAGAATCCAATCCATACATAAGTTAGGCTGCTCTAGGTTGTGATTGATTAAGGAAAATGGAGACAACCATGTATCATGACCATGAAACATCCCCAGATATTTCAGTCGAGCTCATTGGTGGTGGGATCTTAATGCTATTGTTTTTTGGCATTGCGTTTATGCTAAGGCAATCCTGTTATTGGCGTAAGCCAGAGCCAAGTTCACCGACCGTCCGATCCCTGGAGAGGCCTGAACATGTTGAAAGCAGAAGCGTCAAAATATGTGGAGAACCAGATGTAGTGGTAATCATGGCAGGAGAAGAGAAGCCTACCTACCTAGCAGTACCGGCACCTCCTCTACAACTTTGTCAAGAGGTTTGAGGTTGACAACTCAGTTTTGATCAATCTTCGTTTATGTGTAGGTAGCTTTTACTTTCGTATATATACATATATCGTAGTTTCTTAGCCGGAAATTCGTAGGTTGATTGAGTGCGTCAATGGCAATGTTAGCCGACCAACAATTCACCTAAGAATACCTGATTTTGAGCAATTGCACGTACATGATAATGGAAACTCTTGATCATTTTCCTAGAAAGTCCCTACCTTTTGAAATATCTTATTGATGAAAAAACTCAAAAAGGGAATAACAGTTTATTTGGCGATGGACCATAAAACGATGAGAAACATACGGGGAGGTGTATGTTGCCCCAACGATTTTTTTTTTTCCAACTTATCTTAATTACATATTTATGTAAGTCCTCTATAAATGTGTGGATAAGATGACTTGAAACAAAGTTGTAATAGCAAAAATGGAGCAGGTGATTTGATCCCGAAACATATGATGATAGTTTTGTTAAAAATGACTACTAGGAATAATGTTCCATTTTTTGGCAGACTTATGTTACCTTTACTTTTAGACAGCATTTATTAAATTCAATAGGCTATGATTTTGAGCTACCTCAAATTAATAAATTTATCTTATGAAAAAAAAAAGACTCGAACTCGAATTCGATCTAAAATTTTAATAAAATCATAATATTAGTTTGAAACTAAAATTCTTTTTAAGAGCCTGAAGTTAAAGTTTAATCAACTCAATTATAAATTAGACTAGATTGAGAAAAGTTGGATTCATACTCATCGACCATCCTTATTCTATGTTCAAAAATTTGATACTTCTAACACTATAAATAAATTCTTGGTCTAAGACACTTTCTTAAAATTTCTTAAAAAAGAAAATTGACTTTCCTTGACCTAACTAACTAGATCCAAATTAGGTTATAATTTAATTTGTTAAAGGAAAACTCCCAAAAACAGATTTACATAGCTTGAAGCCGAATCAGGTTTGAAATATTTAGCCCAAACTAGAGACCAATTTTAAGTCTAAGCCCAAAATTGATTGGATCTAAATTATTTAGCTTAAACTTAAACCTAATCAGGCTAACCTAAGCATGGAAAATCCAAAAAATGCTAGCATTAATAAATCATGGAAACAAACTTTTCATAAAATCCCACTATACTAGGAGATCCAAGGAGAAAATTTACTACTTTCCTATTTAAATCCTCCTTTACCATAATGACTATTATTTTTCAAATCAAACTAGTAAGAATAAATGTTTAAGATTTAAGAGTTTAATTAGTATTAGAACATCATAAAATTTGTATATACTAAATAAGAAATAAAAATTATAATATACATATTTTTTTTATGAAATGCTGAAACTTGTGTTGAATTGAAATGCATTTTCTAGCCTTTAGAATTTAGAAGTTCCTGATTACTATGAAATTGAATAAATTATCATTTTCTTTTTTTTTATGGTGATGAAATTTAGAAGAATTTAATTGCAACTATAAGCAAAGAAAAAGATACAACAGAATTAAAGAACGGATTTGTGCCCAAGCCTCGAGTCGGGAAGCAAAATGACTTCGTTTCAACATTTTTGATTAAAAATAGTTCTGATTGGGTCGAGTTGGACATAAGCTCGAGCTTAGACTCAGGCCAAGACCCCAGCAGCAATCGCCTATGGTTTGGCTACGAAAGTTGATATTTGGCAACGAACATCGCTTATAATTTTTAACTATGTTTTTGTATCGTCGCCTAAAATGTGGACAAACTCTTGTAATGTAGCTAAAACTTTTGACTACGTTCATAATCGTAGTCAAAAGTTTTTAGCTATATATTTAACTATGAGAAAAAAGCATAGCTGAAAACTATACGTGACGTTTTCAGAAATTTTTGGCAATAATTTTTGGCTACGTTTATCTTTGTTCCTAAATATGTAGCTAAAAACTTTTGGCTACAATTTTAAAAATGTCGCCAAACCTTTTTAGCCACATTTCTAGTGTTTTTAGCTATGTTTCTAAAAGTGCAACCAAATATTTTTTAAAACCAAATGTTAGATAATGTTACGACAAATTATTTGTTACATTTTAAATCCATATTATTGAACAATATATTTTGTATATAATGTATCGACATATTTTATTGCAAAATTTATTATACAAATAAATTGTATAAAAATATTATTAATTCAAAATATCAAGCATTGTATATGAAAAGTAAAATATCATTAAATTATAATAACAAAAAGAATATTCTTTGTATACAAGATTTTAATTATAACTTTAACAATTTTGGTAGACAAAATAATAAATAAAGAGACCAATTTACAATTTATAAATGATCAGATTACAACAAAATTAGAGCATAACTCGGACGACTACCTAGTATTGTCTATGTCGATAAACTTGTAATAATCCAAAAAACTTAGTCAAAATACACTAAAAGTATTGTGAGTATTGAAACAATAAGTTCTAATTAAAGCAAATATCACATAACTTTACCATTCATGACATAATCACTCAGCAGTTGTATCTTCATCAGGTTTGTAATCTGAGAAACAAGTATTAAATTTAAATTATAATACAAGCAGGAATTGAAAGAAAAAAGCATAGGAGATATAATTAATATGCTTCACTTTCCTCTTCATTTTTATCATAATTCAGGTCAAGTAATCTTTTGAATAACATATCATTTTTTGTTATTTTTGCTCGAGTTTCTTGTAATGCAACCTTAAGCCCCTTGTTTTTCTCTTGAAGTTGTTGAATGACTGTTTTATATGATGAGGTTAAAATATTTGGCTTAGGGCTATAGCCAAGACCTTTGACATAACCCAAAACATGTACCAAGTACGGTATCGCAAATGTCTTCTCACTAAGCTCATTCCCCTTAGACATAGATTTCTCTAATAACTCTTGCATCTTATTCTAAAATTTAAAAAATAAAACTGATATTTAATTCAAATATTATTACTTACTACTACATTAATAAATGAACTAAAATGTTGAATAAAATTTTATACTTACATAGTTGTTTTTTGCTTCTTCTGACACCTACCCTTTACCTTTCTTATAGTGAGTGACTTTATATAATGTGATCCTATTATACTCTTTTTCATTTAGTTCCTTCTCACTCTGTTTTATGAAAGAAAAATACAATATACAATAAATAATGTAGTGTTTATTGATATAAGTATAACTTGCAAATAAAGATCTTACATATTCAGTTCAGACAACTATAAATTATTTTTACCCTTGATTATAAGGTATTTTCATTTTTGCTCTACTAACCTTTACCTTCTCACAATTATCCTAAATAAAGAAAAAAAGCTTAGGTAGTCATTAAATCATACAACAAGATTAATGGAAGCAAACGTGAAGGTAGAGAAAACAAACTTGAACTTTTGTGTCAGCCTTAAAATCACACAAACTATCCCAATTTTATTGGGACATTCATTTGTAAACATGTCTCACTATATAAAAAGTGCAAATTACTGACAGAAAATTACCTACAGAAAAAATTCCGTAGTAAATTAGTGACGAAAATTGCTTTCCATAGATAAATTTGTAGGGAAAAAGGTAATTTGTGACCCAAAAAATTGTTGGTAAAGGAGAAGACCAAACTTTGCTGATGGAATTTAGCGACAAAATAGTCATCATAAAAATAAGTGCCAATGGTTCCCTGAAAAATTGCGTACGAAATTTACCAACGGGAAAAATTTTTGTAGGTAATTTACTTACGGAAATATGTTTCTGTAGGGAATTTCCCAATGGAAATAGGGTTTCATAGGTAAATTATTAAGGAGGGATGTTTTTGTATGGAATTTACCTATGGAAACACCATTGGGAAATTCCCTATGGAATCATTTTTCTGTAGGTTATTTACCTATGAAAATATCATTATGTAGGTAAATTCAAACAACATTAGGATTGTGGTTTTAATTGGAAGGAAAATGATGTCATTTGTTCAACCACAAACGACATCATTTCCTTATTTGTTTAAACGAACATCGACAACCTCTCCCCCTCACTGTTGACTGTCTCTGAAACTTTTCATTTTTTCCCTCTTCCCTTATTATCGTGGTCTTCAGTTCCATACATCATTGTCGTCTTGATCTTTGGTTAATCTTCAATCGTGGTTAGTTATTCCTCTTTTGCACTTGATTTTTTTTTGTTGTTATTAGGGAAGCTTTTGTTTGGGTCAGTTTTGGTTAATGTGGTTTGTGTTGTCTGCGTCTATTTTAGCTGTTAATGGTTCATTGTGTGTCTGAATGTGTTCCTGTTGGTCATACCAGTGTTTTTGATAATAGTTAGGGATGAATTTCATATGCCTATAAAGTGTTCGATGAAAGTTCTAAAGGGATGAATTTTGTCATTGGATGAATTTTTGTTTTTTATTCCCTCATTGCATTAATTGTAAGATAAATTGCATGACTTTGTGTTTGTTATTTTTGCATTGCACTAATTGTAAGAGAAATTGCATGAATTTTTGTTTGTTAATTTCTCATTTCATCCATGAATTTGACGTTGTTTAACTTGTTTCCTTATTATTTGGACTGTTAAAATTCAATTAAGGTTCTTTTAATTGTAGTTAATGTCAAAAGTTGAATTGAGCTGGCTTCATAAAAAATTGAATTGTAGATAGAAAGGTTTTATGATTTTATTGTGATTAAAAATTGAATTAACTTCTATTTGCTGAGGCTACTTTAATAAAATTATGCATAAATTGTGGAGGTTGTATATTTGATAACAATGTTGTCAAATGTCCTGGAGGTCTTAAGGTCATTTTGATGTTTGAGGAAGCCATTTTTAATAATTACTTGTTTAAGGGTAATAGGAGGACAATGATCATTTAGAATGTAATCATTTGTGGGCATGAAAGGTAAAGGAAAATGAGTATGGATAAGTGGGAGGAAAATTGGGTAGGACAGCCAAAATTGGGTCATCTTTATGTATTATTAGCATTGAGCCATAGTTTTCCTAGTTTATTAATAAAATGGGTCTTTCGTGCTTATATGACATTGAGCCATAAGCCTTAATTTCTTAAAACTAAATAACTCTAAGAATTTTTCTCTTTTCTTCTTTTTCATTTTCTCTTCTTCCGTCTTTTTCAAACTAAAAAATTACTAATTCATAAGACAGAACATAACCTTTTAATCAATATTTTGGCAAGAAGTTCCATTTATACAACAAGATTAGCTTAAACATGTTGTTTTTGGAATAAAAGAAAAATCATAAGCAACTAGAATTGTTAAGTAAACAAAACCACTAAAGTAGGCAATCAAAAGAGGATTAAGTAACAAAAACTACAACCATAAACTAGTTTATCATACATCTTCTTTAGTCCTTATAATAATAAAACAAACAAGCACATCTTCCAAAAAAGAAAATCCCAAAGAACGATTTTAAAACCCAAACATAAAAGGAAACAGCATGAATATATCAATTTCTCAATGAAGGCATAAAATTTTATCATAGATGTTTTTCATAAGGTCTATCATCCTTTAGTTCCTATCACTCTTCACTGTTGGTTTGGTCTTCATAAACCTAGTTGGTGTTATAAATACAAGATTACTTGACTTATTATCTTTTACAAAGGTATACCTATTTTTGAATCTATCATAGACAAATTTATTATCATATTACCTTACTCTTTCCAATAGAACATGATTAGCATGTATTACTACTACAATACAAAGTACCTTATATTTATGTTACTAAATAGAAAAAGAAACTAGCATCTATTTGTTTAACTTAATCTCCACAAGCTTATTCAACCATTGAAGTATGTATGAATACAAATGCTTTAAAAAGAAAAACTCAAATTTTCTATAAAATAACACTACCTATGTTAGTACTGCTTTATCCATCAATAATTATACTATATACCTTATTTTAAATTTTACATATATTATGATATATGTATCTTTTCATTATTCTATCTCATCCTTATTGATTTGAGTATGCTTCTAGCTACAAATTTCTCACCATCATCATGATAATCAATTTTGACATCATTAGATCAGAGTTTTAACTTTCTCTTGTAGTGTTGGATTATGCTTATCTTACATCTTCACTTTAAGAACATGAGGGTTTTGTACCTTTTGAAACTAGACAATTTGATTATATCATCTCTCTAAGAGGTCTCTCACATCATTACACTTTGCCTTCATATTCTTAAATTATTATTTCATTTCCTAAGCAAATTACATTTTCCTTCTCTTCTTTAGGTGTTAAACCATCTTTAGAAGGCATACTTATAAGCTTCCTAAATAAACACTAATTTATACACATGATTTCTTAACTTATTTACTTTACTGTTTCCTTTATATATATATATATAAACAATATAAAGAAAAATAAATAATAAGATCATTGAAACAATTTTGATAATATCCTAGAAATAAGAAGACCCAACTAAGAATAAAAAAAAAGAGGGACTTAAGAATGAATAGTAGTAATTGAGACTAACCTTTTGAATATAAAGAAATAAGAACCAAACATACAAAAGTTATAACTCTACAAAGGAAAATCTTATAAGGATAAGAACCATTTAATTTGGATTAAACTCAATAAATATCATAAATCTCTACAACTTGTTGATGAAGTTTGTTCCCCTTTATATATGATTACATGTTGGAACCTGATCTCGAAATCGGACCCCAACCTGAAAGCAGAAACGGAAAACACAAAATGAAAGACGGAAGTGAAACAAAAAGTGGAAGTTCAAATCGGATCGGATACGAATCTGGAAGCAATGACTGGATCGGAAACAACGAAAACGAATCGTTTAATCAAAAAAACGGAAACGAAGGAATGAAACGAATTCAAATCGAACCAAAACGGATAATTGACATCGGCGAAAGAAAACTTTCATACATAAGTCGCGTTGGAAACCTTCAACTAAACCTATCCGAAAAATTCGGTATAATTTTTTTATTTCTTATTCATTCCTATCAACTTTAATCAATCTCATACAAATCAAAGTAATATAATTTCCTTAGTCGGAAATTTATCCTCCATCAAAACTTATTTCTTCAAATTTTATCCAGCTCATAACTCTTAATCTTATACTTATTCTAACTTGCCATAAACCGATTTTTATCGAAAATCGGGCAGCATAACGGCTGTATTTTGAACAGCCCAAAAATCTACAAATAGCTCAAATACACTTCTAAATCCCATCCCAACCATAACAACCTTTATCGGACCTCCTGTTCGGATTTCCACCAAAATCAAACACACATCTAGTTCCTAATACACTTCAATAAGTCTCAATTTAAAAATCCATCATCAGAATCAATCTCATTTATATACATCTTAAATCAAAATATCAATTCAAAATTCAATCTAAACCACTCATATTCATAAACAATCATAACTCATATGCCAAAATCATTCACAAACTCAATTCCTTACATAAATTCATAATCCATATACATCAAGAATTCGATGCTTACAACACATTGATGGGGGGTTGAATAGATCTGTCAAACTTTTTCGAATAATTCTAAAATAAAATCAGAAGTTTAATCACACAAAACCAATTCAATCAAAAACAAAAGTAAAGAGTAGAGAAGAAGGGCAAACA
>JAOSBP010000007.1:12167583-12183903 GCA_027563825.1 Erythroxylum mucronatum | reverse complement strand
ATTTGTGATTGATTTTTCTAATTGTGAAATCATATAGTGGGATTGATTGGTTTCAATTTGGAGGGGAAATGGTCAGAAACCTGTAAAAACTTAGGGGAAATGAAGGATCTAACGATGAAAAGATTTATACCTAGCCATCACTCTAGGGACTCGATGAAGATCAAGCATCCCAAAGCACATGCTATAATACAATGCTTTCTTCTTGTGTTATTGTTAATGTGTAAACTAAAAATTAAATGTTCTGTAAGATTGATATGGATACTACCATAACAATTATTATATCTAACTATGAAATCACGTTTTTAAATAACAGTTTTGTCAAAATTAGTAATGTTGATAGATCTTAGATGTATAAACGATTAACACCTGATGGTTTCATTAATCCTGGTTTTGTTGAGGGAGTTCCAGCTTTTATTGACTATACATGTTCTCAACCTACATATATGGATGGTCCAAAGATCAGATGTCTATGTAAAAAATGCAAACATATTCATTTTCTTCCTATTGATGAAGCCAACCTCCATTTGTTAAGAAAATAGTTTGTTCCAAATTATTTTGAGTGGATATGACATAGGAAGCCATTAATTTATAGCACCTCAAGGGGTAATGAAGTAAACTCGTTAATAAATTTGGATGGGTTTGAAGGAGGACTGGTTTTATAACAAATAATATGGAGCCAAATGAAAATCCTTACACCTCAATGGTTTATGATGCAGCTGGTTAAACCTTTTGGGCAAATATAGAAAATCTTGAAGAAGAACCAAACCTAAACGTAAAAAAGTTTTTTGATTTACTAAAATCAGCTGACTAAGAATTATGGCCAAATTGTAAGACCATGACTCAATTATCTTCAATTGCTCGAATATTGAACATAAAGTTTGAAGAGCATAATTTTGATTGAAATTTGGATAAATTCTTTCTTGGTATAATAAATTATTGCCTTATGATCATACAATGGTTGATAATTTTTACAATATGAAGAAACTTATTAAGGGTCTTGGTTTGCAAGTTGAAAAAATTGATTGTTGTAATTTGGGATGCCTGTTGTTTTGGGGGAGATGATCTGGAATTACAAAAGTGCAAATTTTGTAGTCAATCTAGGTTCAAGCCTAGAAAGCACACTACTAAACAAAAATTAGTACCTTGGAAGCGGATGTATTATTTTCCACCAACTAAGAGACTTCAAAGACTATATGCCTCTTATGTTACTGCATCTCATATTAGATGACATAATGAACATTAATAGGAAGATGGAATAATGAGCCATCAATTCCATCCTTTTGGTCAATCTAGCCAACAATGTTCATCATGGTTAATCATAATTACTCCTTATAATTTTCCTCCATATATGTGTATGCATTAGACTTATATGTTATTAACGGTGATTATACTAGGGCCTACAAATCCAAAACATAAAATTGATGTATTCTTACAACCATTGGTATCTGAATTGCATTATCTTTGGGAATTTAGTGTGGAGACATATGATATGTTTCTTAAACAAATATTTTTGTTGAGAACAACTTTGATGTATGCTATTAGTGATTTCCCAACCTATGCTATGTTGTTTGGATGGAGCATTGGTATCTGAATTGCATTATCTTTGGGAATTTAGTGTGGAGACATATGATGTGTCTCTTAAATAAAAATCTCTGTTGAGAACAACTTTGATGTATACTATTAGTGATTTTCCTGCATATGTTATGTTGTTTGGATGGAGCACAGTAGGAAAATTGACTTGTCCCTACTGTGGCAATAATTTTAATGTGTTTTATCTTCCTAACGGGGCCAAAATATATTGGTTTGATAACCACAAGAAATTTCTTCCTCCACATCATCCATTTAGATGTAATAAACAAAGTTCATTAATAATAGGATGGTACAAATACCTACTCCGCCTCTCAAAGCTGGTGAAGAGATATTGCAAGAGATTGATGAATTAAGGTTGCTGAAAATTAAAGGACTTGAAGCTGAAGAAGTTAATAGAAGCATTAGTAAAAGCTTTGTTTGGAGAAAACGAAATATCTTTTGGGATTTTCCATATTGGAAAACTAATTTGATACATCATAATCTAGATGTGATGCATATTGAAAAAAAAATTTTGACAATTTGTTCAACACCATAATGAACATTAAAGGGAGGAAAAAGGACAATGCAGAATCACGAGCTGACTTAAAACTTTTTTGTAGAACAGATGATTTAGATTGTACGGGTAAATATCCAAAAGCATGTTACATTTTGACAAAAACAAAAGAAAATTATGTGAATGATTAAAAATTCTAAAGTTTCATTATGGTTATGTTCTGAACTTGACAAGGTGTGTAGACATGAGGAAGTACAAATTATTTGAGATGAAAAGTGTGATTGTCATATGTTTATGCAAAGGCTAATTCCAAATTCATTTCGGGAGTTGCAACCGAATAAAGTTTGGGAAGTTGTAATAGAATTAAGTTTGTTTTTCAAAAGCTTAACATTATCTGAAATAAACTTGGCTGAAATGGAAAAACTAGAAAGGAAAATTTCAATCATCTTGTGTAAATTAGAAGGGATTTTTCCTCCAAGCTTCTTTGCTTGTGTGGAGCATCTACTTATACATTTAGCACACGAGGCTAAACTTGCTGGTCTAGTTCAATATCGACAGATGTATTCATTTGAGAGGTAATTATAGTTAATATTTAAATAAAAATTATAGCATATTTTAATCATAAAAATTGTAATAACCTTATTTGTAATGTAGGTATTTGCATCATTTGAAGAAAAATGTTAAAAACAAGGATAGAGTTGAAGGTTCAATATGTAATACTTATTTAGTGGAGGAAGTAAGTATATTTTATTCACATTATTTTAAGATGCTTATGCACACAAGAGAAATAAAAGTTCTTCATAATGACGATGGGGGAGAAATGGGTGATGTTGAAAGTAACTTATCTATTTTCATATATCCTAGATGAACATATGGATGCTCAACAAGAAGAATGTTAACAAAAGAAGAAATAGAGGCTACCTATGGTTACATTTATTGAATTGCCAAGAGGTTCAATCTTTCTTGTAGTAAGTTTTAGTTAACTTTGAAATTGATTATTTGGTTTTCCAAGGTTAGTGGTGTTCACAACTAAAATATATAATAATAATGCTTTTAGATTATACGAGGAATGGTTACGCGAGCTAATGCCCGAAAAAACACAAGATGATATCAATAAAGAAGTTGCAAAACACTTTCCTCGATAGTTTAAGAAATATGTAAGTTTTCACTTGCAATAATTGAAATCGTTGAATTATCATATCAAAGCGTTTAAATGACATTATACTATTTAATATCATAAATTTTTTTGATGTAGGCCTTAAACAATCCAATAGAGAACAAGTGCATATGTGATCATGTGAAAGGACCTTTGCGAATTGATAAAATGCATTTGATGTATTTTGTTAACGGATACATATTTCATACAAAATATCAAGGTCATAGCATGGAAACAGTAAATAGTGGGGTTTGCATACAAGGAGAATTGATGAATTACAATGGTAAAATTATTGAGATACTTGAAATTGAGTACTCCCGCATTGCCAATAAAATGGAGTGTGATATTTAAGTGTGAATGGTTTGATCCAACTCTACATGTTGGAACAAAAGTTCACAACCTATACAATCTAGTTGAAATCAACCAACGAATAAGATTTAGATAATTTAAACCTTTCGTGTTGGTGATGCAAGTTACCTAAGTGTATTATGTCTCTTTTCCCAGCTTAAGACAAGATAAGTCAAATTGGCTAGCCTTTGTAAAGTAAAACCTAGAGGTATTTTTGAATTACATGAAAAAGGAGAAAAATAAGAGAATTGAAAGTGAAGTGTTTCAGGAAGATATTTATGAAATAAATGCATGTGTAACATATGACGAGAATGAACGTTTGAACGATACAGATGATGAATATGTTGAAATTTCATTTAGAGAGAATGAGGAATCTATAGAGGGAAAGAGATCTGAAGAGGAGCCTAATTTTGATTCTAATTCTTTAGAAAAAACAAGAAAAAGATGGTTTTGATTTACAATTAAGTGTTGATAGCGATTAACTTATGTAAGTAATAGAATATTATATGAATAAATTTATTATGGCATCAACAATATATTGTTATATTTAATTTATATTGTTCTATTAGTTTAATAATCAATAAAATGTAAATTTCAGGTTAAAATATGCCAAGGGTCAGGTTACCACCATTAGAGGAGCCAGTGCATGTCCAGGTGAAGTATCACATTCTGTAGAAGCTACAGAATCAGGTGCTACATGTCTAGCCAGTGCACATCTAGATGAGGCATCACCTTCCCCACCTACAATCCCTGTACAGACATATTGCCTACCTACTGCTACACCATCCAACAACCCTACTCCTATACCAGAATCTATACTGACAGAGATATCAGGGGTAAATGTTATGAATGAAGGAGGTGACCTCCAGCCTGGACTAAGGGATTTGATGGAAGAATTTACATCACAATTGTCAACAACCTACGAGTGAAATTCTAAAAATTTTGTAATACATGATCACACCATAGGTTCATACTGAAGTTATAGGTTTTAATTTGAAAATGATCTAAATTAGTTTATATATTAGGTTGGTTCTGTTTGGAACATGCTCCAAAAATATTTCATCCAAGTTCAAGGAGAAGATAGAACTTGAGGGTTATATGGAAGAATATCTCTCAGGGGACAAAAGATTTTTATTATCAGAAGTTTCAAGTATAAAAAAACCTTTAATCTTTTTTATTTATCTAATTTTATACATTAATTAGATCAATATTGTAGTTTATAAGTATGTATAATATATTTTTCTTTTTTTAATTCTTTCAGAAAGATTTTTTTTATAATTCAAAATTTGATGCTATCATTTGTAATGTATGGGAGAGGTGAGCCCATGTATATATTTTTTATAGGAATAAAATTCTTTTTGTTCATATAATTTAATGATATTTATATATTTTTATTTTTATATAATTATTTTAAATTAAATATATTTTATACGATTTATTTGTATAATAAATTCACAAGAAAAATATACTGATACATTATATACAAAATATATTGTTCAATAATATTAATTAAAAATGTAACAAATAACAAATCTCAAAATTATATAACAATTAGCTACATTTTATAAAACATAAAAAATAAAAAGATTTGGCTACTTTTCAAAAAACGTAGTTAAAAATATTTAATTATGTTTATGAAAATGTCATTGTATCAATTTTATCAATTTAATAAATAAATAAATAACCTCTCAAATAATAATTCAATCATAAAAAGCTAACAAAATATAAAGTGATGCAAAAAATAAAAAATAAAAAATTTGTAATCCTTATAAAGATCATCCATATGTGTCATTTTGACTAATACTCTTTTGATATAAAATTAACAAAGACTATCTCTTATGAAATGTATTTTTTTAATTTTCGATAAATTTTTAACGATCTTAACTCAATATTTCTATTTAAATTTATGTTTGAAATATTTAACAGTATTCAATATAGCATCAAATCAAACGAGACTTACAAATTTCTTTATCAATTTATTTAGTTACTACTTATATCATCCTAATAATTTTATTAATTTAATAAATAAATAAGAAGCCTCTCAAATAAAATTACCGTTTCTGTTACTACTACAAATGATGAATCCTCTGACTCTCTAGCATATGAGTCATTATAAGTGTTACAACAAACATAGATGAAGTTAGCTTATACACTAGTTCAACGAGCATATATCCATATCTAATTTTTTCAACAAGATAAATATGATAAGTCTATTAAAGCCATTGTACTTATGGATAGTAGATTTAGTCGTACGATCGTAAAATTCAACATCTTATCCTCCTGCTACTAGTACAGCTACTAATATTTTTTAGATTGCTTCACCTACTACCACTAACGGAGATACACGGGCCAGTAATGCCATGGGCTCTCCAAAATTTATAAAAATTAAGTATTTTTATTTTTAATTAATATATATATAAAGATAGAGTTATTTAGAGTTCAGTAGTACATTGAGTCCCTCAAAATTTAATAACTTAAATATTTGGACCCTCTTATTTTAAATTTTTGACTCCGTCATTTACTACTACGAGTTTGTTTTATTATTTACGTGAGTTTCTTTCTTAACATGACTCTCTTAGAAGTCCCATAAAAATTTCCAATATATTAAAAAATTTTAAGAAAATGACTCAATTATATGATTATTTTTTGATACTTGTTAGTGGCTATTATTATTAAATAAAAATTATTTAAATATAATATTTTTTATTATTTATATTAACGAATGACTACTAAAAGTCAAAACGTAAGGAGTCAGCCGGTGTGGACTGTCCACCAATCATCTATATTGCATACTAGTCAAAAACCGTGTCTTTTGGTTCTTCTGTGATCCTCCAAAACATGAACACTCGAACACCGATAGATTCAACATGGATTCATGACTCCCCAGTTCAATCTGAGGTAGAGGCGAAACTCAGGCAACTTTTACTTGAGCTGGGAAATTGCGATAAGATACTTGGTATTCAGGTCTGCAATTGTTTTTCTTTTGTGAGATAAAGTTTTTTTTTTTTTCCTGTAAGTTAGAATTTCCCAAACCCGCCTGTGATCATTAAATCCAGCAAACTGTAAGACAACTATAGCTCCAGATTTTGGATAAAGAAGACTGAAATTTTGTTGTCATAAGGTTTGTGCGTACAAAGATGGAGAGGTGATCATTGATACATCAGCGGGAGTGTTTGGTCCAGATGATCCTCGTCCTGTTCAGCCGGATACCCTTTTTCCAGTGTTTTCAGTAACAAAGGGAATCACATCAGGAATGTTGCATTGGCTTGTTGACAAGAGGTAACACATAATCCTATACTAAATGTATCAAACATCCGAAGTATGAGTTTTTTCATTTTCTTTTTGCTTGACAGAAAACTTCAGTTGGATGAAAATGTTGCCAACATATGGCCAGAGTTTGGAACAAATGGGAAAGATATGATAAAGGTATTGAATCTTATCATGTCTTGTGACCCAATTCATAAGTTTCCTGAAGTCCTAATTAATGTCGTGCTGCATTTACTGTTATAATCAGGTTCATCATGTGCTAAACCACACGTCTGGATTGCCCCAAACCTATTCTCTTGTAGACGGAGAAGATCGTTTGCAAATGGCCGACTGGAATGGAAGTCTGAATCGAATTGCCCATTCAATACCCGAGACAGAACCTGGCAAGCAACAGCTGTATCGTTCATCTTTTGGCTGGTTATGTGGAGGCATAATTGAGGTAACATATCGTAAATTAGGGGTCCCATTTCTTCTAGTAATGTTGAAATTTTGGTGGGACTCTGTTAACGTAGCAAGGATCTTTATAAAAAAAAAATCTAAGATTCAAAATTCTGTGGCATTGAAAATTAGATTTTATCTCATACCTCTTCCAGTAATTTCTAATTTTGTGCTCTTCTATTAAACCAGGCGTGTGGACTTTTATCAATTGACTTGTGTTATGAGTGTGTAATTTTTAAATTTCATGTAGTGGAACTCAAGAGAGCAACTGATAAAGTTGTTCTTTTGTGACTATAAGATCACAGGTTTATGTTACGAAAATAGCCTCTTTATAAAAAATAAAAAGAAAAAGCTGTGTATATGATGACCCTCGTCAGACATTGTGCACTGAGTACGTTGACTATATAATAGAACTCAATTTTTCACTATGTTACTCCAATTTCGAATTTGAAAAAAAGCTAATCCTTCAAGGAAATCTTACAATTTGCCTTTTTCTGCAACAATATAATCAAACAATACAGCATGCATCAGGAAAGAAATTTCAGCAGGTTCTTGAAGAAGCTATTGTTCGCCCGCTCAAAATAGATGGTGAACTGTACATCGGAATTCCTCCAGGTTTGCATCAAATTCTAACATTCTTATTTCATAGCAATGTGTCATAAAAACTGGCGAAACTTTTACTTCCTTTCAGCTATGCTTAATGTGTAGTTGGTCTCTACCTGCATGATTTTAAAGTATCATGATTTGACTTGAGTTCATGCTTTTTATATTTCGTTTGCAGGAGTAGAATCTAGGTTAGCATCCCTGACACTTGACGAAGAAGAAATAAAAAAGCTGTCAGAGTTTAAAAGTCTTCCTCATCTTCTTCGCCCTTTGCAGCCGCAAGGCTTGGCCAAAATATTTGCTGCCATGCCTTCTCTAATGAGGAATAATCGTATTCGTCGAGCCATCATACCTTCTTCTAATGGTCATTGCTCGGCCCGTGCTCTTGCTCGATACTACGCAGCCCTCGTTGATGGTGGTGTGATTCCACCTCCACATTCCAACTTGTCCAAACCAAGCCTTGGTAGCCACCCTCACATTCCTGAACAAGATAAACAGGTATTTACTACTGCAATGAACTCTCCAATCAGTATGTTCGACAACCCAAAGATTCACGAAGCATTCTTGGGAGTAGGCGAGTATGGGAATTGGGTGCATGACGGGCCATTTGGATTAGGGTTTAGGAGAAAGAGATCAGAGGATGGATCTTATATTGGCTTTGGACACTCGGGCATGGGGGGATCCACTGGTTTTTGTGATATCAAAAGCAGATTTGCCATTGCGGTGACCTTGAACAAAATGTCACTTGGAACTGTCACAGGAAAAATCATCCAGCTTGTTTGTTCCGAGCTAAATATTCCATTACCATCTGAATTCTCAGGTTCTGATGATAAGGGAGGTGATGCAGACTCAGATGTAACTAGCATTCGGATTAACTGAAAGTAGCAAATGCTTATCTAAAGCGAATAGCGTAAACAAGTTACTGTAAGTTTATCCAATAATGTCTTCTCAAGGGCAGAGTAGCTAGCAATAATGTTTAACAGTATCACTTTGTAAAATTTAACAGCTTTCTTAGCTTCCCACTTTTACACAATATATCCATAAAAATGGTATATGAATGTATATCTTTGTGTACTCCTCTCAAATCCACCTCTTCCAGAACTCTACACTTCTCCCATCAAATACATCTTAAACCACCTCGTAATATCATGTTATGAATCCTAGTTTCATTCTTTGCATTGGTTGCATCATCATTATCCTCTCCAAAACAAAACTCTTGTGCCTCTATATATAACATGCTTGTGCTCACAAAGTGCATCGATAAGATTACGGTAAGATGTCTTGCCTTTCTGATTGAATTCATCTAGCCTATGATAAGTATTTATGGCCTCTGCAACAAGATAGGCATATGTGTATAGCGCCTAAATAACACATTAAATGTCAAATATTCAGGAATTACGAGTGGGTCTGTCTTTTCTTTTCGCATTTTATTTATCAACACCTAGGAGAGATTAAATCAAAAATACATAACCCAAAAAGTCTACCATAAGATCTTGCAAGTCGTTGTGGTCTGTTGAAACCTGCATTTAGTTTTGATGCAATTGAAGAACTCCGTTGCTCATTTCTAGTCGTTCACATAGTAGGATAGAGCATTAGAGACAATGTTAAAGTCAGAATTTTGTTGATTCAATGGTAAATTTTTGAGTTTAGAGTAGAAATATGAAATGGGTATAGTTGAGTTTAGAATAATATATTCTTCTTCTTACAAAATAAAATCAATGATTTTAAAATAAGCAAGAAATATAACTTTTTAACTTTTCCATACCTTTACGTGAGTAGAAATATGAAATGGGTATAGTTAAAAAGTTATATTTCTTGCTTATTTTAAAATCATTGATTTTATTTTATGCAATCTCATTCAATAACTAATATTATAAAATTGTTGGGGGAAATTAAAAGATTACAAGGTTATGAGATGCTATACCACAAAAACCAAAAGATATTTTGTGCATTTATTTAACTTACAATGTACATACACTTAACAATTAATAATACATGTTATTATAAATTTTTAAGGGAAAAAAACAATTATACTTGTATTTAAAATATCTAAAATGATACATGATAAATTATTTACATAATTATATAAGGTAATTTTAACAATTTTTTTTAACTTATAAAGATATCTTTCTCTTTTTCTTTAATCTTTTTTTACTAAATAATCCTTTTTTGATAAAATAAAAGCAATATATACTTTTTATTAATATCTCTCTTTTAATAAATATTTTCTAAGAAATTTAAAATTAATTTTATAAATAAGGGATATAAGTAAAAATAAGCACAAGCTATAAAACCTTCTACTTTCTTCATAATACAACAAGTAGGTTCTTGTACTAAGCAATAACTTCACCTCTACTTGCAAAACTTAGGTTACACTGGAAGGATATGGAATTCTGATTTGATGCTTTAACTTGGACCTTTTCTTTCTAAGAATCTTAGTTTCCTATTGTTTAAGCTAGCTCTTTGGAAGGCCTAAGAATCTTAGTTTTCTATCGTTTGAGCTAGCTCTTTAGTTTCATTCTTGTAGATTTAATCAACTTATAAAGGATGTCTTCCTTTTATACTTTAAATTCCTAAAAAATTCTTTGGCTTTTATTCCTCCATAATCTATACATTGTGTTACTAAGTGATATTTTAAGTATAATCTAGTATGCATTCTTCTTATATTTTGATTGTTGTATAACCAAGCAATTAAGTTTTGCCAACTTAGAGCTGAAGAAGAAATCTTACATAACTGTTAGATTCTACACAAGATAAAGGAGGAGAAATTGCAGCTAAAGAAGAGGTATACAAATTTTTTTTCCTGAATCTTGATTGCAAAATATATAAGTGTTTTGTATATGTTGAGGTATCTTTTTAGTCTATAAAGATTTCTCAATCTATCTTTAATAACAAGCCATAGAATGATTAAAGTTCTAGGACAGACCACTTGAACCAAACTAGGTTGTGCTATATAAATCTAAGAGCTTGATTCCTCATCCATTCTCTATATGAGGCATTTGAGAATGCACCTGAGGGGTGCCTATTCCATTTAATGCTATCTTGCTAGTTTGAAAGAAGAGGACAAGTGAGGTTGGAGGTCAATTGGGAGTTACTGATAAGTTGTATGATAGAGCTTGAGGTGAAGACATCTTTCACTGAGGCCATTTTAGGTATATGTCTCTAAAGATAGGAGCATTCAGAATATCTACTTAGAGGGTCTATATTGATCTAATTGTCATCCCAAAACAAAGTTGAAGCTTTATTGCCTATCTTGTAGTAGAATTCCATTCTAACATTTTCCCAGAGCTTAAGAATATGGATCATAGTCGATAAGGAGTTATATTTTAGGGTAATGCACCAAAAGCTCTTATTCCTTAAGTAATAAGAATGTATCCATCTAACACAAAGCAAGTCTTTATTTATTATTATCTTTCATATTCTTTTAATGGTTTGCACCTTATTTGTGGTCATGATAGGCCAAATTCCAAGTCTTCCTTTCTCACTAGGCAAGCACAAGTCACTCCATTTGGCTTTTGTAACTAACTTGCAACTGTTGTTTCCTAACTAAATAAATTTCATCATAAGTTATTCAAATGGTCACAACAATGTTGATTGGAAACATCCCATAAGAAGTCAAATATATGGAGGCTATTTAGAACTGAATTAGTTTGACCCTTCCTATAAGTGACAAGCTTCTATTACACTAACTTTTGATTCTTATATTTATTATTTCAATTAAAGGATTGAATTTAGAATATAATGGTCTTTTAGAGGAAATAGGTATCTTTAGGTAAGTAAGAGGAAGTATGGAGGCTCTCAAACCTATTAAGCAACTGATACAATTGGTTAAACCTTAAGCACTAGAGGATAAGAACAATTGGCTTGTCTCTTTATTGATAGAGAGGCCTAAAAGTTTATTAACTGTGTTTAGAGCAACTATAAAAGCACTAATTGAGTTTAGATTAGCTTTTAAGAAGAGGATTAAATCATCTAAAAAATAAGGCTAGTTATTCTTAGTTTATTGCATTTTGAGTATAATTTGAACTTCTTCTCTTAGTCGATCACATTCTTAATAAGTTTATTTAAGATCTCCATATTAAGACTAAAGATGTAAACTAAAAGAGGATCACTTTGCCTCAAACCCCTAGCTCCTTTTATGAGATTGGATGGTTCTCCATTGATTAGAATACTATGGGAAGCTATAGTGACAAATACTCTATCCAACTAATGAGTTTAGTAGGGAACTCAAAAGCTTGTAGAGAGTTCAAAATAAAATTCTAGTTCAAAGAATTAAAAACTATGTAGATATCTATCTTTACAACATAACTTTTGCTAGATTGATTCCTATTTAATTCTTGAAAAGTTATGTTGCTAATAGTTTATTATCCTCAATTTGTCTTCCTTTGACAAAATTACCTTGTAAAGGATCAACCAGTTGAATCAGTATTATTTTATGTCTGTCAGCAATCAGTTTGGAGATAACTTTGTATATGGTATTGCAGTAAGATATTAGCCTAAAGTTTTTCATTGAGTTAAGGCATGAACCTTATTTATAAGGAAAATAAAGTTCTTATTCAATATCCTCAACATTTTGCTCTTATTTCGAAGACTGCTTCAGTGACTAATGTCTTAGTGCAAAGCCATGTTTTATGAATGAAAGAGGCATTAAGGCCATTACATCTTGAGGCCTTATTGGGGGTGAGAGAAAGTCAAACATCTTCCATATCTCTAGCATTAGAAGGTCTTGTCTAAAGATCAACTTACTGTGTAGATATTTGATCTTTAATAAAAGATTAGAGATTGATCACTAAGGAGATTAAATCAGTGGGGGATCTAATTGTGTCAGAGAAGAAAGATACAACTTCCTGATGAAGGTCAACTTTAGAGAGCGTTGAGTTATAAGGATTCATCATATAGGGAGAGGTATAAGGATCTTTGTTTTTTTATCTAACTTCTTCTTAGCTTCAAAGCCTACACCAGTGATGTGTTATTAGACTTTATCTTATTAAGGTCTCTAAGCTCATTCTTCACCCACTGCAATTTCCTCATACAAATGTAAAATTTATGCCCCTAAAAATTAGAATGTAGGCCTCTAGTGATATCTCCCTTAAAGCCCTCCAAATCTATTAGAATTTTTTTTATAGAAAAAATCTACTAGAAAGTTGTTAAACTTGAAAGGAAAGAAACTTCTTTGAGAGTTTAATAGATTCTCACAATAATTAGGGTGTGATTAGAGAAGATTGGGTTGTTGAAGGAGGCTTTGCTCTTTAGGAAAGCTGAGATCCAATGAGAATTTACTAAAAATGTATCAATCTTTTTCCTTAAAAACCATTTCATTTTTTGATTATCATTCCAACTAAAAAAATATTCTCTTTAAAGCTTTATGTCTATTTCTTAGATGTGGCTTTCATAATTATAAAAACCTTTATAATAACTTCTCAATCTGCCATTACCTTCTGCTTCTTAATGATGCATCAGGCTATTAAAGTCACCAAGAATTAACTAGGGGCATTTCTTGTATTTCCAATTTCCTTCAGCTTGCTCCACAAGTGGCTTCGTTAGAAAGTATGACTAAAAGCATATACAAAGGTAACCTAGAATTTGGAATTCTCTTGTCTCATTTTAGTATGCATAAGAACTAATTTCTCCTCAATGATTAAGTAAATTGCCTTTAATTTATCAAAGTCAATTTTTGTGACAATAATGGTTTGTAATGATGGTCCAATATTTCTTAAAGTCCGATTTCTTGCTATTATTTTCCTGAAGCTTAGTTTTCATAAGTCGTATAATAGAATGAATATTATGATGATGATAATCACACAAAATTTATTATTTATAGTCGCTACTAAGCCTTCTTACATTCCAAGCTAGTATGGTCATTTCTTGAAGGCAGTTTTAGAGGTCTTCTAATTCTTTTTCGACTTCCTCCTAGAGACACTCTAAAATTCATTACCTATATCATTATCTGGTTAATTCATTTTTTATATTAGGCAAGGAGTTACTTCTTCAACAAGTGAGTGGAACATTTTGCTTCCCTTCATGAATAGATTGTTCTTGATAAGGGCCAGGGGTAGCTTATTTTGAAGCTTTTCCTTATTCTAAAAAGCTCTAGATGTTGTTCTTATACTACACGAGTTAAGACATTTAGTGATAACTTTTTTATGACTAACTATCACTTCATCACATATATGAGATTTTTTGTGACAAAACAATTGATTGACACAATTGTTTTGATTAACCGTGATGATTTTTTTCGTCAATAATACAATGGTAATTGTGACAATTTAGTATCTTTCACAATTAAATTTTTACTATTAATATATTAATAGTGTCAAAATTTCTTTTATCACTTCTGTCATTAAAAGCATATGCAATTTGACGTCAAAGTAATTCTGTCGGGAATGAATTGTAATTGTGATAAAACATATATTGGTCACAAATATTTTCTATTTATTCACATAGTTTGTCACTAAAATTTTTCCCTTATTATGACGAAACGGTTTAATGTCACGTGATATTTTACTTTTTGTGACTAAAATTTTTATTAATAAAATTTTAATTAGTTAGTGTCTACTTAATATTGTTATAAAAATGAAACTATCACTATAGTCACTGCTATTCATAATTTTTGTGACAAGAAATTTTGTTATCACTTGATCATCAACTTTTTGTTACAAAGATTATTGTCAATATAAACGTAACAAATTAATGATAACTATTTCTTGTTATAATAATATATTAAAATCCACTCTAATGATTGATTTTGCCATTATTGTATGAAATTTAGGGACTAGAAACTACTTGTCACCATTTTTCTTTAATATTATTATTTGCAAACAAATTTAAATATTTTCTTATAAAATATTCAAACTACATATATTGATAATCCAAAAGTAATCTTTTAAATATCAATAGATATTTGCTAATCATAAATTTGAAATTTCATCAAAATAAAAATCAAAATAAATAAATTTTTAAATATAATGAAAATGTTATTCCAAAATATTAAGCAAAACTATTAACCTATTCAAAATCTAAAATCAAAGTTCTTATCAATGCTCAATTATTGTCATCGTCAACTTTCTCATTTTCACTTACTGAATTTGTCTTATCATCATTCGTAAAAGTATCTTCATCACAATCAGTTTCATCATCTTCTCTAACACTCATAGTATCAATATGTAACAGAGTTTTTTCAATAATTGCAACATCTAAATTAAAATTGAAATGGCTCATAAGGAAGATTTGATTTAGATGGCTCAATTGGCATGACTCATCTTTTACATAGTAAACTTGTTAAGTTTGAGAAGCTAAAATATATGGCTCATCAATTTTCAACTCGCGCGTGACATTGACCATTTGAAACCCAAACTTATCAACCTTACATCCACCTTTACACATCCCACCAGTCAGCCTTAAATAAAATGATATTATTTCCTTATGATAGTTTAATTGTATGATATCTATCAAAAAATCAAAATAATCCAAATTGTATGTATTCACGTCACTTTTTACAAAAATTCCACTATTTAATGATTTTAATTGCAAATCATTGTCCTTATGTTAAACCTCCAACGGTTGAAAATTATTTTAACAAAATTTAATTTATTAATCAATATAATACAAAATTATTTTAACAAAGTTTACTACAAAAATTGACACAACTTTTTAACTTGTAAATTTACAACTTCTTTTATAATTTCACTAATTATAAAACTATTTTAACAAAATTTATGTTATTAATCAATATAATACATATATAAAATTTTGTATATTAATATATTCTAATTCTATAAATTTTTTAAATAATATAATTTATTTTTTGAAAAATGATAATAATTTATTATTTACTCTCATGTTCTAATGAATATATACGCAATAATTAAAGATCCAAGCTAAGAAAACCGGTCACGTAAGTTTGGCTTTTTTTATTTTATCTTTTTCCTTCATTTTCTTAAAAGAAATAATTATTTACAACAACCATCATGACAAAAATAAAGGAAAATATTAATTTCCACACCTTGTTAATACTATGCACTGTTAGTACCTTTTACGATATATTATTGTTGATCGGGATTTTGAATACCAGACCGTACCGGTCAGTACTGGTCGGTACATACCAGACCAAAATGGTACAATGGTTCTGTCATATTGGATTTAAATACCGGATGGTACAGGTTTGTTTTGAATATACTGGTTAGTACTGGCCGATATTCAAAATATATAGGCCAAATATTGGCCAGTATTGAAAATTTAAAAAAATAGGGAAACTTTTGAATAACGACCGGTACCGAATTTTTTTTAAAATATGGGGACTTTTTTGCAAAATTTTCAAAAATTTTCAAAATTTCTCTCCCTGTCCTTCTCCCTTTTTTTCAAAGTTTTTAAAATAATAATAAATATTTTATTACTAATAATAATTATAAATTAAATAAAACTTAAA
>JAOSBP010000007.1:12132308-12146822 GCA_027563825.1 Erythroxylum mucronatum | reverse complement strand
GCAACGACGGTGCGAGAAACGCTTGAACTTCTCCCCAGGGGACAATACCTGGCCGGTGAGGGTCCCGGCCCAAACCAAAAAGACGCTTTTTTGGTTTGGGTGGGTTAACCAGCTTACGTGGCTGCGGTTCAGAGCCCGGCCCAAGACAAATTAGTATTGTCCCCTGTAGGTGGACTGGAGGGCTTTGCCGCCGCTCGAACCCAGGACCAAGGGGTTTTGTTGCGTTGAGACGCACGCCTCATACCACTGGCAGAACCACTACTTTATTTTTCTATTTAGTTTCTAGTTCTAAATTGATGCCTTTGATATGTCAATTCTCCACGTTTTAAGCCATGGGGACGACCTTTTCTTCGATAGAATGGACTGTTATTAAGTCAAATTCGGTAGTATAGAATCGCCTTTTTGGATTCTTGTCCGTGTACCGTAAAGTTTTCGGATGAACTTTAATAATTAGGTTTGAGCAAAAGAAGTAAAGAACAAGGCGTAGAATTGAGGCTTAGGCTCAGTTTTAAATTGCCACTGATAGTCTTCTGTAAATAGAGGAAAATTCGGAAAAAATAAATCAAATGTAAATAATATCGTAAAGTTAACCAGAAATAAGTCTGGTGGATTTGATAAATTTAGTGACAAATTAATAATATATATAATATTAAAAATAAGTAATAAATTATAAATTATAAGTGATAAAATATATATTGAAGTTGCAAATAAATCTAAAATTTTCACTAGAGTTTAGATTACAAGTTGTTGTTTCTTAAATCATAATTTTAAAATTGATGTAAAAGATAAAGTTGAATACGATTGGTAATAGGATTAATCTAAAATTTGGATGATGAGTGTATTCCTAATTTAAAATATTGTATTTTAAAATTAAGGTAGCATAAAATTTAAAAGGGTTTTAAATTTTTAATTCAATTGCAAAAATAAACTAATTATTTTTCTTTATTTGATTAAAGTTAATAATTATATTAATTCTTACTTAAATTTTAAAATTGTACTTTTTAAAATTAGAATAAATTATTTTCAATTAGACTGAAATTAATGAATTAGATTTCTTAAAATTAAGAAAATTTTTCTTAAATAATCAAGAATGGTGTTTCTTAATTAATTATATTTATTTCAATTTAATTAAAGTAAATTAATTATATTTTTATTTGGAGAATTATTATTCTATTTATTTAGAAATTATTTCTTTATTTATAAATAATTAGTTTGTTGATTTATTAAAAAGATATTTTTCTTGATTTGATTCAAAAGGGTGTTTTCATTTATTAATTGAGAAAACTGGACTTTTTCAATATTTTAAAGATAATTTTCTAATTTATTAAGGAAAACCTTTTTAACTAATTAATAAATCAATCTCTATATAAATAATATAAAGAACTTTCATGATTAAATTTAAAAGTGCTTTTATTCAATTTTGAAAGTGGTTTCCTTTAATATTAAAATATAGTTTTCTCAAAAGAAAAGCAATTTCTAGTTATATTAGAAATAGTTTTTTAATTGGACTAGAATGTCTTATTTATAAAATTTTGAAAAGGAATTTTTCTATAATGACCAAGATGCATATTTTAATTGAAATTTTTACAATTAAATTTAATTAAAGGAGTCAAGGTAATTGAAAATAAATTTCAATTGAATTTGAAAATTATTTCCAAACACAAATCAAATTCCTATTTGGGATAGTAATTTAATTTATTTAGGAATCAACGAGTTTAATCTAATTAAAATTTTCAAATAGTTGAAAATATTATTTTAGATTGTAAAGATCAAAAACTATATTCAAAATAAACTTGATACTTTATGAATATAATTTTATCATTTGTGCATAAATTGTATGTTTTAATATATATTTGATATATTAGGCATGTTAATTGTATATTTTATACGTATGATATTTAACATGCAATTTTGTGTTTAATGAGACTATTTAAAATTAAATTCCTCATTATATGAATAAACTATATTTTTGTTTATTGTTAGGTTTGTTGAACAAACTGAAGGTCGCTTTAATCTGAATATGTTTAGTTTTATAACAGTGGGTCCTAATTAATTAAATTTGTGTTATTTGGATGAGGAAACTCATGATCACATTGATTTAAAAGTATACTTAGGAATAATATATAAACTTGATATTTTATGCATATTATTTGATTATTTGTGCATAAATTGCATGCTAAAATATATGTTTACATGTTTATGCATGTTAAATTGTATATTTTATAAGTATGATATTTTACATGCAATTTTGTATTTGATTAACTATTTAAAATTAAATCCCTCATTATAAGAATAAACTAGAGTCCTATTTATTGCTAAACTTGTTGAACAAATTCAGGATCACTTTAGCGTAATTATGTTTAATATTATAACAATAGGTCCTAATTAACTAAATTTGTGTGATTTGGATGAGCAAATTCATGATCACATGAATTTGGAAGTAGGGTTAGGAATAAAATATAAGATATATTTTGAAAATAATTGTCACTTAACAGATCTAAGAGTGACATGAGGTATGATTAATAAAGTTGTTATCTACCTAATTTAATTTAGTTAGTTCAACTAAATTTGAATGAGATCCTAACTCACTAAAGAGATTAGGTTAATCTTTTTGAGTAGTAGTAAGGGCTATTATTTCAAATAAAAATAATGAGAGTAATGTATAATTAAAATCCTGATCTTATTTGGTAGTTATGACATATAACTAACTACTTGCTTTTCTTACATTTATATTTTATTCTAAGCAAAATTTACCTTGTTTAGTATAGTTGATAATAAGTTAAAACTTAATTTCTTAGATATAGGTTATGTTTAAGAAGAGTTCTCAAAGTTAAGCAGAAAAATTATATGCCCATTATGCAATTTTGTTATTATTCCCTATTAAGGATTCAGTGACAAAATTTTGAAGATATGTCAAAATCATATAGATGATAAAATATAATGACATTTTGAGCTGATTAATATCTTGTAAACTTGAATGGAATCAAGTGAGATGTATGTCAATACCATGATAGCATGATGCAACAGGTTGTATGGAATAGAGTTAAAAGGTATAATACCTTAACATAATTGTTTCTCTCAAATTTAGCATATTAAAAGCATAAATATGGACTATAATTAGAGGTATTTACTAGATTATATGTATTTCTAACTCATGCTTATTAGTATAGATATTGAGATACTTAAATAAAAGCATGAGTGCTTGTTAAAGAACAAATTTACTAAATTGAGCTTATATGAGAAATTCATTTAGAATAATAATTGTATATATATGGAAATTCTTATTGTGATGACTGTATAAGTGATCTTCTAACTTGATATCTCCAAAGTTATTTCATATAGGGGTTGTTGTGTTTTAATACTACGTATGACTTATTCTAGTCAAAAGTAGCTCAATCGGTAGTCATTAGATAAAGCATAAACTGTATGAAGGAAGTTCAGTGATCAATATAAGATTTATCACCCTAAAGTATTTAAGGAGAATGTACCATTGTTGTCGATTAATATTGATTCGGAAAATTTTCAGTCAAGGTATAATGATACTTTGAAAAAAAAATTCAAATGTCATTAATTGAATTAATTATTAATGGATAAGAAAGAATAAACATTAAGCCTTATACTTAACCAAACTATTGTACGATGAAATGATTGAATTATACAAAAAAAAATCATGCATAAAAGGTTAATCAAAACCACTATGACATTCTTAAATATCTTGATAGTTATGATGCAATGCTAAATGCCAATTTTGATTTATATATGTAAATTATTTAGTTGAAGAATTAAAGATAAATTGAAAAAATGTAATTCATCTAATCTTAAATATAATTTAAGGTTATAATTTATAAACATTGTTAATATTTTATGGGCTTAATGGGTCACACATAAAGAACATGTTAAAGAGAGAGAGGATATTTTAGTCAAGTTAGATTTTATAGTAAAGTTTAAGAAACTTTATAATTAAATATGACATATTTAATAAATAAGAATCGATATAAGATATTGGATCTTATTTGAACATAATTGGTATTTAATTAGATTTAATTATAATTCTAGTTAAAGTTTGATTAAAATTAAAATTTAATTTCAATTAAATCATTAAAATATCTAAAACTTATTGTAAATAGACTTAAACTCTAAGGAAGTTAACACTCCTTGCCTAAGTCTTTCTGTAATAATTGCATAGTTCTCTTAACATGTTATGTAGACATCATTAGAGGGTGTACACTTATGCAGTTACAGTAGTTAAGATAAACCAATTCAAATACGATTCGAGAGAAACGACAAAAAAAGATCAAGTTTTAAAATAAGATACAAATTAAGATTCATACTTTATTATGTTTTATGTGTCAATAATGTTATAAAATTTTAAGTGATTTTGAGTTTCGAAAAATTATATGAAAAATTTTGTAATTATTCTGTTGCGTGTGAAAATGGATTCTGCCTTGATTTTGTAATAGTGCAACATCCAAATAGGGATGACAATGTGTTAGGTCGGGACACTACCTCAATTTTTTAAATAAAATATCAAAATGATATTATTTTGTTATTACCGATTGGGCCTCATGCCCAGCTCGGGCTCGGGCTCAGGCTTGAATAGAATGTTTTGAAAAATTGGGCCCGAAGTTTGATCAACCCAAGCTTGACCAGGCTAGGCCCTATTGCCATCCTTACATCCATTATCTCCTCCATTTCTTCATGTTATTCTACACCTGAAGAACAAGTGTTCTACTAATTCAGGTTCTTCCCTGCATAAAAAACACATGTTAGTAAAAATAACTTATTTTTATCAAAGATGGCAACTTTTTGCTTCACCAACAACCACATAAAGAACGAGACCTTTAGGCATCACATTTTTACTCCACGCCACTCCTTGCCAATCCTTCACCTAACCTCTTCCTTTAAAGATTTGTTCATCTGAAATGTTGATCAATCAGTTAGATGAGTCCCCAAGCCAAACATATTCATCTAGTCTCCTTTAGTTTAGTAAATACATGGGCATTATACTTTCCAATTCAATAGGAACATTACCCCATCTATTTGAATTAGTCATTTTACAACCTTCGGGGCATCACCATGTGTTCTTATATGTACTAAACTGACACTAATAGATGTGCAGCTCATTTCCAACCGTTTACCTTAATGTAACACTTTTGTAGGATTTTAACGAAAGAAAAAAGTTGGATGCATAATTAATTGGAATTGTCCTTATACGCTCCTAAATCAAATTGGGTTGTTATATTCAATGTGTATGGGAGAGATAAGGTCTGGAATTGTGAGGTGAGAGATAGACTACAGGTAGCTAGCTTTGCCGACAAGTTAAGTGAGACTAGGTTTAGGTAGTTTGTGCATGTGCGCAGGAGGCCTCCTGATACTTCGGTACAAAGCTGTGAGAGAATAACCCTTAGTGAATACAAAAGAAGAAAAAAGGAAGCCTTACAGGAACTAAAGGGAAGTGACAAGAAGGATTTGTCCACGTTGGTCCTTACTGAGGTAGTGGCTAGAAATAGAAAAGTATGGCGTGTTTTCCATGGAGGTGGTGTAATTAGGGGTGGGAGAAACTATTTGAGCTCAGGAATTTTATTCACAGATCATGTAAGTTCTCTGCAATTCTTCTTAAGGCTGTGTTTAGTTGGATGTAAGATTTTTAATGGAATGGAGTGGTTTACAATAGAATGGAATGCAAATGGATGTAATATTAGAAACTGGTTGTTTGGGAGGGATGGAAGGGTTCATAATGTAATATAGTGAAATGTTGTATGAAAAAAGGTTCATAATGTAACGTAGTGAAATGTTATTTATCATTTTACATTCCATCCTAAACCTCTCAAATTAGAGTAACTTCTTTTTACTGTTTAGGATAAAATATGATGTAACGTGAAACTCTCCCCTTTCATTATATTCTATTTTATTTTATTATATACTCTCCTCTCAAACGATAGAATAATATTACATTGCATTTCATTCAATAAATAACCACCTAACTAAACATCGGCTAAGTTCTTTGAAATTATTATTACAGACGGCAAAACGTGTGAACATGTGAATATTAACTTGATCTAATTTGATTTATAATATACCTAAAAACTAATAATTAATTGCACTAATTAAGATTTGGATATGACAAGTAGTTCAATTCTTAATAAATTGATTCGCATATCCGTAGGAACTCTTTGATATGTCAATTCTTCACGTTTTAAGGCGGGGAGACTACTTTTTCTTGGATACGATGCATTATTACAAATCAAATTCGGTAGTAGGAATCGGCTTTTTGGATTCTTGTCCGTGTACCATAAAGTTTTCGGATGAACTTTAATGATTAGATTAGAGGAAAAGAACAAGGCCTAGAATTGAGACTTTAGGCTAAGTTCTAGATTGCTACTGATACTCTTCTGTAAATAGAGGAAAATTAGGAAAATTATAAATCTAAGGTAAATAATATTGATAAAGTTAGTGACAAATAAATAATATTAAAAATAACAAGTATAATTATAAAGAATAAGTGATAAAATTTAGATTGAAGTTGCAAATAAATTTAGATTACAAGTTGTTATTTCTTAAATCATAATTTAAAAATTAATGTGCAAGATAATTTTTAGATCACGATCTTAAGAAAAAATTTAGAAGAACTATTTTATTTTGGAACATTAAATATTGTTCTCACATAGATTATATATTATAGTTTTGTACATTGATAAAAAGCTGTTAAGTGACCGTTTTACCAAAATAGCTTAAGCTGTTATGTAAGGCCAACTTAATTGATTTTATATATTCACTAACACACCCTCTTAAGTGAAAGCTCATTGGACTTGAAACTTGCAGAGACTTACTCTACTTTGTGCTGAATAATAGGTGAGTGGTAGGATTTGAACTAATGATCAGTTGATCACAAAGACTCTGATATTATATTAAGTGACCGTTTTATCACAACAGCTTACACTATTATGTGAGGCCAACTTAATTAGTTTTATATATTTACTAATTCGGACGGAATTAAAAGCTAAGGAGAGTAACTTTGATATTAGAATACGAGAAGTAAGGGAGGAGCATCCGCTCATCCATCTCGTAAGCAACTTTAGGCGCACACAGAGAGAAAGAGAGAGAGGGACGTGTACAGCTTAGGAAAATTTGTCCCATTTGCAATAAAACCATGCATGTCTGCGACCCTCACGTGGGGTCAAGAGAATGGTGAGGAGTGACGTATATTGCAAAAGAGAAAGCAGCAAAGAATAATTTATGGGCCAAACCTTGTCTGGTACTGCCAATGCCATATAAGTCATGGAGAAGGATTTATGAGTGGGGAACAGCCAATTCCATGCTCACGACTATGGGGACATGTGAGTCCTCGACCCAGGCCCTGCTCCTTTTTGAACTCTTTCTCAAGTTCTTTTTGTTCTCCAAAACGCAGCTGGTCCCGGATCTTGGAATAGTCAATACCCACCATATCTTTTAATCATTATTATCTTAAATATTCAATCATTAAATCAGGCTTCTAAGTAATCATTAAACCAGGCTTCTAAGTAAACGGGCTCTTTTGTTATTGAATCTTGTGACCCACTGATAATTAAAAATTCTAATTTTGGAAACACAAGTTATCAATTGTGTTGGTGGTGGGCGCATAGTGTCTCATGAAAATGGATTAGTCTCAGCTACAAACAGAGCAACGAAGGCATGTCATGTGCTTTCACCGCTTCTTGCAACATCAGGGGCCTTTTGATTTTCCTATGAATTTTATCTCTTTAATAAACATACAAACAGCCTGAATGTTAAGGTCTATTTCATATATATATATATATATATATATATAAACAATTGACTGATGGGTCCAACCCCCTCACTTAAGGCTCTCTCATATAGGAAGTCTTAAGTTCGGGTCATGCTAAAGGAGGAGAAATGAGATTTTTTTCTAACTGATAATCCTCTAGTCCCTTGGCATAGCTCCTTGATTGGATCAATTACGGACGCCTTGTTTTTAGCGGCAGTGTGAAAGTTGAAGCTACTAGGGAATCCGATGGCTGCTGGGAACCTGATGCTAAGCAGAGAGGTCCAGTGATCAATCAGCAGTCAGACCAATCAAGTATGTGACGGCTCCTTGTGCGCAGAAGTGTATAGGTTACGTAGGAACCTGAGGGATCTTGGGATTCCAGATTTATCTTCTCTAGGATTCTTGAGGTGAGGTCTTAGGAGCATAGGATTAGTCCGACTAAGGTGGGATACGTAATATAAATAATAATAAAAAAATTGACTTATGCCTAAATACCAGCAAAACCCAATAGTCAATGCCAAAACAGGGTAAAACACATAACCTCTCTTTATGTCATCTTCACTAGGAAATGCTATGAATGAAAACTTTGACCCGTCATTGTACTTAACCTTTCAATCACTAATTAACCCAACAGAAGGAAAAATTGAATTGTGAAGCAAGGTTTGAATTTTTTATTACATAGCTTAAGGTTTGTATCTTTCCTATTCGATAGGGAAGACGCTTTGTTGTGTCGGTAGCCAAATGGTTAATAAATGAGGTTTTGGTTGTTGATTCGTATATTTACGTGAGGTTGATATAAATATGTAAATAAGTTTTAATAGAATACGATAAGAATATCATAATCGGAACAGAACATATTCCCTCAAAGTGTTAAGTTGATGCGTAAGAGAATCTCTTCTACTTTAGTCTAGGGTTAGACTCTTTAGAATTTCGTGTTAGAAGCCTAGGCAGTAAAATGTTACGTAACGTTTAATTTTGAATTTATTTAAAATAATATATAATTGTGAAATATTACTTGTATTTAAAATTTTATTAAATATATTTGAATTAGTAGTTACAGAATTTTTAATTATAAAAATAAACAATCTTTAATTTGATTTAAAAATTCTAGTTAGCTAGAGTTGAGTTGGTATTTCCACTTCGTCATTTATAAATAAAAAATCACAACTTAATAATAAAGTTAAGTAAGGGCCTAAAGTTTCAGTTTAGGTGACAATGAAAAAGAAAGATCAACAAAAGTTCAACTAACACCAAAAAAATGAGGATGGAATTTGTATGGTGTAGCAATTTGTCTTTACATGGGAACACGATGAAGTGAAATTGTCAAAAATGACAGCAAGACTGCTGGTACTCCCTCCGAGAATGACCCATATATTGCTTACACAGAACAGAAGCAACCATAGTTCTCTTTAAGTAATTAAAAACCAAGATGAAATAAGTGTTGAAGTTGTGTGCGTTCAGAAACCACATGCGCTTTAACCAGAAAGGAAGTGAACAGTCATTTCGATATCCATTGAATGAATGGCCAACAGGTAAATTTATACTTGGAAGATATCTGTCTTTTCACTGTGCTTTTACCCTTGCTATCCATCCTGCAGCAGTTAGTGTAAAGCTTTCATTAATTTGGAGTTGATAGTCAGATTAGGAGTAATGCTTTGGTTTCACTATAGCAGACCTCGATGTCTCCTACATTGCCTGAAACCTCGGCTGATATAAAAGTTTCACTTTGTACTGTCATAGAGATGGACATATGAAATCTAACAAAGGCAACGCAACATGTCATCCATGCACCACCAAAGGCGATGATTCTTCTAAGTTGAGGAGGACAGTTGCAAGCAAATTGAAGGAGGACAGGAAAACAGGAACAGAAAGCTACTTTGAGAAATTCCTTCACCAAATATATATAGACAAATCTAAAAATTCTAACTTCAGTTGTTTTCTATAGCAATTTTACACAGGTGAGTTAAAGCCTGCCAATCCTTAAAGGCAGGACAAATATTTTATATAGTTGTGAAAGCTAAATGAGGCAGTGAGATGTCCTCTTTGTAGGCCTATTTAAAAAACGGGTGTTATATTCTCACTAGTTTTGTGGACTGCGCCAATCTGCCCCTTGCATTTATATGCATCCCTTTTATTAATGGCTAAGTTCAGAGCAGTAAAGATAGATAAGAGGTTTACTTGTGGAACCCAATGTCTAAGTGTAACAACTCACGTCCTATCAAATATAAGAAACTTAGTTATTTATGCCTTTTGTAAGGATAGAATTCCACTCTTTGGCAGCTTCTAGCTGTCTTCTGCAACTTAAAGACGGAGAATTAATGGGTGTTATTTTAGATTTTCAGGTGGTGAGACTTATCCTAGGCATTTAAGATAAAGCAGGCAGCTTTCAACATGCATGTGAGATGAGTATATCTGTTCTTTGTGCGAAGAAAACCATTCTGGGTCAGATATTTAAAGACCGTAAGCTGCTGGTTGTAGGAGTCTTAACACAACCTCTTAAGTGCCTATTTAAGGCGCCAAAGTTCTCCTGTTAGTAGCTCTCCACAAGTATACTCAACTTCTCTACTAACTTTTCCTTCTCTTGCATACGGCTATGGAGTCTTCCAAAATCTTTGGAAGCAAAGAAGAGTGTAACAGCAGTGAATCAGGGTGGACTATGTACATTGGTTCCCCAATATATGGTGATGATGTTGATGCATGCAGTGATGAAGCAGCCAACAAAAATGAAGGGAATCATAGAAACTACAATCACGCAGATGAAAGTGACGATTCTATGGCTTCTGATGCTTCTTCTGGCCCAAGTCACCAAGGCACGGCTCATTTCAAGCACCAAGAAGCTGAGGTTGAAGGCAATAGCTTTGAAAGGAAAGCTAAGAAATCGATGGTGTTCAAGGAAAAGGCTAAAGGTAGGAGAAGCGATGAGATGGTGGAAGTAGCAAAAAGGGTCAATCCCGCCACTCAGAATGGTTCCAAGGTAAGAAAGAACAACAGGATGGGGAAAAGAATGTAAAAGTTTATGTTTTGCTGTTCATTTCTCGTTTTTCAGTGTCAAGCATGGAATGATTATGTAGTCCAGATAGCACCCAAAAAAAAAAAAAACGAAAGGTTCAAAGGAACTTGAACCTTTGATTGTGCTAGCTAGCTATCTGTTTTGGACTTTCTGATGTATGAGTTCAATCATGAAATGTAATGATATCAACTTCCTACCAATATTAGATGTGAACTTATATATTTGGTATACACAGAGAAAGTACCTAACTAAAAATGTTTTTAGACAATAGCAGCATGATTGTACTCAGCCTCATGCCTAGGACTTGGCAGTATCTGCTACAAATAGTTGTTATTTTTCTCCTGTATGATTATAGGGTGTTCAATGACAATCTGCTATTTTTAGTATAGATGATGCCATGGTACTGGTATTCTTGACAAAAGTTCTTCTTTCTTAACCATTATTACCACAGTAATTCATACTCATTTAATCGGTTATGCATCTGTAATACCTAGTTAGAGGAACATAGTAACTCTCTGTTCATCATGTTTTGGCAATGAACACATACCATGGTATGTGGAAGCAAGTAAATGCAGAAGGACCTAAACGATATCAGAGAAACGACTCTGAACAGCCAGAGTTGCCTAGCGAATCACTCAACGGACGTATGGTAATAACAACACTACGTTATGCTAGGAAGGCTTCACTACAAAGTGTGACATAACGCATCCGTACTAGCAAAGTCAGATTGAGACTGTACTAGTGCTCTTAGCATTTACTACCTAAAGACCTCCTTACATATATCTCTTCAGGGACAGAGAAACATAATGTTATTTGTCCTATTCCAAGCAGATTCTGGTTAAGAACCGATGGATCTTCGCGCAATGAACAGCCAAAGTACTCCTGAGTTGTATTGATGGTATTCTGCAGGTTTCAGCAGCAAAAAGAATAGCCACGGGTTAAACCAACTCTAGTGACTCATTTTCTTTGTCAGCAAAATGCTGCTCTGAATATATGATTATGGTTTTAGCAATAACTATAGGATTACCAGTTTTCCAAGACAGTAGAACAGGCAAAAGAGAAAAAAGAGAAGAGGAAAGTTTTTATGACAAATAGTGATGGGAACAAAACCTAAGTTCATGGATGAATCGAGAAAGAAGTCCATAAAACATCTACTAGCAGTTAGTAATACGGACAAATGGCTAGAACCTGGTAGACGTGGTGGGGCAATACTGCCATGCACGCGGCGTGACGGAGACTTTGGTAATTTGACTTAGGATTTTGACAAAACTCTACAGCCTGTTGGCCCAACTTATATATATAATAATGATCGTTGCATGGAAATTCAAGCTCTTGAGAGTCCAACTGCAATATATTTTTGGTAGTCGTCTTTTCTCTATCAGTTTAGTTTATATTAGATGAATTCTCAAAAATGATAAATTATTTAGTGGGAGTTGAATCCCTTACCACATTATAAATAGGCTGTTTAGACCCCTACCTCGTCTGCAACTGCAGACTTCTGTGCCTCTTTCAGCTCTCTGCAGTTTTAATCTTCCTAGGAGATGATGTTTGATACAAGAGAAGAGTATTGTTTAAACAGCACGTCAAACAGTATATCATATATGGAGAGCTATAATTAACCATGTGAGGGGTATTTTGGGAGCTACTACCACTTACTGGTTATAGGCACCTAAGAAGCACGGACACGGACACGGACACGGACACGACACGGACACAGACACGGGGATACACCAACTTTTAAAATTTAGTGAACACGGACACGGCATATATATATATTATAAAATTTAAAATTAAGAAAAAATTTAGAATTCATAATATGATATATATTGATTGATGTATTTTAAGACTTTCAACATCTTGATAGTTCATACATATTTGATACTTTCTAAACCCCTCTAAAAAAATATGGAACATATATTCTATGGAGCATATATTCCATTAAGCAATGTCCGAGCGGTCTCCAGACGTGTCCGAGCTGTGTCCACCATGTGTCCGTGAGTGTCTGACACGGATACGTGTCCGACACGCGGACACGGCTCCATTTTGCCGTGTCCGTGCTACATAAGTTATAGCTTATAACGACTAGCTAGTTGGTGATATTAGTTATAACTGTAATTGGAGATATAATTAATCACAAGTGCATTGAAGGGATAACTTCCAAGCATATACAGCTAGTTTTGATCTTGCAGTCATAGTAGATACACACAGCTGAAGACAATAGCAAGTGTAAACAAGCAGCTGCAGACCCAGTAGTACAGGGCATGCATGTGACCACTTGTTCAATTATATCTTTTCCCATTTCGTTTTCATGCTTCAAACTCCCAATTCCATTAGTGGGGGACATAAATCATCACAATCCCATGGGTGTGACCAAGTCGTTTTCATTTGGAAAACGACTTCGATCTAGTTCCTACAAGAGGAATCACATGTCCTGGATTTCATATAGAGCTCGGCTTGCTGTGCCTTATGGGGGATATTCTTAAATGTAACAGTCTCAAAAGTCCGCCTGAAATGTGTAACAGAAGAGGAAAGTCGGCGAATGATTAGTACTCCGGAGAATATTTCCCTGATGGAACCAACAAAATGTAATTGGTGTCTGATATAGTTACTTCTCGACCAACCTGTATACATGTGAATTACTCGCTTGTTAATTATCTAAAGTGCATCAGGATACATGTTCAGGAATGAGTATTTTGTAAGAACTTCAAATATATAAAAGTTTTAAATTCTACTCCAACACCTATTTCTTTACGGTTGATTTGCAAATAATGAAAATTGGATTCATAAAAGCTTGCAAGAACTTGAAGTCATTCTCAATGCAACGTACGTGATTAATTTTCCTAAGTAGATCGATCTCTTTAAGCACGAAAAGCTGTGTGAATAAGATAATGATGGACAAATAGGCTCCCCAGCTGTATGTGCGAAATTGGAAGTTGGAAGGCAAGGAAAGGCAGCCCTCATTAGGAGCTTGGGGAATAGGGAACTTGAGGTCCCAATTCTAAATGCTTCTGTCTGTGGAAGGTGTATGTGAGGAGAGTTATGGATGTGTAACATCAAGAAGGAGAAGACTCAAAGTGAGACCTTGAGAGCTTCTGTGGAAAAGATTTGAGGACTGCAGTTTCGTTACTCTCTAGCCCTAACATGTATGCGGTCGATCGGTGTTCCACCATACGTGCTTTGTTGCAATAGGCAGAATTTCCTTTTAAGAAAAAAGATGGTATTTTGATTTGATGGCTTTCGTTTCGCACTTTTCCTATGTCCTCTCTTCCTTTTAATTTGCATTAAATTCCCCTTACTTATATCTAGTACCCCTCCATTCCCCTCCCAAAACCCCTCCATTTTCTCCCAAAACAAATTTCAATGCTTTATAAATCATTTAATACTACTTATAGAATCTCAAAGCTTCCTACAACAGCATTTAATGCTTTTAGAATAATAGTTTACGTAGAGCATTCCTATCCCTCCATTTCGACTCCGAATCTCTTCATTTTTCTTCAAAAAATTTCAATACTTTATAAAGCATTTAATGCTGCTTACAGAATCTCAAAGCTTCTCACAACAGCATTTAATGATTTTAGAATAATGGTTTACGTAGAGCATTCCTAGCCCTCCATTTAGTAGAGTTATTATTATTTGTGGGTATATTAATTAATTTTATTTTCATTATTATAATTACTGTTAAATATTATTATTAAATTTCTTATGTTTATTATTAAATTTATTGTAGAGTATTTATTAA
>JAOSBP010000007.1:12091264-12132208 GCA_027563825.1 Erythroxylum mucronatum | reverse complement strand
TGGAGCCTTGGCTACAATTAGTACTTAGCAAACTATATGATTGATTTCCTACCAAGTTCAATTATCTAATTTCTCTTATTTTCATTGACACTATATTAAAAAGTTCAATTATCTAACCTTATCGAACAACAACCACCGAGTTCAACTAGTGCTGAGGAATCTTTATTTCTGTTAATCTTAACCATTTATAGTTAGACTTATGCCCAAATATATATTTACATGTTTAATGAGTGTTTTCTTATCATTATTCTTTTGCTGTCAGGCTTAATAATGACATAAGAAAAAGAGGTAGAGGTATCACTAAAGGTTATGAGTTGCAACGCATAAATGTTGCAATGAACAACAAGTTGTCTATACATATTGACAACTCACAAGGTCAACCTGTTGACAAGATCTAATCAGCAAAATTGTCCAGTGAGTTAGGGGTCATTGTCAGGACTGAATTGCCTCATGCTAAGCAGTTGAAGGAAGACAACTTGCTACAGAATGCTCTGGATAAAGATTCAATAATTTTCGAATTTATTTAATTATATGCATTTTTACTTATTTAAAAATTAATTTCACTTTTACTTGTTCACAAATGAAGCTCAATATCGTTGATATCGAGAACCCTGAAGTTTCAAGCTGTGTGAGTTCACTGTTGAAACAAAAGGGCAAGGGTCATCGTTATCAACTACATAAATACTACAAATCTTTTCCTTAAGATAAGGAGGTAAGGACATATGTTTCCAAATGAGTGGCCCTACAAAACGAGAACTAAATGTATGATTATTGGGCCTCTGTCAACATTAAGGTTTGTCTTCTTTCTCTTCACATTTGCTTCAATTAATCATTTTGCACAATTTAGTGACTATTTTTTTCTTTATTTAGGAAAAGTGTGAGAAAGCCAAAATCAATAGAGGAAAAATGAAAACTCCTCACAATCAAGGCTCTAAATCATTTGTTGTCATGCGAAATAAATTTGTAAGTTATTTGTTTAGAAGTTATAATTATATCAATAAATACAATATTATTTATTTTGTTTTAATTTTTTTCATAAACTAGAATAAGAAGCAACTACATGGAGAAGAGTGTGATAGGATCACACTCTACAAACTGACACACTATAAGGAAGGTGAAGGCTGGACGTCTAAAGAAGCGCATAATAATTATGTTAAGTATAAAATTTTGTTTAATTTTTAAGTTTATTTATTTATGTAATACTATCTAATAATATTTGAATTAAATATTGATTTTGTTTTCTAAATTTTAGAATAAGATACAAAAGTTGTTGCAAAGATTATTGCCTGACAGAAATGAGCCAAATGTAGATGACATTTGCAACAACGTCTTTGGTACAAGATCAGGCTACATCAAAGGTCTTGAGTATGGCCCTAAGTTAATTGGTTTATTCTCATTACTACCAGCATGTGTAACGATGCTTCAAAAGGAGAACCGGTCGCTTAAGGCTAAGTTATAATGTAATAAACAAAAGTTTGAACGTAATGAACAAAAGTTAATACTAAATAAAAGTTAGCCAAATTTGAAAAGATGGTCAAACGAATACTTGGCTCAAATTATTTAAGTAGTAGTGACAATGAAAATGAGTGTTAGTTTGTACATAAGTTTTTTTGTCAACATTTGTAATTAACATTTAATGACATTTTATTTTTATTTTTTAATTATTTTTATTTTCATTTAATTAATTATAAATAAAAATCTAAATATTAAAAACAATAGGATGGATTAAAAATCTTACCAATATTATAATTAAATGAAAAAATTTTAGTAGTAATGCTTAGTAAAAAAATCAAAATTCATCACTAAAACTTTTTAGCTACGTTCCTAAAAATGTCGTCAATAATTTTTAAAAATTAAATAAACAATGTAGCTAAAAAGATTTGGCTATAATTTTACAATTGTCACCATAACTTTTTAGCTACGTTCCCTAAACCGTCATCAATAACTTTTATCTACGTTCTGAAAATCGCCGTTAAATATATTTTGTTACGAAAACTTAATTGTCTCAAAACATTATTACCTACATCTACGGTAACATAGCCAATAACTTTTAGCCACGAAAAGAAAGCGTCCCAAAATATCATTGGCGATGATTTCTTTTATCCTCTCCCATCTCTTTGGCAACATATTCGAGATCGGAGTGAAATATAATTTGCAATGATTTTGTAAAAACGTCGTCGATAATATTTTGCTTCCGTGATTTTGCGACGATTTGTGGGATGAATTTTTGTTTTCGCTAAAAATTTTTGGCGATGGCTTTTAATGACAAAAATATTCGTTGCCAAAATCCCTCTTTATTGTAGTCTCATTACCTGAACCGCGACCAAATGAGTGACTAATGTTATCAAACCGTAGGAACGTAGAGAGGAATATAGGCTTTTCTTCAAGAGTAGAAGGTTTAACCACTCATAATCCAGAAAAGAGAACCTGGTGTGTTATAGTAGGTGACCTAAAAATTTATTGTAACCTTACCCATTTCTTATATGCAATAGAAAACTATCATATAGTCTCATTGTCAATTGAGGTCTTACAAATAAGAGCATCTCATTAGTCTGCTATATTGGTAGGATACTTTGTAAATAAGAGGCCATCTTTTCCTTAAATATAACTTCGGGCAAAGAAGAAATGGAGCAAACTTGACTTGGAGAAGACTTTATCAATAATGAGGATTTTTCCTCTCTAAGTTGAAGTCTAAAGCCAACATTTAAAGGATCCTAGAACTTGATTCTTGGCACATATCTAAAAAGCCTTTAATGTTGTAAAAAATGAAAGTCAAAATAACACTAGACAACTAGAGAAAGTTCAACATCTCTATATGGGCAAACTTTTATAACATTCCCTTATAATTTTGGATAGTAGCAGGGTTGAATTATTTAGCTAGTATAATAGACAAGCCAATCTTCTTAGATGCACATTGAGCTAAATTAACTAGGATTGAGTATGCAAGAGTTTGTATTAAAGTAGAAAGGGATATGGTATTGCTTGAGAATTTGAAGCTCAAAAGATTAAATGATGAAGTGAGATGGATTTAGTCAAAATAACCATATCCTATTGATGGAAATTGTCAAAGCCTCTTAAGAAAGGATGGAGCACAATTAGGAGAATATCTAAAATTGGGAGCTCCAATGGAGTTATGAATTTTAACTTAAACAATGAATAAGATCCCTATAGCATTACAAAAGGCAATATAAAGGAGATCATGGTTAAGAAAAATGGCAAAATACGTCAGGAGTCACTTTTGAAATGAGACTAGATTTATTGACCAACTAATATAGGTAATTGCCAATATTAAAAAAATCATTTATGTAGACCATTATAATCAAAATAAGGAGATCATTAATATAGAAACTGATAGGAATTTCTCAAGTGTGCGGGATAAAAGCAAATTGGCTCTAAAGGAAAATAAAGTGGATTTTTTCAGCCAAGAAAAGGCCAGGTAGGAAAGGAAGAAGCCTCAGATAAGTTCTTAGAATCTTCTTGCCTCTTAATGTCATTTCTAGTTTGGAATGTTTGAGGGATCAACAAACCAAATAAGCCATAAATGGTTAGAAACCTTTTTTCTTGATAAAAAATCTATTTTAATAAGAATTTTGGATACCAAATAAAAGTTAATAGCGAAATAGATAACTAATGGGTTCTTGAAAAATTTTGAAGCTCTTCGTCCAACCATCAACACTTCTACAATGGAAGAATAATGGTTGCTTTTTAACAGTAATAAGTTTAGAATGACTATGCTCATTTTACTAATCAATTTTTTAACTTAACCATTTTCATCCATAACATCCTAATCCAGATTAGTGCGTCTATTATCTATATTGTCAATTTGACGTTTCAAAGGCATACATTATAGCTAGCATTAAAGAATATCCAAGCCATTATGTAGGGCCTATGAATCTTAGTGGATGAATTCAACAATACAATGTTTGCTTAAGGGACTAAAAGTTAGATTGAGCATTAGTTAATGATGTTTAAATGTCTAACTCCCACTCAAGTTTAGTCTTCTTTGGCAATTTTATGAGATATGACCATTCCTTTATTAAGATACTTAATATTCTTAATATTAAACATGTCAAAGCTCCATTTTAGTTTAATAACTATCGCCTTAATCTTTGAAACTATGGAGAGGATATCAAGAAAGGGACGCAAGGACAATATAAGAACTACATGGCATTCACATGTATGAGAAAGTTAAGAGTCGTTAAAGAAGAACTCAAACTACTCAATCAACAAAGTCCATTTTCCTAATACAAAAGTAGTCACCTAATAAGCTAGGGAGATCCTACACAAAACTCAAAATGAGCTCTATAACTCACTTGACAATGAGATGCTAAAAGCAAAGGAAAAATAACATTTGGAAATTATATTCGTGCTTTAAAAGCCTATAATTTCCTTTTGAAACAAAAATCTAGGATTTTTTAACTTAATAAAGGAGCCATGAACACAATTTTTTTAGTGATATAATAGTAAGCAAGAATTAAAACAAAATCATCATTTTATATGATCAATATAGGAACATCATTCGTAACCAAGAGGATCTTGAAACACTTACTTTCAATTACTTCAAGGTCCTTCTAGGTTGTATAACTAATAACTTTTGCTTTGCAGGAACTTTAAGGCTTCATTTTGACTACCTTTAGCCCAAAAGTAGTTATGAACTTGATAAACCATTTTCTAAAAATGATACTGAAGTTGCTTTATTTAGGATCAATTTAAAGAAAGCTCCTAGATCTTATGGTTTTAATGCCTTTTTCTTTCAAAAGAAATGGAACATGGTTACAAAAGAAATTAGGTGCTTATAAAATTCAACAATTTTTCAATCCGATTGTCCTCAATTTAACAACAATAATATAAATCAGGATGAAGAAATTGCTTAATATAAATTAATAACAAAATTTAACAATAATTTAAAAAGGATAGGAAAGAGAAAATATAAACCAATTTATAATAGTTCGATAAACAACCTTTGCTTACATTCATTTATAAGACTCTTCTTAAAATTTCACTATAATTCTTCTATTAAGGCAAAAAAAAAACTTTTTTACAATCTTTCTCTAAAAAGAGGAACCTTTTACACTCTTCTTTTAAAGCGAAGAGAAACCTCATTCTAGTTGGATCTCCCTCAAGTAAAATCATATAATGCCCCAACAAAATATTAAAACTTAAATACCTCATTTTGTTACTTGTTAACTCCAAATAGACTCACTTACACAAATATGAAATAATGATGTTTAAATGATTGAAAAATAGTTAGAAATGTATGTAAAAATACACTTAAATGCTTCTTGATGCTAAAATAACAAAAAAAACTATTTATAGTATTTTAAGACCCCTACTAGCCGTTGGAGCTAAGAACTAATCGTTATAATGACTATTTACAAATTATTGATCCACTAGTATAGCATACTGATCGAACATTGCGTATTAAACGTATAGATTCACTAGCCGTTGAGAGACTGATGGACTAGTACATTAAACAATATTATAATAAACTCTTATTGAATTAAATTTAACAACTATAACCTAAATTGGTTGACCACTAACATATATAGGTCAAGCAATTTACCCAAAAACATAATTTTAACAACTTTAAATGTTCAAATCTAATTTGTTCAATGCAATTATGATTTCAACATTTTCCAAAATGTTACCTAAAGTTTATTTGAAAGATTAAAAGACTTTTAAATTAATACCAAAAGCTTTAATCTCTCTAGATGAATGAAAAGACTTATGCAATAAAATGAAATGAAATGTTTATGCATGATGAGCCTTTTAGAACACCAAAGTGACTAAATGAGATTACAATTAACATTAAAAACTAAAGAGTGATATTGATAGGTCTTTATCTTCTTTTGTTCTTTGATTGATCTTTATTTCGATAGTTGTAAACTTCAACTTCTCTTTATTAACATCATAAACTATCTTCTTCAGTTTATGACTTCATTTTGTTCTTATATTTCTTTTCATCAAAATAATTAACTCATTAGGAATAATTATATTTTGTTATCGTCAAAACATCAATTGGATCCTTCCTTGGTTTAACAGTTGGTGATATAATTTTAAAAGCAATCTTGGAGTTTTTCTCTAATAAGAGAATGTTAAAAGAGGTGAATAAGACTTACATTTACCTAGTTCCTAAGACTTCTAATCCAAAATCCTTACAAGTCTTAAGGTTGATTTCATGTTGCAATTTTAGTTTATAAAATCATATCAAAGATGATGGTTGTAAGGCTAGAAGGAGCTTTAAAGATCAAAATCAACCCTAGCCAAAGTGTCTTCACTAGAGGAAGGAATATAGTGGAAAATGTGTTACTGGTTCAAGATCTATTCAAAAATTATAATAATTAAGATTTTCATTAAGAATTGTCTATTAAAAATAGACTTTTATAAGGCAATTAATTTACTTGATCAAAAGTTCATTATGAATTGTGTTGAGGTGTTTAGGTTTTCTAGAGTTGTTTATAGTTTGGATACAACAATGCATTACCATATAGGGTTTTAGTAAATAGAGATATAAAAAAAGGGTGTTCAATAGAACTAAAAGATAAAGACAAGTGAATCCCTTATCTCCTTACATATTCACTTTATTTATTAAGATACTTATTAGGCTCTTTGCTTATGATATATATTCAAATGGAGGGTATTCAAATATTATAGTAAGAGTAAGGGACTTAGATTGTCCAATTTTGCTTTTACTAATTTACTAATGATACTATATGGGGTTGACGCAAATTATAGACTTATTACTCTACTTCAAAAAGTTGTCAGGTCTAGACATAAATTGTAGCAAAAGCATAATATTTATATCTATATGACCTTGGGGAACATTAGAGTAGCTCACCAACATCTTAAGTTTTCAAGCTAGGTAAGCCCCTTTTAGATACGTTATGATAGTAATTCCTACAAAAGGCCATCCTATAGTAAATGTAAGTCACAATTTAATTTAATTTATAAGAGAATCAACTATTGAAAGAATAAATTCTTATCCTATATTGATAGACTTTCACTTGTAATCCCAGTCTTTGGCAGTATGTACAATTATTGGGGTTCCCATATCATTATGCCAAAGGATCTAATCAAGCTTATTAAGAGGATTATTAACAATTGCTTATGGTCTAGTAATGCAAACAAGGAAAATCTAGCCAAAGTGAAATGGTTTAACATTTGTACACCAAAGACAAAAGGGGGACTTAGGATTTAAAAAATCTATGATAGGAACAAAATGCTAGTCATAAAGAGAAATGAAAATTATTCAATCATTAGGAAATGATTTGGGTTAAATGGATATATTCTCATCATTTAAAGGTTATAAGCTTCTAAAATATAAAAAGCTAAAGTGATATCTCCTAGACACTTAATCGAATACTGGGAATGAGAAATACCATAAGCTAAGAGTATTTATTAGAAACGAGCATAACATTTGGTTTGGTATAATTGGTGTAATGAGTCACTTTATATAAGATTTTAGAACCATATTCGATTGATACATATTGTCAAACGACACAAAAGTGAAGGGAATAATCCAAGGGGATCAATTGCAATGTATCCTGAGAGGTTTCTCTACAAATAGAGAAAAAGTGTCTAGATACAATTCAAATTCAATAAACTCTAATTTCACAGTTTGGGCAAAGGCACAAATCTAGTAAGTTTACATACAAGTCTTACATGAATATGCTTAGGAAAGACTTTTAGAGGATCAAATGGTTATATCTAGTTTGGTAAAAGCACAACCTACATAAAGTCTTATTCATCTTATAGCTAGCAACAAATAATTAAGTAATGACTAAGGATAAGATTAAAGGGGACAGACCTTAATTGCGTATGTAATCTGGAACATGGAACAAACTCTCATCTCTTATACGAATGTCAATTTACTTCACCTTTGTAGAGGAAATATGAACCAAATGCAATACTATTTGTTCCGAGACAAATTAGTCTAGGATCTTAGAGTGGGAAAATAGTTAGAGCTTTATGTCAAAGGAAATGTCAACATGTTTAGACTTACTGTCAGCTACACCATATATGCAGTATGGAAAGAGAGAAATCTTCAAGTTTTTCAAAATTTTCTAATAAATAACTCATCATCTATTTTCAAGGCTTTGAGATAAATTAGGGAAATTATAATTAGTTATGAGGTCCATAAAAGGCAAACAATGTGATGAATGTTAGCTCAAGGTTTATATTTAATGATTTTGATGATAACTATATAATATTTCAAAATTTAAATTGGATTTATTTCCATGTATAGATAACGATCCTTTCTTGCAGGAACCTTATTAGTAAACTTTCCATATTAACATCTAGGAGGATCTTATCATTTCGAACAATTAGCTTTAGAAATTTTTGTTCCAACAGAGATGATATTGAAAATCCAAAGTCAACTCAGAATTAAGATGAAGCAACGACTAGTTGAAGAAATTGACTATTTAAAGAAGAGCAACAACACTTGTGAAGTAACGAACATACAGATTTTTGAAACACTTGAGCAGTATTTGTATTCTTGAGAGTCATATCATTATTATTGTGCCTTAGAAAGTTAAATCACTATATCAATAGAGAAATTGTTGTTTGAGAACTTAATTTTGATTTTACCTTTTATTCTTCTTTGAGCTTTTAGAAGCTTATTATACACTTCGAGTGTGAAAGGTTAAAGAACCTTGAAAAATATGTACTTGTGAGCTTAAAGAGGTTCGTCAAATTATTACTTGGTTTTTATAATAAAACATTCAAGTTGGATACTTGGGGACTGGACATGACTTGAGTTGTAAAACAAACCAGTATAAATTGATTGCATCCGCTCTCTTCTCTTAACTTTTAAATTTTCGCATTATATTGTGTGTATACTTATTTCAGCAAAAGACTCATCCACTTTATAACAGGCTCATTCTATTTTCAACTTGCAAGAGGTTCTTTTAAGTTTTAACAAGTGCCTTCTGTTTTAAATTGTTTTTAATATAACTTTTCGTTTAGTAGGCTCCTATTGTTTAACAAGTTTTTTTTTATCGTTTAACAGGCTCATTCCGTTTACATAGGATCTTATCGCATAACAGGCTCCTATTGTTTTAATTATAGACAGGCTCATATCATTTTCTTTTGAACTGAAAGTAACTTACAATTTTAGAACTTAATGAACTTTAGCAGCTTGTTTGTGGTTGAGTTAATTGTCTAAGTCATGACAATTTTTGGAGTGAAGTGCAACTTAGGGAGGGATCATTGTATATTTTCTTTTCTTTATGTTCAGTTCTTGTTAGGTTACTTCAAAAAGGTTTTGGTATTGAGATTAAGGAGTATATCCTTGATTTTTACTTGCGATGTTACTAGTTGTAATTGTTAACCCCTTATTTTAAAATATTAAGGAGTTAACTAAAATAATAAATTGGTATTAAAAGATATTTTATTCTTCGTATTTAAGAGCATTCAATTGATACTTGAACATTATAAAATAAATAATTTAGTATCTGTTTAGATAATTTTTAAAAATTAATTAAATTTAAGTAAAAATGGGTAAACGAGGCCTAGTATTAATATCTTCAGACAATTAACTCCTAACATTTTCTTGAAGTTAAAACGAATATTTGAATGAATACTAGAGATATAATTACATAGTTAAAACCATTGATTAAGGAAGTGGGCCTAGAACCAATTCATGTCGGAGCTTTGGTCCAAGGACAAAAGCCCATGAAAGTTTACAATTAGTTCTCAACTTCGTTTTGATTTCAATTACATATTCGTAATTCCTACATATTCGTAATTCCTGTCTCAACTCCGAATTTAATTAATTAATTTATGTATTATTATATGTTGCAGTGTTTTGGATACCAGTATGTCCTGGTTGATACTAGCTGATACGCACTGTATCGGATCAAAATCGATACGAAATTGAGGTTAGTTGTATCAGATTTAAATACAGGTCAATAGGGTTGTGGTGGAGCGGCAGGGGTTCCTCCATCCTCAACCAAGGTTTCGAGTTCGAGTCTTGAGAATGTAATCGCTTTAAACACTCGTGAGAGAGAGTTTTGCCACCTGCAAGGGTCCTTTCCGGCTCGAATCTGGACTAGTCGGTTGTCCATGTGGTGCCGAATACCAGGTGGTTTAAAAAAAAATACAAGTCAATACTAGCTCGTACCGGTCATTTCTTAATATATAATATGATAATGAATTATTTTGTAATTTTTAAAAAATTAAGAAACTATTTCGTAAATTTAAAAAATTATTCAAAATAATAGCCGATATTAATCGATATTAGTAAAGTATTATATCAAAATTTAATCTAATACCAAATCCTATACGATATTCGTAAGTTTGGCATGTCGAGATTTAAAAGCGACTCAAAGAAGTTTACTACGTGTTTGAGTTGAGGCTGAGCAATTGAAATTGGTTATTTTATGACGTGCACAAAACATGACCTTTTGTCATCGATGGGCCTTTGCCATTTTGCCAGTCTCTTCTCTTCTTTTCATCTCCTTTTCTCTCTCACTCCACCTGTTCAGTTGAGTCGTTGATTTAAATAACAGACATGTCGAAGTTACTGCTTCTTCACGCTCCTCACTTCACTCCTCTCCGCTCCCGCGCCATTGCTTCTGCCCTCTCAAAGCCCCACTTATCCTTCACTCTCCTTTCCTCCAACCTCCGTCACCACCACCACCACCACCACCGCGTCCTTATCTCCAATTCTCCCGCTCCCTTTTTTTCCGTTCCGTGCTTGCTTCACCGCAGAACCTTCTCTCTTCACGCTTTCGACTCCTCCACCTCCGAAGAAGAGAAAGCGAAAGCGAGTGTAGAATCTGAAGCTAAACAAAATGAAAATGATGAGAGAAGTTCTGATGGGGATTATCCAAGCGGTGATTTTCAGTTTAGAGAATTCGGAGCTTGGGAACGTTTTCTTGTTAAGCTTCGAATGCTCGTCGCCTTCCCTTGGGAACGGGTTCGTAAAGGCAGTGTCTTGACTATGAAACTTCGAGGCCAGGTTTTTTTCTTTCTTTTTTTTCCCCACTTCTTTCACAGTTGGAACTGCCACTTTATCACTTACAGAGTGTTTGATTCTCTAATTTTTCTGAGTTTTGTTGCGGTTCAATGTCAGATAAGTGATCAGCTAAAGAGCAGGTTCTCTTCGGGCCTATCTCTGCCTCAAATTTGCGAGAATCTTGTTAAAGCTGCATATGATCCTCGTATTTCTGGTGTTTATCTCCACATTGAGTCCTTGAATTGTGGATGGGCTAAAGTCGAAGAAATTCGGAGGCACATTCTGAATTTCAAGAAATCAGGTGGCAGATAAGAATAAGTTATAAATATTTTCTAATTTAATTCTCCAGTTGTTAGCTGCAATAAATATTTTTTTCTCCCATTTGTATGCAATTCTTTTCGAAATATACCAACCGGTGTTTTATGCATTGAAGCTCCATGCAATGCCTGGTGGGCTTCCATTAATGAGTGCGTTTGCCCACATTTGTGTTAGAATATGGTGTTCATCATCTTGTTACTACTTAAGCTTTTCTTCCATGTATATGATATTTGATCATTTATCAGTTTCCTGTGTGAAGATATCTTTCATTGTGATGAGATATTGTTTTCTAGGATCAGTTTTTTTTTTTCGTGCATTATTTCAGTCAACTACTTCGGGATGTGTAGATCATCGAAACCTTTTACGACATGTAAGATTTTTTTGGTTCTGAATATAAACGTTTTTCAACTTCACAAATATATATGCCAGTCTTTATCAATGGGTGGAAAAATATGAGTACTACTCTGCGAATGGCCAATAGCTGACAGACATACTCCTGCAACAACTATAACAAAAATGATTTTATGTTCCATGGTACTGCTAGGTAAATTCATCATTGGATATGTCCCTGCTTGTAGAGAGAAAGAATATTATCTTGCCTGTGCCTGTGATGAGCTATATGCCCCGCCAAGTGCTTATTTTTCTCTGTATGGATTGACTGTTCAAGCATCTTTTCTCCGAGGTTAGTAAAGCAAGCTTTTCTTCTTCTTTTTTTGTTTTATTTATACATTTCCCAAATGTTGGAGACATGATGGAACCTTAATTGTCTGCGGTGATCTTCAAGTTGGGAAAAGGTTGAAACCAGTTGTTTTTCAGTGAAGTGATCATATGATGCTGAAAATGATTTAAGTCTGCTGCACCTTGTCATTTTTCCGCTTAAACATAGGTCAATAGCTTCATTGCTGGAAGGCTATCATTTGAAAAAGGGTATCGTCTTATTACTGTTTGATCACTTAATCAAAAGTGGGTTTATGTTGTTCACAAGATTAGTCTTGTCAATTAACTGCCCTTTGAGCAGGAAATTTGTATTTTCTGGTTGAAATATTTTTTCTTCATCATATAGTATGAGTCATTCAGCGAGCTTGCTACGGTGTGTATATTACTGTCTCCCTGCTGGCATACCATTACTTGAAGTGTCACTTGAATAAATGGATTAGTAGTCATTGGATATCTGATCTTCATGCTGGAGTTTATCTTGGATTATGATAAATATTTCATTAGTGCTTTGAAAATGGTCATAAAGATGGAAAGAACTAGGACCGTTGAAATTGTGGTCACTGAAAACAAAAGTTGTATGCTCTCACGAAATTCCAGTTCTGAAGTGAAGTTTCATCTTGGTGTGAGCTATGATGATGGAAGCTTTTGATAAATTAGATGCTTATAAATAGCAGGTTCTAAGATTCTATTATAAGTCAGATGTTGCAGAAGTGTTGACAGGCCGTTTTTAATTTTCTTAGAAACTAATCGAAAGGAATTTGACCATCAAAGATCAAGAGCTAAGATTTCATTGCTGAGAAATGATCCTTAAAATATGCAATCCATGGTGTTTGCATTTTCTCTTCATCTTTTTGGACTGCTCCTGAATACTTGTGCACCTTGTAATTCTTCTAATCTGTTTTTGCTCCTGAGGTGCTCCCATACATCCATTCTGCAATGACAGTCATGTTTAGAGTAAATTTTCTTTACTGTACTTTCCACTCTCTCAAACTTTTTTTCATATGAAGATTGTGACACACATTTGCAGCTGATCCTCATTACACAATCATTCTGTAGGTGTTTTGGAGAATGTTGGAATTGAACCAGAAGTGCAAAGGATTGGTAAATATAAAAGTGCTGGAGATCAACTAACACGCAAAACTATGTCAGAAGAGAATTGTGAAATGCTGACTGCAATACTTGATAATATCTATGGGAATTGGCTGGATAAAGTTTCTTCCACAAAAGGTTCTTCTTATCTTAGTCTTTTCCTTGATCCCATAGTATGTGAGATTCACTGGCTTCTTCAAATTTTTGCAGGGAAAAAAAGAGAGGATATGGAGAATTTCATCAATGGAGGAGTTTATGAAGTAGAAAAACTAAAAGAAGAGGGGTTTATAACAAAAATACAATATGATGATGAGGTACACAAAATTTTTTCCTAGGTTTTTCAGAAGTGCGATGTGTTTTCAATATGAGTTAGTCTCTGTGAAACCAAAAAGAGTTTCCGAAAATTTAAATTGTGAAAATGCAGTTTTACACTAATGGTTGGTACATTTTTCTCTGCACCCCCAACAGTGTTATGCTTTGTGCCCAATGAGAACTTATATATTCTGTGATAATTGAAGTTCTTGTAAACTTTTCTATACCTTGAAAATGCATGGTAAAGCATGTGACTATATTTTACATTGGACAAGTCTGCCCAGCTGGATAGGGAATGCTTGGTTTCCTTACGTTTATACAGGAAGCTTTTGTTTCATGTTAATTCTAGAATCATAATGAAATTTATTTCATGCAGATTATCTCAATGTTGAAACAAAAACTGGGTGTCCAAAAGGAAAAAATTCTGCCTATGGTTGACTATAGGTATTTCTGCATTTGTATAGCTTCTATTGCATGCAAGTCAGCTAGGGGATCATTTTAGTTCCCTGACAATTTTATTGCTCCAATATTTGTGACCAGTGGAAATTAAAAATTGGATCTTCCAGCTTTATTTTTGTCAATGCAGTTGTTCTTGAATCGTACTCAAGGTCTTATGCTAATGCTGGCTGTTTTTCAACCTTGTCTAATATTTCTATTTTTGTTTTTGAATAATAAAACGTGCATAACTGCTGATATGACATCCAAATATCTCAGGCAAACACTGATTCTTGATGCAATACCCTCATTCATTAAATTTTATATCTGTAGTTTTCTCAATTACAAAGTTTCAGTCTCTGTATTTTTGTGAAGTCTGCAGTTAGAACAAAGTTTATGTAGCCTGTACTATTGGTCAAATGTCCTTACTTTTTAACATTAGAGAATCTGTCGCTTTATGACCACAAAACTGTTGCAGATCTTGTACTTGTTCTTGTTTATGCTTAATATATGATAATCACTTTGTATTTCTAAAAGTGATCTCTTGTATCTGTAAAGATGTGGATGTAAAACCTAAATTATTTTTTTCATCCCTTACTGTATATGCAGGAAATATTCACGAGTTAGGAACTGGACTCTTGGTTTAACAGGCAGCAAAGACCTAGTAGCTGTGATCAGAGCCTCTGGTAGCATTACACGCGTTCGGGGTCCTTTAAGTTTCCCTGGTTCTGGTATCGTTGCAGAACAATTAATTGAGAAGATTCGAAGCGTCAGAGGTTAGAATCTTTCTTCTCGGCTAACTCATTTCCTTTCTGTTTATTGTGAATTGTGATGCAAAGTGCAAATTCTCCACAGACTTGAATGTTGTTATTTAAGCAAGGATGGCATTTTTCTTTCTTTTTATTTTTCCTTCTCTCTTTCCTAACATAGATTCATGTTTCTGGATACATAATCCATGTTGGAAAATGAGCTTTTCAGTTGTTTGGGTAACTTGTGTGGGTAAAGTTTAGGTATATGGATGTTGATTGAGCCCAAGGTTTGTGCAAATGTATAGAATTCAGATTTTGTCCAAGGGAAGAAAATGCCACCTATATTTTAACAATTCCAATCCTTTCTTGAATTAAGCAACAAGGCAATGCGATCAATCTGAATTCTTATAACAGGTACATCTTTCTTACATTCAAAAAAATATTGTGTTATACAGTCATGGGGAATTGGATTCTCAACAGTTAAGCACATAAAATTAGGCCATCATGGCATGTCAGCTTTGCAATTAATTATTCTGAGTTTCTTTTTGGGTTACCGATTATACATAAAGCTAATGCCGGACTGTCAATTGGAGTCAGTTAAATATGGGTTAGATGCAAATGGTCTTTAATTATTCTATTTAGGTTATAGTAGACTAGTAGTATTAGAAAAATTTAGATTGTGTGCTTAACTAATAATTAGTTTTATATCTAGCTTAGAAGGAATTAGCCAAAACATTGAAAATAGAGGGGTTAGCTTCATTACTACATTGCAGTAAAACTTCTTTGTCCGTTGTGTCTTCCTGTCTTTGACCTAAGCTTCAATCACTTATTTCATTCTGAATTCTGCTATTATCCTTATTCTCATCAAACGATAGAAATCATAACCCCAGAAAGGTAAAGAAAGTGGTTAAAAGCATCTCTACATCCTGCATTTTTTCTTTGCCACATTAACTGTTATATCTTTACAGCTAGAAGCGTACCATTTCTTTTCTGTGCTTGGGTGATTTTCGTTCACTTCATTGTTTTAATTCTTTTAAACTTTTGCTAGAATCAAAAAGATATAAAGCTGCCATTATTCGAATTGACAGTCCTGGGGGTGATGCCCTTGCTTCTGATTTGTAAGTTTGCTACAATTGAATCTTTATGTTACAGTTTTAATTCTTTTTCCCTTTTCTTCTTCCAGTTGATGTGTAAATATTTTAATTATAATAATTTGACATTGTTGCTGAGTTATGACACTCATTTGAAACTTTGATCTCAGTGACATTATGTCATAAATGTCATCTTGTAGTTAGAATCAATCGCTCTTTCCTTTTATTTGATGCAAGGATTTGGAAACATGTAGAACACACATCTTTGGTAGCGGTGTCTTTGTTAGAAAAACACTTTGTTGTCGCAATAGGAAAGGATCGCCTGAATGTCAGATTCAGTTTTTGTGGAACAACATTATTTTTGTATGATGGTCTTGTCCTGACCACCATTTCATAAGAACTAAACCACCATTTCATAAGAACTAAACAATGCTGCTGACAGCTGTTGAAAGGAATATGGGCTTATTTACCCACTTAATGTGTTCGCCATGCCTTATCCTTTTAGAATCTCATATTGGGTAGTCCATTTCAATCAACTCTATGCTAGCATTTCCAAGCCTCTTATGCCATATCAAATGGGTAAACAAATAATTGCATCTTTGGTAGCTGTTGAGTTTGGTTTGAATTGGCAGCTTACCGCCAAAAGTCATACACTATTTGTTAACATGTATTTGCAGAGGAACATACACAATGAGTATGAGACGATGTCTTACTAAATTATGATGTCTACTGATTTGATAAGTATCTACTAGGTCTTTTTTGAGCCCTTCAAGTTTATCGTGTACAGAATGTGGAGGGAGATCAGACTTTTGGCTGAATCAAAACCTGTTATTGCATCAATGTCTGATGTAGCAGCAAGTGGAGGATACTATATGGCAATGGCTGCAGGGACCATTGTTGCAGAAAACTTAACTTTAACTGGTTCAATTGGAGTTGTTACAGGTGAACCTAATATCAAATGTTTAGTAAGTATAGCTAAAAGATATGTGAAAACCACTAGATAATGTTCTCTTCCTTTCCCTAGAGCCAGTAGGAACAATGGTCTGTATTTGGTTTGGTTTTCTTTTAGAAAATCCTCTCTGTACTTGAGCTTAGAGTTGCTGATATAGAGCACAACCATGACAACAATTTGGGGACAATGTGGAAGTTTAAATTACTACTTATTGGACCTTGATAAATTATCGGTGTTCATGGTCCTCATAATTGTCTCTTGTAGGGAAGTTTAACTTGGGGAAACTGTATGAGAAGCTTGGCTTTAACAAGGAGATTCTGTCAAGAGGTAAATATGCCGAGCTTCTTGCAGCCGAACAACGGCCTTTGAGGTAGGAGGTCTTGTTCTCTTTCATCTAACCCTTCATATTATGTTGCTCATCTTTTAAAAACACAAATTTGGGTCCATCTTTACAAGATACATTGAGATAAAGTTCATTTTACATTTTTCATTGACTTCACTTACAGAGGCAAGAGCAATTTCCTCTGCTTTTTGGTTTGTCCTATGATACGCTATAATGCTTGAAGAAAATTAACTAGCATAAATTTCCAGACCAGATGAAGCTGAACTTTTTGCGAAGTCTGCTCAGCATGCGTACGAGCAATTTCGAGACAAGGCAGCATTCTCAAGGTCAATGCCGGTATGCTTTACACTTGCCTAAAAATTGATACAATCGAAGCAAGAGAAAACATTGGTGTTCGAGAGGGAAAATTTTATGAAGTTATGAAATGAAAGATAACAGGAGTTTATGCTTCTTCTTGCAGGTAGACAAGATGGAAGAGGTTGCACAAGGCAGAGTCTGGACTGGCAATGATGCTGCTTCACGAGGTCTAGTTGATGCCCTTGGCGGGCTTTCTCGTGCTGTTGCCATAGCAAAACAAAAGGCAAATATTCCCCAGGACAAGCAGGTTGGTTTGAACTTCTACAGCTTCATCAACTCCATGGATCTAGTACACATTTTAGATAATATATTTTGGATTCCAAACTTATTTCAATTGAATACACTAGGTTTTATTTTTGACACAAGTGTCCCCTTGGATTGATTGTTCAAAATAGAGTTGCAAACTAGCACAATAAAGATGTTAGCCTACCAGTGCTTGCATACTGTTAATTGGCATATTGTTTCTTGATTCCTCCTAAAGTGTTGGCCAAGGTTAAAAGGTCATTGCCGCCAGGTCCCCTTAGTTGGTTTTGGGCACAAGATGCTTTTGCATGCAAATGAAGCCACTTTCCACTTGTTGGCGTGTTAAGCAGCTGTAGGTCCAGTGGATTAAGAATATTCAAGGAACTAGCCAATTTCTGCTTATGTGTGTGTTAATGTCTTCGGAAACAAATCCTGACTATACTTTCACTGCCTAGGTCACCCTTGTTGAGATGTCAAGACCCTCCCCTACTCTTCCAGAGCTCTTGAGTGGCATAGGAAATTCTGTAGCTGACGTAGACAGAAGTTTGAAAGAACTGCTGCAAAATCTTTCACTTTCTGATGGAATTCAAGCCCGGGTGGATGGAATCTTGTTCCAGAGATTGGAGGGAGCATCTTATGCTAACCCCATCTTGAATTTGATAAAAGATTACCTTTCTTCCATCTAGTCTGTTCTCATTACTGATTTTTTTTTGAAAAATGAAAGAAATTATATTAATCATAGCTTTTGCTATCACACTATTACAATGAGTCACATTGTCATACTGTAATCAGTACGTACTGAAGTGTCTATAGAGAGCTAAATTGATTAAAAAAACAATAAATTACAATTTTCAACTGTTTTTCAACGCATTGCTAAGTGCACTGAGCTTGTTGCGAGCTATAAATGTGACTTGAACCCAATTGACTATGTGTTTAGTGATATGATTTTGTTTCTGCGATTTGCTTGTATAATCTGTTGTTTTTCTCCCTCCAAATTGAGTAGATGGTGGTAGTAAAAGTTGTTTTAATAAGTGTTTCATTTGGTTCACCTCGCTTGGTCCTGACAATAATCATGTTAAGTATCTTCATTTAAATGTAAACCTAGGTTGTTGTAACATATTATTATGCTCCAAATTGTGTAAGTGTAGTTACATTCAAAAAATAAATGATTCCAACTTTCAGTTGTAAGTTTACTGATTTCTTTGTTTCTGTATCAATTAGATTTTGTAGATATTGTTATAGAAAGATCAACCATAGTGATTGGATCTTACCTTGGCTAATAATGCAGATTGGAGAGGTCCATTGTAGCTTACACGTTTTGTTTTAATCATTTTATGTTAAAACGTGTACAAGGTAAGGTTTATTGCAAAATGAAAGATCACAGTTTAGCACTTTGTACCGCAGTGAAGAAACTTCAAATGCTTGAAATATCTTGTGATGATGCCGATATTACACGAGCTCGTAACAATTTTCTCACCATTTTCAGACATGGATTTCAAAGTGCTAAAGGTCTTTAAGAAGCTGTGGCTGTTATTGAGTACTTTCTGAACAAGATGCTTACTAAAACGGGGATATGCTATTTCTAATCGCATTGACCGTGGCATTTGCAGTGATTTCACAGCCATAGCAATACAAATTTTCGTGATTTGGTTCGTGGGGAGATCGAATACAATGACTCCATTGCAGCCTTATGTGCAACTGTGAGTGTATACAGAAAACTCGTAACCAGGACAAAGATGGAGTCTGATAGCCAACAAATTTATACATTCCTGGTCCCACAGATCACACATGAGCTGGCTAGCCGTAGGATATTTTTGTCGAACTATAATCACTCTTGGAATTGGAAGGTGCCACTTGCTTACTTGCTATTGCTGAACTCATTATCCAAAACATCTCTCAGCCACTTGGCACTGTGACCGAACAGCCTCGTCTTGTCTCGAATGTCTGCTCTGCGGTCATCTGCTGCTTGCTCCGTTTAACCCCAAATTTTTAACTTCTTGATGGAGCTGAGGATATGGTTTAGAGTTTGACTTATGTTTGGTATTTGACTACATTACCTAAACAAACCATGCATCGTCTTGACTAGGTAACCAACTGTGATCTTTTGTTATCACTTGTGTTCCGAGAATTTCACTCTTTTTTTGTTTTTTGTTTTCTGGTTCAATGGTTCTGCTTGATTCCACGTATATGTTGGGTGTGCTTCTATCATGAAAGTGTCTGGTTCTTGACGTTTTTGAAAATCAACAACCATGGCCTCGCTGGAACAGTTAAACACCGGCTTCGCCTTTACGCACTTGCGTGATTATACGACAAGACCACATGAGTTTCACACCCGTCGTTCAATTGCCAAGCCAAGAACATTCCTCTCATTATCTACACAAACTCACCAAGACCACTCGTCAACTCTAACCAGTCACGCTACTTATCAGCTACCATTTCTGGAACAGATTACCAATCTCTGCGACAGTGGTAATCTTCATAAAGCTCTGGCCTTTCTTCAAGTAGGCCCCAAAAAGGATGCTCTTTCGAATTCGTTAGCAATAAAAGAAGCACTGGGGATGTTAATCCAAGCCAGTGGCCAAAGAAATGATGTTGAAACTGGCCGAGAACTTCATGAGCTTGTTCGGAAGTCCATCCATTATTGCAATGATTGTGTACTTAATACCCGTCTCATTTCCATGTATGCCATGTGTGGATGCCCCAAGGATTCTCTTTGTCTGTTTAGAAGTTGTCAGAGAAAGAATTTGTTTATGTGGAATGCAGTTATTAGTGGGCTTACGAGGAATGAACTTTATGGTGATGCTATTCTTATGTTTGAGGAAATGATTTCGAGTACGGAGTTCCTGCCTGATAATTTTACTTTCCCTTGTGTCATTAAGGCTTGCAGTGTGCTTGTGGATGTTAGCTTGGGGAAGGTGGTTCATGGGATGGCGATAAAGATGGGTTTGGTTTTTGATGTGTTTGTGGGTAACGCATTAATCACAATGTATGGGAAATATCATTTTGTTGAGGAAGCATCAAAAGTTTTCCATCTTATGCCAGAGAGGAACTTGGTTTCATGGAATTCAGTGATTTGGGGGTTCGTTGAAAGTGGTTTTTCTAGAGAGAGTTTTAAAATGTTGACAGAGATGTTGGAGGGAGAGGATGAATTGTTACCGGATGTGGCGACAATGGTAACTCTGTTACCTCTCTGTGCTAGAGAATTGAATGTTGGAATGGGCAGGGGGCTTCATGGTTTGACAGTAAAACTTGGCCAGTCTGCAGATTTGATGGTAAGCAATGCGTTGGTTGACATGTATTTAAAATCTGGCTACTTGCTTGAGGGTCAAATGCTATTTGATAAGAATGTTAATAAAAATGTGGTTTCTTGGAATACTATTATTGGGAATTTTTCTGCAAAAGGAGAAACCTGCATAGTGTATGATTATTTGCGAAAAATGCAAAACCAATGGAAGGAAGTCAAGGTCGATGAGGTTACTGTCTTAAATGTCTTGCCAGTTTGTTCGGACAAATCACAAGTACTGCGCTTGAAGGAACTGCATGGTTACTCTCTTAGACATGGGTTACATCATGATGAACTCGTTGCAAATGCTTTAATTGCGGCCTATGCTAAGTGTGAAATGCTTCGTTCTGCTGAGCATGTTTTCCAATATATTGAAACGAAGACTGTGAACTCTTGGAATGCCCTTATTGGTGGATATGCACAGAACAATGATCCTGGAAAGGCTTTATATTCTTTCATTCAAATGACAAATTCCAGTTTACAGCCTGATTCGTTTAGTGTAGGTAGCCTACTTTTAGCTTGTAGCCGCCTAAAATCCCTGAAACATGGGAAACAAATCCATGGATTTGCAGTGCGAAATGGGATAGCAGATACTTTTATTGATATATCACTACTCAATCTTTACTCACAATGTGGGAAGCCTCTGTCTGCACGATTATTGTTTGACAGGATGAAAGACAAAACTTTGGTATCATGGAATGCGATGATTACGAGTTACTCACAAAATGGACTACCAAATGAGGCTCTGGATCTCTTCCGCAAGTTGGTTTCTGCTGGAGTTCGACCTTATGAAATTGCCACGGTGAGTGCTCTGGGAGCTTGCTCGCAACAATCAACTTTGCTTTTGGGAAGAGAGGTTCACTGTTATGCAATAAAAGCCCTCCTCGCAGAAGATGCTTATGTGAGCTGTACAATCATAGATATGTATGCAAAATGTGGGTGTATAAAAGAATCCCGAAGGGTTTTTGACGGGTTAAGATTTAAAGATGTGGCCTCCTGGAATGCTGTTATAGCAGCTTATGGAGCTTATGGAAATGCAGAAGAGGCTGTAAAACTGTTTGAGAAGATGAGCAATGAACTCGACCAAATTCCTGATGACTTAACATTTCTTGGAATTTTGATGGCATGTAGCCATGCCGGATTGGTTGAAAAGGGATTGAAGTATTTCAATCAGATGAACATGTACCAGATAAACCCGGAATTGGAGCATTATGCTTGTCTTATTGACATGCTAAGTCGTGCTGGAAGATTGGAAGATGCTATGAGAATTGTTAATGATATGCCTATGGAACCGGATGCTAGAATCTGGGGCTCCTTGCTCAGTTCCTGCAGGACTTTTGGAGCACTAAAAATGGGAGAGGAAATTGCCGATAAGTTACTGAAAATGGAACCAGACAAAGCAGAGAATTATGTCTTGCTCTCTAACTTGTATGCTGGGTCAGGGAAATGGGACGATGTTCGTAAGGTTAGGCAAGTGATGAAAGAGAAGAACTTGCACAAGGATGCTGGCTGCAGTTGGATTGAGCTTGGAGGGAAATTATATAGCTTTGTTGTTGGTGACAACTTACTGCCAGAAGCACAAGAGATTAGACGAATGTGGAGAAGATTAGAGGAAAAAATAAGCATATTAGGATATAAACCAAACACAAGTTGTGTGCTTCATGAACTTGAGGAGCAAGAGAAAATTAAGATATTGCAAGGGCACAGCGAGAAACTTGCAATTTGTTTTGGATTACTGAAGACAAATAGGGGTACAGTACTGAGGGTTTACAAGAACTTGAGAATTTGTTTAGATTGCCATAATGCTGCCAAGTTGATATCCAAAGCAGTTCAGAGAGACATAATAGTGCGAGACAATAAGCGGTTTCATCACTTTAGAGATGGATGCTGTTCATGTGGAGATTATTGGTGAACTGAAATGGACAAAGGCCAATGTTCCCATGGGAGAATCCTTTTTCTACTAAACATGTATATAATATAATATGTTGTGCATGAAAAGTCTAACTGGTACCATTAACTTGGCAGCATAAGACATATCATTAACCTGAAAATTCTATGTTACTGTCTGTCACCCATAAATTCATGCAATATGCTCATGGCAGTGTCATGTTCTCCACTCAGAAAAGTGATGATGCATATTTAACAATCCTGATTTACAAATGTTACTAATAAGTTGTTAAGAAATTGAAAAGACAGAAACTGCACTAAAACCAAATGTGGTTTTTTATGAGAGATCCAATTTCCTTATTTAAGCAACACTCCTTGGAATTAAAGACTTAAAGTAAATAACTTCAATTGGATTGCATGAAACTCTATCTGTGAGATTTGTTTAATTACAACACATTAAGAAACAAGAGCCAAATTAAGTTATAACAATCACAATCTAATCCAGCAATCACATAAATCTTGCAACAATCTCATATCACAATTAATTATGAGTATGATAGCTTTTCAATTTAGGTAGAATTTTCTATTTTTGAATTGAAATTCACATTAAAATTTGATTATAATTTCATAGTTAATAGTTTTACCCCTTATTTCCTTCTTCAGTTGCAATTTACCTTTATTTCATTTATTAAATCATAATTATAATTTTCTGATTTTTAGGTTCGACCAATTTTGTATATATATAATTAATTTTGTACATTATTGATGAAATATAGTTTCAATGTTTCTATAATATGGATATTGTTGTGAATCTCTATTCTTTTTAGAGAAAAGTGGATCATTATTAGTTTTTGATGTTTTAGAATTACTTGAAAAAAAATAGATTATGAGTATGATAGCTTTTACCATAAAAGTTTGCTCTTTTTTTTTTCATTTTCAATATAGGATATTAAATCTTGCTCTTTATTTTTTTCTCTACCATGGATATATATAATATCATTGATATATCTTTATGAAATATCGTCAAGTTATTATGTCATGCTTGCTTGCTTCTTCCAGTTCTGTATAAGTACTTTGATTCTTTTTCTAGTCCGATTATGTTATAATTGTTTTATACGATGTTAGCTAAAAAGCATTTTTTCTAAAAATGAAAAAGGGCAAAAATAAACGAGTAGAACGGTTAATAGAATCCTAAAAAGGAGTTATCAATAATTTGTTAAAAGAGTATGCTCTTCTAGTAAGAATCCTAAGGAATTAGATGAAGGTAATTTTTAACAACTTAATGAAAATTTAAGTGATGAGATTCGTATTCATAAGGATATTAGTAATTTGAGTGAGCATGATCATATACCAGATACATCCAATTAAGAAAATTTAACTGCAAATGGGCAACCAATCCCTCCTTTGGATATTTTTGATCCTAGAAATTGAGGTAATCTTGACAATAAAATAAGTCATTTTAATTGAAAAAGGGTCTGTAAGATAATTGAACGTTAATACTACTCAAAAATTTTCATATTCTTATAATTATAGAAAATTAAGTAATGAAGAGATTAGCTATAGAAAATGATTGGTTTACTCTAAACATGCGTATAAAGTATATTGCTTTTATTGTAAGTTCTTTAATCTAATAAAAAACAAAGTACATTAGGAAATGATGGATTAGAGATTAAAAGCATCTTAGTGAAAGGTTCAAAGGACATAAGAATAGTATTGAGCATATGACTAATATAAAGACTTGGAATGAACTAAAAGTAAGATTGAACAAACATCAAACAATTGATAAGGATTTATAATGAGAAATTGTAAAGGAGAAAGAACATTAGAGACAGTGTTAATAAGAATAGTTTCGTTATGAAATGTCTCACTAATATAAATTGGATTTTCAAGGATCCAATGAGAAATTTTACCAAAATAATAATGGTAATTTTTTAGAATTAATTGAGATGATTAATAAATTTGAGGTGATAATACAAGATCATGTTAGACACATTCAAAATTATGATATTCATCATCATTACCTTGATAACAAAATTCAAAATGAGTTGATTTCTATTTTGGCCCATTATGTTAAAAATTCTATTATTAAGATCACTAAAGAGGCAAAAATACCTTTCTGTAATTCTTGATTAAACGTCATATGTGAGTCATCAAGAACAAATGAATCTGGTAGTACGATGTGCAAATATTTTAAGTAACAAAACACAAATAGAATAGTAATTTTTAGAGTTCTTGAAGGTAGATAACATATATGAATTGGAACTTTTCAATGAATTGTTGAATGTATTTAAGTCTCTTGATCTTAATGTTCATGATATGAGGGGTCAAGGTTATGACAATGGTTCTAATATGAAGGGACAACACCAACAGGTTCTGTGACACCCTAATACACCCTAAGAGGATATACAAAAGCACCCAAAATAGACCTGGACAATTCAACAACTTCCAGAGATAAGGCAAACATATATCACATCTTATATTTCATTGTAGTTTACAAAAGTCACAAATTACATATATAACATCCATACATAAAAAAAAATCTCATCATAAGTTACGTTAATACAGGCCATTCATATATATTACAAAATTCCTTCTTAATATTTATAAATACAACACAGTATTTAGATATAAGATCTTCCAAAAAGGTTGCACGTCCTTCTTTGGCCATTGCGGTTGTCCTAAACCTAACACTGTTTATCATGACCTAAACGAAGAGAAAACCATCGTGCTAAGCATATAGCTTAGTGGAAAATAATGATGCAAGATAGCAACTACTCATAACAGTCGCCTAACAATCACATGTCAATGATTCATGACAATTGAGTGATGGAAAATACATTATAAAATAAAAGTCATGAAGCATCATATAACAATATTTGAACATGATATTCAGAGATTATACCAAATATAAGTTTGCATCTGAATAGAACAAATATCTAAACATATACAGAATTGCCTACTAATTTCTTCAGACGTGGGTAACGAGAATAGAACAGAACAGAAGATACCTATGATTGGTATCTACTGAAGAGGCAATAGCATTGGAAACAAAAAGGCTTAAGTCCCTAAAACATAAGACACCGTAATGTCCGAGAACAGAAGAAATTGCAGCCTTATAGGCATGTCTATTTATCCACAACTAAGACTTGACAGGTTAAAACTAATCATCAGAACATCATAATTACATTTTAGAGTCACATCAAAGAGAAACAATTCATAAGATTCAAATTCATTCACTTATGCTTATATTTATAATTTGAAAATGTTTATCATGCCCATTCATATTTAATATGCTTTACGATCGTATTCCTTTTCAATAATACATCAATGAAAGCATTAAAGTATATATAAATTACATGTATGATGAGTCTCATATTATGCTTATACTGGGATTGCTAAGCTTTAGTGACATCCAAAAAGGTTCGGATGAGATCTGGTAAACATCATAAATGAAAATAATGTCCTAGTTGCGTCAAAAGATAGGATCACGATCATGACACCCATGCCGCGATCATCACAGACACTCACCATTCATACCTCTACTTGGTCTATTATATTCATATAACAAACATTCAAATTAGGTTTTAAAATCTTTGACATTTCCAATTTATCATAGAATCTCCGAGGCTTTCCTAGCCACTATAGTTTTTTATTTTATCTTCTTTGCCTGAAAATTTGTTTTCTTTGCTTCACCTATGATAATTTTTACCAATTCTTCTTTTATTCATCAAAGCTCACCCTAATCTCCGTCGACATGACTGCCTTAACCCTGTCCTATAAGACATTTGTTCCTCTATGTCCTAATTTTATAATGGAATAAATTTCACGCAATTTGGTTAAGTATTGCCAAAGTTATCCCTAAAATACTACAGGATGTTCGAAAATAGGGACAATAGCTATAACTCAACTTCAAGCTAGAATTCAAAACTCTTAGAGGCAGAATCAGATTTTAGTTCCTTCATGAAAGTTTTATACCTTTGTTTTTAGTTTAATCTCCAATTAGAATTATCTAATTTAGAGGTCTAAATATCAAAATATGGCCAAATAACAGAAGTCTATGTAGTGGAACCTATCCTTCCAGCGAGGTACCAATTCCCATTCAACTAACTTCGGCCTCATCATGCAAAAGCAACACAAAAACGCATCCAATTTTAACCAACAACATCTCATCAGCAAATTGGATACTTTCTTTACCAATTCCCCTCACATCACATTCATAATCCAAGCAAACATATTAAAATCCCCATACCTCTTGAAGAAGTGAACAAAACCCTTTTTACTTCACTCTACTTGCTTCTCTTTGCCTTTACCTTTGATCTTCTCCTCCTCTACACATAACACACTCATTCAAAACTCATCTTCAACAATTACATACACATTAAAAAAACCTTAGATGAAGAGAAAACCCCTAAATTTTACCTTGGTTTCTACCAAAGATTAGTTTGATTCCTTATATGAAAAATGGTGTGATGAAGAAGATGAAGTGGAGAGGAAATAGGAGAGGAAAAATCTAGAATTCTCAACCCTAAAGGTCGTCCCTCTCTCCTCTCCTTATGCCCATTCATACACTTCCAAGACTCACAAACATGCTTACTTACTACTGGACACACATGCTTTATTATTATTGATCACATATGTCTTAATCTTATTGGTCCATTTGTTAATTTTAGGAAAAATTACACATTGGTCCTTCTTCTTTCTTTAATTCCCACATTGGCACATAATCTCATCAACTAATTTGAATCTTATCCATATTTCACGTCTAAGTGTGTATATCTATGCTGAAATGTACAAATTACCCTTTTACCCATGTCTTTTATATTAAGTACCATTATGTCCCTCATTATACTTAGATGCACTTAATTTGTTATGTTCACTTCTTATTACACCCTTAACACGCTATAATACTTCTAGGGTATATGTTGGGGCCTTACATTTCTCTTCCTATTAAAAAGAATTTCGTCCTCAAAATTCATACCTGTATTGAATGACTGTGGGTACTGAGTCCTTTTCATCGATTCGTGTTCCTATGTTGCTTTCTCAAGTCCATGATATTGCTAAAGGATTTTCACTAGAGGTATTTGTTTATTTCTGAGTTGTTGGACTTCTCTGGCCAAGATAGACAAAAGTCTTTCCTCATAAGAAAATTTTGGTTATACTTGAATTTCTTACACAAGAACCTTGTGTGAATCATCAGACCGATTTCTTCTCAGCATAGAAATGTGAAACACATCTTGCAACTTGGCCAATGCTTCAGGAAGAGCTAACTTATAAGCTACTGGTCCAATTCTATGAAGAATTTCATAGGGATTAATGTAGTGTCGGTTAAGCTTACCTTTCTTCCCAAACTGAAATATTTTTTCCATGGTGATACTTTTAAAAATACCTTATCCCTACCTGATACTCAATATCTTTCCTTTTTAAATCGACATAGGACTTCTGCTTATCATTGGCGACTTTTAATCTCTGTTGGATATTTTAAACTTTCTCTTCAGTATCTTTTACAATATCATGCCCGATCATCTTAACCAAAGTTTTGCACCTCTTATCATATAATGTTTCATAAGGCGTCACGTCAATACTAGTCTAATAACTGTTATTATAAATAAACTCCATCAGAGAAAGATATTTGTCCCAACTTTCAGAGAATTCTAACACGCAAACCTGAAGCATATCTTCTAATACCTGAATAACCCATTCAGATTGTCCATCTATCTTGGGGTGGAAAGCGGTATTAAAATTGAGTTAGGAATCTAGAGCCATTTGTAGACTTTTCTAGAATCTCGAAGTAAATCAAGGATTATGATAAAAATTAATAGACAATGGTACCCTATGCAATTTCACTATCTCATTCACATATATATCTGCCAGCTTATCTATCGGATAGTCAGGATGAATGGGTATGAAATGAGTAGACTTGGTGAACTTATCCACAATCACCCATACAATATCATGCTTCCTTTAAGTGAGAGGAAGCCCAGTCACAAAATCTATAGTAATGTTATCCCATTTTCATTGAGGAATCAGAATAGGATTTAACAAACCAGATGGAACATGGTGCTTAGCTTTAACCTGATGACATATCAAACATTTAGATACATAATTTACAACGTCAATGTTTCATACCAGACCACCAGTAATGCTACTTCAGATCTTGATACATTTTATTTCCCTCAGGTGCATTGTGAAGACAGTATTATGGGCCTCATACAATGGCTTCTTCTCCAATTCATCACTAGCTGGTACACAAAACCGATCTTTGTAATACAGATAACCATCTCCTTTTATAGAAAAGTCAGGTTTTTTGCCTTCTTGAGTTGCCAAGATAAGTTGTTGCAACTTATCATCAACTTTTTGAGCATCAATGATCTCTTGTCTTAAAGTAGGCTTCGCTTTTAATTGAGCTACTAAAGCCCCCATCAAGTGCAATTCCCCACTCACCCTACTGCACTGACAATGCTTAAATGGTCTTCTAACTTAAAGCATCAGCCACCACATTAGCCTTAACAGGATGATAGTCCACAAACAGTCATAATTTTTAAACAGTTCCAACCAACATCATTGTCTCAAGCTAAGTTCTTTATGAGTAAGCAAGTATTTAAGACTTTTTATGATCAGTTAAAATCTTGCACCTTTTACCATACAAGTAGTGTCACCAAATTTTCAAAGCAGACACTACTGCTGCAAGCTCAAGTTTATTTGTAGGATAGTTCTGGTCGTGTGGCTTCAGTTGCCTAGAGGCATATGCAAGCACCTTACCATCCTACATCATAACACAACCCAATTCATTTCTAGATGCATCACTAAACACAATATATTCCTTACCAGATGTGGGTTGAGCCAATACAAGAGCTTTAGTAAGCATTCTCTTTAGCTAATGAAAGCTAACTTGACATCTAGTAGACTATTCAAATTTTACTCCTTTACAAACCAGCGATAATAATCAGCCAAACCTAGAACACTTCTCATTTCTGTCCCATTTTGAGGTGGCTTCCAGTTAATGATCGCTTCAATCTTACTAGGATCAAATCTAATTCCTTGAAAAGAGACATGTCCCATAAAAGATACTTCCTTAAGCCAGAAATCACAATTGCTTAGCTTGACATACAATTGTTTGTCCTGCAGTGTCTATAACACAATTCATAGATGTTGAGCATGATCTTGCTCATTCTTGGAATAGATCAGAATAATATCAATGAATACCACAACAAACTAGTTTATATAGGGCTTAAATACCCTATTCATCGTATCCATGAATGCAGTTGGCGTATTAGTTAGCCCAAACAGCATCACCAGAAATTCATAGTGTCCTCATCGGGTTCTGAATGCAATCTTTAGAACATCTACATCCTTTACCCAAAACCGATAATACCCTGATCACATATCATTCTTTGAAAATACCCCTGCTCCTTTTAATAGGTCAAACAGGTCTTCTATCTTTGGCAACAGAGACTTATTCTTCACCGTAACCTTGTTCAATTGCCTGTAATCAATGCACATTTGTAGAGTACTATCCATCTTCTTAACAAACAGAACCGGTGCTCCCTAGTGTGAGACACTAGGTCAAATAAATCCTTTATCCAGTAAACCCTACAACTGAACTTTCAATTCCTTTAATTTTGTAGGAGTCATTATGTATGGTGTTCTGAATATAAGAGCAGTGTCAGTCACAATCTCAATAGATAGCTCCACTTCCCTTTTGGGAGGAAGTCCAGGTAGTTCTTTAGGAAAAAACATTAGGAAATTTGTTTACTGCTAGAATGTCTTGTAGTTTTACGCAGTTTTACACTTTCCCTTCGCGAATCAAGCACAAAAGCCAAATAAGCTTCACACCCCTTCCTAAGAAACCTTCAAGCTTACATAACAAATATCACAATAGTCAAAGAACTAGTAAGGGTGTCATACAAAATCGTTTCAATTTGATCGGGCTTTTTAAGTATAACAGCCTTAGCTCTACAATCAACAATTGTTTGATGTTTGGATAACCAATCCATACCCAAAATCAAATCAAATCCAAGAAAAGGAAATTCAATTAGATTTGCTTCAAACTCACAACCTTAGATTAAAACAAGACAGTTTTTATAAACCTTGTTAACCAACACACTACTACCCAGAGGAATAATTACGTGAATATCATAATCTAATCGATCTTTCCATACTTGAATCTAGAACCAAAACATGGAACAAACCACATTAGGCCAAACATAAACGCTTATATGCATCTATAGGCCATATTTAAGCTTTAGTTAGGTAAGAATCGCCTAAACCATTCTCTAATACCATTAGCTTATGAAACCCTAATAACCCCTAGGAGGATGTACAAATGCACCCAAAATACACCTAAACAATTCAAAAACTTCCAGAGATAAGGCAAACAATATCACATCTTATATTTCATTATGGTTTACATAAGTCACAAATTACACATATAACATCCATACAAAAAAATCTCTTCATAATTTATGGTTAGTACAGGCCATTTATATATACTACAAAATTCCTTTTAAATATTTATAAATACAAAACACTATTTAGATATAAGATCTTCCAAAAAGGTTGCACATCCTTCTTTGGCCATTGCAATTTTCCCAACCTTAACCCTGTTTATCATGACCTACATGGAGAAAAACCACCATGTTAAGCATATAGCCTAGTGGGGAATAATGATGCAAGATAGCAACTATTCACAACAGTCACCTAACAATCACATGTCAATGATTCATGACAATTGAGTGATGGAAAATACATGATAAATAAAAGTCATGAAGCATCACATAACAATATTTGAACATGATATTCAAAAATTATTCCAAATATAAGTTTGCATCAGAACAAAACAATTATCTGAACATATATAAAATTGACTACTAATTTCTTCAAATGTGGGTATCGGGAATAGAATAAAAGATACCTATGATTGGTATCTATAGAAGAGGCAATAGCCTCTGAAATAGAAGAGACTTAAGTCTCTAAAACAGAAGATATCGTAATGTCTTAGAACAGAAGCAGTTGCAAACCCTTCTAGGTATGCCTACTTGCCTACAACTAAAACTTGACATGTTAAAACTAATCATCAGAACATCATAATTACATTTTTGAGTCACATTAAAGAGCAAAAATTCATTAAAAAAAATTTCTCCACTTTGATTTGTTTCGGGTTGTTCTTCTATTTTTGAACCTTTTGATTTTGGTTGATCCATATATATTTCTTGTTGATCCGATTCATAACCATAAATTATTTCATCTTGATCAGTAATAGGTTTTATGAGTTCATATTTCAAAGAATTGAGATTTACAAATTATTTTCAAAATATGGGATTACTTTTCCAAGTTTTTTTTATTCATACATGCTTATATAAGATTTATGGATAACAATTTAGAAGGATTAGAATAATTTACTTTAGCTTATATTGATGACATTATTATATTTTTAGATAAATATAAGGAAGATCATTTAAAAAATGTCAAAAATGTTCTCACTAGATGTCAACATAAAGGATTAATTTTAAGCAAAAAGAAAATTCATTCCCTTATGCATACAATTATAATTTAAAATTTTTATCATGCTTATTCGTATTTAATATGCTTTATGATGATATTCCTTTTCAATAATACATCAATGAAAGCATTAAATTATGTACATATTACATGTATGATGAGTCTCATATTACACTTATACTTGGATTGCTAAGCTTTAGTGACATCCAAAAAGGTTCGGATGAGATGTGGTAAATATCGTATACCGAAAATGATGTCCTAGTTGCGACAAAAGAGAGGATCACAATCGTGACAGACACTCACCATTCATATGTCTATTTTTTATTATATTCATATAGCAAACGTTCGAATTAGGTTTTATGGTCTTTTTAGAGATTTGTTCCTATATGTCTTAATTTTCTAATGGAATAAATTACACGTAATTTGGTTAAGTATTTCTAGATTTATCCCCAAAACACTATAGGATGTTTGAAAACAAGGACAACAACCAGAACTCAACTTCAAGACAAAATTCAAGACCCTTAGAGGTAGAATCAGATTTCAATTCCTTTATGAAAGTTTTATACCTATGTATCTAGTTTAATCTCCAATTAAAATGATCTAATTTGGAGGTCTAAATACCAAGATATGGCCAAATTACAAATGTCTATTTAGTGGAACCTATCGATCCAACGAGGTACATTCCAAATCAAATAACTTTGGCCTTATCATGCAAGAGCAACTAAGAAAAAACATCCAATTTTAACCAACATCTTATCAGCAAATAGGATACTTCCTTTACCAATTCCCCTCACATCACGTTCATAATCCAAGCAAACATATCAAAATCCCATATCTCCTGAAGAAGTGATCAAAACCCTTTCACTTCACTCTACTTGCTTCTCTTTGCCTTTTCCTTTGCCTTTGGTCTTCTCCTCCTCTACACATAACACACCCATTCAAAACTCATCTTTAACAATTACATATACATAACAAAACCCTGTATGAAGAGAAAACTACTAAATTTTACCTTGGTTTCTACCAAAGATTAGCTTGATTCCTTATATGAAAAATGGTATGATGAAGAAGATGAAGTAGAGGGGAAAAACCTAGAATTCCCAACCCTAAAGGGGATCCCTCTCTCCTATCCTTATGCCCATTTATACACTTCCAAGACTCACACACATGCTTACTTACTATTGGAAACATATGCTTTATTATTATCGGTCACATATTCCTTAATCCTATTGGTTCATTTGATAACTTTAGGAAAAATTGCACATTAGTCCTTTCTTTAATTCTCACATTGGCACATAATCTCATCAATTAATTTCAATCTCATCCATATTTTGTGTCTAAGTATGTATATCCATGCCGAAATCTACAAATTACCCTTTTACACGTATCTTTTACATTAAGTACCATTTTGTCCCTTACTATACTTAGATGCACTTAACTTGTTATGTTCACTTCTTATTACATCCTAGACATGCGATAATACTTCTAGGGTATATGAAGGGGCCTTACCAGTTGAAAAGCCATTACTTGAAATAAATCTTAGAGCATTACGTATGTCATATGCTTGTCATAGTCTTAACCTTACTCTTAGTGATATGGAGCATTCTTGTATTAATTTTGTTTCATTTTTTGGAGTTATATAATGCATACATGCATTACTTTAAGGTTCTCCTACAAGGTGAAAGGTATTACTTGATAATGTTCTAGGCTTAACCCTGAAATCATTGTCCAATAAAAAGTGTTAAAGCTACTAGATTTCAAGATCATCAAATAATATTGGCTTTGATGGAATTATCAATATCTTGTAATTATGCCAAGTTAAAGAGTGTAGCGGAAAGTTTGGCTGGTTCACTTGAGAGTTTTGAGTTTTTACTTGACATGGTTATTTGGTATGATATTTTATTTACTATTAATATGTTGAGCAAAAATTTGCAGTTTAAACATATATGCATCGATGCTACAATAGAGAGATTAGAAGGTGTGATGGTAATGTTTGAGAAATATAGAAATGAAGGAATTTTTCTTTAGTATGAATATTGCTAAAAGTCTTGATATAAGATGAATATAGAGCCTACACTTCTAGTTAGATTTTGTATTATTAGAAAAGGACAATTTGAAGAAAATGAATATAGTGATGAAACGTAATAAGTGAGGAGTCCTTTAGAGTCAGTTACTTTCTAGTTATTATGGATATGACAATTACTTAGTCAAAGAATATATTTGAGCAAATAATAATATTTGAAAGTATTTTTGGATTCTTATTTAATTCAAAGAAGTTAAGGTTATTGGATGATAATGAACTAAGAGAATGTTGCACTAATTTTAATCTATTTTTCTCATAATAATATGTTAGATATGGATTTAGATTATCTTTTTCCTAAATTAAAAGTATTGAAAATGACTTTGCCAAATGAGTCAATGTCAACAATTGAAATTCTTGAACTTGTTAAAGCTGTAGATTTTTATCTAAATATTCCAATTATTTGTCGAATCGTATTGACTACTTTTGTGATTATAGCATCAGTTAACACAAGTTTTTCAAAGTTAAAATTATTGAAAACCTAACTGAGGTCATCAATGTAACAAGAAAGATTGAATGGTTTAGATATTTTATGATCGAGAAGGATATCTTGGACAATATTGATCTTAATACTATTATTGATGATTTTGTATTTAGAAATATGTAGAAAAATTAGTTCTTGTTACCATTTGTGTGCTTATTAATGTAGTTTTGTAACTACTTGGTGTTTTGCAATCTGACGTAGCTATTTGGTTGCTACTGCTATTGGTTTACATGATTTTATTACTGTTGACATTTGTAAGATATTTGCTACTATGATCATTTTGCCTTAAGATATTTGCTGCTATGATCATTTTGCCTTAGTATTTTACGTGACTTATAACTTAAGTCACTTATGTATTGATATTAAAATTTGATAATAAAAATATGCTTTTGAGGTTTACATAGTTGCATACTACTAATTCATTAGGCCCTTCTTTTTACTTTGTCTCGGGCATTTAAAGGTCAAGAACAACCATATTTAGCTAGTATATAAAGGATGAAAAGAACTTTCTTAACGATTAAGTCTAAAAAAAATAAATATCAATTTTAATATGCTTGGTGCAAGTATAAGAAACTGGATATGTAGTAAGGGATTTAGCATTGTCACACCATAAGATGGGTTTGAGATCAAATAAGTCAATTTCATTAAGAAGAGATGTGACCCAACATAATTCTATAGTGAAATACTTATGCATTCAGTCTTAGTATTAGAATGAGCAACAATAGGTTGTTTCTTCACATTCAAAGAAATAAGATTAGATCTCAAGAAGATCATTACAGTAGACAAAGAGAGTAATAATTAAGGCTTTAGTTAAGTATAGGCCATGAGAGGTTGTTGACCACAAATATGAAGAATTCGTTTAATCGTATTTCAGTAAATGTTATTAGGGCAATAAAAAATTTGTTAAAAATAAATTAAATATCATGAGAAGTGGGGAGGTTTCGTATGAAATGTATTATATGGACCACATCAAATAGTATTTTGGTGTAGATCGTAGACTGCATTCCAAGTGTTAGTCTTGTTTCTTTCATAATGTTGTTGAATGTTAACTTTAGCTCCTATTAAATTTCCTCTACACCCTAGCCGTCTGCCTCTTTTTCTCTCTAGAGTGCAAGTCTTAGTCTGCCGATTTTCGTGCATGTCTGCTTTTTATGAAACTTTTGGGTTGATTTTTTTGTGATTTGTGTTTCGGTAGCATGGATCAGGAGCTTCAGAACCTCTCTATCCGAGAGAAGGAGGACATTGATTTTATGATTCTGACGGAAGAGTTTCAAACTAATGAGATTAACTATGATTTGTGTTTGTTGGGCAAACTGGTTAGAGAAAGGATGGTTAATGCAGAGGCGCTGGAAAGGACACTGTTAAGCCTATGGCGCCCAATGAGAGGAGCTTTCATCAAACCGCTGGAACAAAACAACCTCTATATCATATAGTTTTATCACCATGTGGATCTGAAGAAGATGTTAGCCGGAGGACCGTGGTCGTTCAACAAATGCATTCTACTAATCCATCAATGGAAGGAAGGAGAGAACCCGGCTGACATAGAGTTCACGCATCTTGATGTTTGGGTGCAGTTTCACGGGTTACCATTGGGGTTTGCTTTAGAGATGTTAGCAAGAAACATAGGCAATCTGATGGGCATCTTCCTTGAGTACGATTCCACTCAGCATTGCAGCTCATGGATTAACTATATGCGGGTGCGGGTTCGTATCAATGTGCTCGAACCCCTGATGCGACAGAAGAGTATCCGCAAACAGGGTGGAGAACCTATTATGATATCGTTTAGCTATGAGAGGTTGCCACTCATCTGTTATATGTGTGGAATCATAGGTCATAACGAAACTCACTGTTACAAGCTTCTAGAAAGACCGGAGGAGGACATCGTTCGTGAGTGGCTGGAGGATGTTCAGGCGGAGGTACGGGCTCGGAACGCTAGGCGAACGGTGCAGTGGAAAAGAGATCCGGGCAATATGTTTGGAGCTGATTATGCGGTGCAAGATCAGGGGCTGCAATCTGCGCAATCTCCAGCTCATCAATCCCGAAAGATAGGCAATAATTTCTCGTTTATCTCTAAGAACTCAATGTTCAAATCTTCATCTGATTTAGGAGTACAGCTGGGCCACAATTGTAGCACCGGTGGTGGCAGCTCTACTGGGAAAAGCCCAACTATTATTTTTGAACAACATGAGAAAGAAGCTAACGTTATGAATATTGAGGAAAAGAAGAAGCGACCTTGACAGGGACAAAATGCAAAAAACTCTGTAGAAATGATGTATACGAGTGACTCAGAGTTGACTCCAACCCCACATTAATTACCAACGGCCAGTCTGGATTTGCAGACTCGCCGAGAACCATGAATTACTTAGCCTGGAACTGTCGTGGCTTAGGTAACCACAGGACAGTTTGAGCACTGAAGGACCTAGTTAGGGATAATAAGCCTCGTATTTTATTTTTATGTGAAACTATTGCGATCTCTATTAAGATTGATGAAATAAAGGTTTTGTTAAAGTATGATTTTTGTTTTTGTGTTGAAAGGGTAGGCCGAAGTGGAGGCTTAGCCATGTTCTGGAATCAGGATGTTTCTGCTACAGTTGGCGGTTTTTCTAATAACCATATTGACCTTTTCATTGATGATTCAAGTAATCATAAATGGCAGCTTACAGGTTTTTACAGTTTTCTGGAGGCGCATAGAAAACAAGCTAGTTGGGAGCTTCTTCGGTCTCTATCAAGACTTTATAGCATGCCCTGGGTTTGTTTTGGGGATTTTAATAACATATTGTCCCTAAATGATAAACAAGGAGAAGGGCGTATCCTAGCTACCTAATTGAGGGATTTCGCAATTGCATCTTGGACTGTAACCTCATTGACATTCCTCTACTTGGGTTGGGTTACACCTGGCAGAGAGGCAGACACACAACTAAGCTCACACTAGAGAGACTTGATCGCGCTTTTGCTAATGAGGAATGGCTAGCCATTTTTCCTTTTCATAGGTTACACAATTTGGTGAGCGCTACGTCGGATCACACTCCTATTAAATTAGTAGCTGACCGTCACTTTCCTGCAAAGTGGACTAGACGTTTTAAATTTGAAAATGCATGGTTAACAGAGGAAGGTTTTTTGGATTTTATCTCAGGGTTTTGGACTGACCATCGCGAGCTGAATCTTCTGCCTAGACTTCGGAAATGTGGCATTGATCTGCTCCATTGGCAAAAACAATAGGGGAGCAACTTCTCTGAATGGATTCATAAACTCAAGAAGGACATGACTGAGGCACGTGAACATCACCAGTATGCGCTTTTAGAAGGCCACCGAACTGCACTTAATCGCTTGCTTGCTCAAGAGGAAATATATTGGAAGCAACGTTCAAAGATTTTGTGGTTGCAATATGGGGAGGCTAACTCCAAGTACTTCCATGCGCAAGCTTCAAAACGAAGGAGATTAAATCACATCATTGAGCTTACTGATGAGAATGGACAACAAGTTTCTGGTATTGAGGGGTTGAGCAAGGTTATCTTAACTTATTTTACCCAGCTCTTCTCGGCTTCAGGAGGATCGGGCTTTCATCAGTTTGATTCCATTAATCTGGTGGTGAATCAAGTGGATAATGATTATCTTTGAGCGCCTTTACAGATGGAGGAATTTAGGAGAGCCATTTTCGATATGCATCCAGATAAAGCACCAAGGCCGGATGGTATGAACGTGGCATTTTTTCAAAAATGCTGGCACATTGTTGGGTCAGATATTTTTAACAATTGTTGAAACTGGATGGAAAAACAAGAGTTTCCTGCTACTTTAAATGACACATTGATTGTATTGATTCCGAAAAAAGACAATCCGAGTTGCATGAAAGATTTCAGGCCAATTGCTCTGTGTAATGTTCTCTACAAGATTATAGCCAAGGTAATAGCGAATAGACTCAAAACCCTTTGAATAGAATCATCTCTCCCATGCAGTCGGCTTTTGTCCCAGGGAGGCTCATCACTAACAACGTCATGGTGGCTTTTGAAATTATACATTATATGAGGAACAAAGGTAAGGGTACGTTCGGTGAAGTAGCGCTTAAAATCGATATTAGTAAGGCTTACAATAGTGTGGATTGAGATTATTTGCGCTTCATGTTATTAAAACTAGGGTTTGACAGGAAATGGGTGGATCTTGTTATGGTTTGTGTTACCACAGTTTGATATTCAGTTGTTTTCAATGGAACTGAAGTTGGTCCGATTATTCCTAAGCGAGGTCTGAGACAAGGAGATCCACTGTCCCCGTATCTGTTCATCTTATATGCTAAAGGGTTATCTGCTCTATTATGGAGATACGAGGCGCGAGGAGATATACATGGAGCTACCATTTGTTCTAGCAGTCCCAGTGTATCTCATCTATTTTTTGCAGACGAAAGTTTCCTTTTCTTCAGAGCAAATACAAGGGAGGGACAAAATATCAAACAAATTCTCGCTATTTATGAAGTAGCGTTGGGACAGGCAGTTAACTATCAAAAATCAGGTATCATGTTTAGCTATAACACTACTCCATTTGCTCGGAATGAGGTCGAAACTATCTTAGGTGTTAATATTCCCCTTGACCATGGACGATACTTGGGGCTTCCTTCGCTAATTGGGAGGCAGAAAAAATAAGTTTTTGCTTTTGTCAAGGATCGTTTAAACAAACGAATCACGAGTTGGAAGAACAGACTCTTATCTAGATTGGGAAAGGAAGTTGTCATAAAAACAGTCGCCCAAGCATTACCAGCATACTGTATGAGTGTCTTCCTTCTTCCCAGAGGGACATATGATGAGTTACAAAAACTAATGAATGCATTTTGGTGGGGTTCTGGTACTACTAATAGGAAGTCTATACATTGGGCGAGTTGGGATCGACTTTGTATGCCCAAGAAATATGGGGGAATGGGTTTTCGGGATCTCCATTGTTTTAACCTCGCCATGCTCTGCAAACAAGCCTGGAAATTTCTTGTGCTTTCAGATTCCCTTCCTAGCAAACTTTTTAAAGCAAGATACTTTCCTACAGGTAGTGTTTTGGAAGCGAAGGATCGAGCTAATGCCAGTTTTATTTGGCATAGCATTATTGCCGCTAAAGATATACTGATTCATGGCATTAGGTGGAGACTTGGAGATGGCGCTTCTATTAAGGTTTTCAAGGATTCATGGATCAATTATGCGAATAATTTTTTTATCACATCTCCTCCAATTCCATCTCTGGAGCATATGAAAGTGAATGAACTTTTTAATGATTTGGGTTCAGGCTGGGATGCGCAGCTGATTGACGGGCTTCTTACGCCATATGATGTTGAACGCATTTCAAAAATACCTATTGCACTTACAAAGCCTACTGACCAGCTGATTTGGCATCATAGCAAGGACGGGCGGTACTCGGTCAAATCCAACTACCAACTGGCGTGCAGATTAAGTACAGATGTCGATAACTTTATCGTGGGCAAACCTTGGAATCGGCTATCCCTCCTAAAGTTAAAGATTTTATATGGCGGTGTTTTAGGGGGTTTATACCATGCAAGGCTCGGCTTCGGCGCAAAGGCATCACGCTCCCCTCTCAATGCGATGTCTGTGGTACCGAAGAAGACTTAACTCATGTACTTCTAGAATGCACCAAAGCCAAAGATATCTGGACGCTAATGAATTTGCACGTTTCATCTCAGGGGATTGATGTTATACTTGAGCATTTTCTAGTTAACATGTCGGCATCCCTGCTACCCTGAGTATTAACTCTTCTATGGAGTATTTGGTATCACCGAAACCTTCACATTTGGCAAGGTAAATCCGTCCCTCCAAGCATGGTTGTTAGTTTTGCAGATAATTTTCTTAAATCCTGGCAGGAAGCACGAAAGTGTTTTGAGAGGGTTAACGTGCTAGAAGATAGGTCGTATACTAACTTTTCAAGTTGACGATAACCACCGGATGGGTTTTTCAAATGCAATGTTGACGCGGCTATTTTCAAGGAGCAGAGAGCTACGAGTTTTGGCGCAATTTTGCGAGACTCTGGGGGTTTCTTTGTGGCTGGGATTTTGGGCTATTATGCATCTCTATTGGACCCTATTCTGGTAGAACTTATTTCAATCAGAGAAGCTCTTTCGTGGTTGAAGGACAAACACATTGATCATGTTATAGTGGAATCGGATT
>JAOSBP010000007.1:12063768-12079476 GCA_027563825.1 Erythroxylum mucronatum | reverse complement strand
ATAATAAAATTAAATTATTAAAAAATTATAAGCAATTATATCTAACTTAATAATGATAATGGCATACCTTTCCTAAAGCTTTAAATTATATCGAACAAAGAACAAATCATTCAATTTTTTGTGCTCTAATTTATTTATTTCTTAAAATGGATGAATTCAAATATGCTTTAATTCCTTTCAGAATATATTGCACCCACACTTTGACTTAGAATTTGAATTACAAACCTTTGTAATTCTAGAATACCATTTTCACATTGGTCTCAGGAAGCAACCGTAAGACAACAAAATTAGTATTATAAATAAAATAAAGTAATTATTAATTTTTAAAAAATAACAAAATATATATATATACTTAGATTAAGTTTGTCTGTTTAATGAATAACAATTGACATCCTAAAATCATAGGCAATAACTGTTATAATAGTTAATAGAATTCTCCAATTAACTTCGACTTTCTTTGTAAAACTTAATCTGAAATAGATACTAGGACTCAAAAATGTCCCAACTACAAACAATGTAGAGTAAAGACTTTATCATCTCTCATTAATGGCTGCAAGATAAGGTATGTATAAAAAAGACATATTTTCATATTGGCCTTAATTCTTTCCTTAGCCTTCTCCATGTTATCATACAAATAACTCATTATTGCCTTCGCATCATTATCAACCAGATGAAGTGCCCTCACCAAAGGCTCACAAACTTGGATAACAATTTGACATTGGGACCAAAATTTATCATTTTCAAGTATAATTCTAGAAACTTCCAATCTAGCATTAGACCTACAATGCTAAGATGCGACACATTTATTACTTGTAAATATTTGTCTCAACTCTTTCTTCATCATAATAAAATATTAAAGTGATAAGAAATTTGTTGCAAATCTTGTAATAGTAGGATGACACAAAATTTTACCATTGGTGAAATCCTTTCTTATTAAATTTAAGACTCGTGCACGATTGTAAATGAACTTGGTCACTTTTTTTGCTTTTTGCACAGTCTCATTAATAATAGGAAAATACAAAACATCCCTTGTATTTTTAAAATCAAGTAAATACAATGTGTTACATAAGGAATCCAATAGAAAGAATTATACTTGTTTTGAAATCGTCCTCCAGCTGCTTTGTAACCGGAAGCATTATCAATAGTAAATTGAACAATATTTTCTTGCGTAGCTTCATTCACAACTTAATCAAATATTTTAAATAAATTATCAACATTCCTAATAAGGTTATATGCATCAATAGAGTTTTAAAAAATTTGTGTCATTTGTAGAATAAATCAAAATATTAATAATATGCTCATATCTTCTATTTTTCCAACCATCAAACATAATTGAACACCCAAAAGTAGCCCAAGTTATTCTTCTTTCATCCAAATAACTTTTAATTTTATAAACAAAGCTACTCATAATTTTACCTTTATAGTCATCAATTGATGGAGCTTTGCATCCTAAATTGTGAGAGACAATAACATCTATTATAGACTGATAATAATAAGACGGGAAAGCATGGAATGCTATACCTGAATCATATTATCATCTAGTTATTTTCATATCTACATTATGAGCCGCTTTTCTAGATTGTAAGGCACTACGGATTGAAGGTTGAGTTTCAGGAATTGTTCGTGGTGGAAAAAAATTGAACTCATGTCTTCTTCTTTTCCTAACATTAGATGCAACATTCCCTTCTTATTGGGTAGGAATACTACCAGCTTCAACATTCTCTCTATCATCCAGAACACCATCAAAAGAACTTCCGCTACCAATTTCGTAATTCAATTTTTGTCTTCTATTTTTCTCATATTGATACTCTTCAAGTAAAGTCTAAATTTTTTACAAGGTTTCACATTACCTTTGACCCTTGCTAAATGCTTCTTTAATATGATGATTCTTCCACCTTTAAAATGCTTGTTACAAAACAAACAAATGATATGACTCTTTATTATGGAATCTAACATGAGCTCAAGCTGGATCATAGAATTTTCCTAAAGTGGTTGAATTGTCAAGAGTACTTGAACTTTCTTCAATTTATTTATAAAAATAAATGAAGACATGTGTCAAAATAAAATTAATAAATTCACATACTATTTTCTATTATATATTTAACTAACTATAAGATAAGATGAAATGTGTATTTGCTACTCATATGATAAGATTAATAGTTGTAATTTTATTTTCTGACAATAGTAAACAATGTATAAAACCAAACATTTAATTTTCTTAACTTACTTACATATATTAAGTGATTTAATGATATATTATATATTATATCTTATATTTAAATGATTAATCACATGTTAAATACTTTTTATATACAAACAATAATTAGTATATTGCATGTTTCATATAAATTAATTAACAAATTAACAACTTAATGCATCAATTTTGAAATTAACAATGCCTAAATTATATTGAAATTGAACCAACTCATACAAATAATTCTAACTTTCAAACTCAAAATTTTCAATGTATTAATTTTCTTCATAAATTCACAATGCCTAAATTACATTGAAATTGAATCAACTCTCACGAACAACTCCAACTTTCAAACTCAAATTTTCCAATGCATTTATTTTCTTCATAAATTCACAATGCCTCAATGTATTCACAATGTCTAAATTATATTGAAATTAAACGAACTCACACAAATAATTTTAACTTTTAATCCCAAATTTTCCAATGCATTTACTATACTCAAAATTATATTGAAATTGAACCAACTCATATAAACAATTCTAACTTTCAAACCTAAATATTTAGTGCATGTTTTTATAAATCATTCACAAAACGCATATGACAACCAAAGCATAATGCAATTGCAATTTATAGCACAAGCAAGCAATTCACAACATACCAAAAAATCAAAAATTGTAATACGAGTCAGGTTAGGTCGGTTCAGTTCAGTTGGGTCAGGTCGGATATAAATTGACATACTAAGTCAAACTTTGAAATATTCTTCAATTTTAAACATAATGAGATTATTTTAAAATTTTAAAATATTATCTTAATTGATATTTAATATTAAGGATCACTGATAATATAGTATGTTAATACCAAAACTGACACAACTTTGCAACCATTCACAACTTTGGTTATTATATTTTAAAAAAATTGAGCCGAACACATTTTTAATTTTTAGTCATAACCATAATAAGAAACTAATTTTCAATTTATATAATTATTCCATAATTTTTAAAAATATTTGAAATGGTATCCATATTAACGATCGATAAATATAAAATCCAATAGATTGTTTAACAAAAGTGGTGATTGATATGAGAAAGAAAAGGCCAATCCGAGAGAATTTAATTTTAAAATCAGGAGGCCAGATATGTACTTCAAATTCGACAAATTAAGGACACGACTCCATTCCCCACTATACTATTGATCAGAAGATGGAATCATCCCTCTACTCCCCTATTACGTCTTACACTACACTCATAAACTTCAATCTGCTGTTTCATGTTAGCAAAACCCACTTCATAACTTGCATATTACCCCAGCAAACCCATTCACTTGTGACTGAGTCCCATCAGTCAATATAAAACCTCATAACCTTCAGTTCTTATTAAATTATTTCAGTCATTAACTATATCAAATACCGAATAGTGGCATTTAAAAGCGATAAGTTATCGCATGATCTGATCACTGAGCCTCCAGGCTGACAATGGAAAATAAGTACATACTTTATTGTCTACCTAATATTTATCCAGGCAAAAGAACAAATAAGAAGTGTAGTTAATTGTAAGTACAAACTTAAATGGTCCAAGTTGGAAAATTTTGTGTCGTAAATGTAAATTCTGACATCCAAAGAATTCCAGAACACTGTAAGGCACCAACAATCGAATCACTAGCCTTCCTAGCTCTAAGATTAATATAGCCTGAAAATACTTCTCAGCCTAATAACATTTAGAGCATATACCCATGGATAAATTGAGGCCTGTCCCACACAATTCCTAACTTACCTATCCGTTACCCCATGGATCACAAAAGATGAGCATGTAGATCAACCTGCCAACCATCATGCACAGCGAGGTTCAACATCCAATCTCAAAATGCAAACTGCAAATCCCAAAAGGCTGAACAGATGAAAGATAGCATCTCGCATTTTGCCAACCATACCTGCAAAAAGAAACAAATAATGCATCATATCCAGTAACACGACAAGGAAATAAGACATTATGGCAGAATCGGAGATGAGAAATCAGCCACTATATATGTTCATTTGAAGTGGAGGAAGAAGCAAATGCATCGCACCAGATATCCACCTCTTCAACACTCCGGGTAGCAATGGTATGGGTGGAAAGTATATTGAACATTCGAGCATGGGCTTAATTCATCCCTCGATCCATAGAAAATGGCAGAAAAAGAAACAGAAAAAGAAAAGAAATTAAAAGGGGGGAAGACATTGGAACGTTCGAACAAATTAAGAATCTTAGAGCCAATTCCATAGGCTAAAATACATTCAGAAATGAGGATACTGGAAATTAAGACAGGTGTATAATCACAATCAGGGAGAACATAACCTCTGCTGGCATCTTAATCACGTTAAGTTCATTTTATGATGTTAGTACAGCGCTAGAAAAATCAGTAAGGACACAGGAAAATATATGGACCCGGGACTAGCAACGTCCTTAATGTGGAAGATAAACAGACGCCTAATTACTACTCACTACAGGTTAGGATCGTTAACAAAATCTCCTAATCCTTCCTGACTTCATAATCAAGCTTAGTCCATTCCTGGAATATAATTAATGAATATTCAATGTTTGGATGAATATAAACTACAAGAGCAGCTTTAAGAGTCTCAAGTCAAACAATCAACAGCGTATACAAGGACAAATAATTATATGGAAAATTTGCAACATAAATCTCATGGGAGAGGATTAATTAATCCTCAAAGGTGAGACAACTTGAGTTCAAATAATAATATTCTGGTTTGAGAAAGAGATTGAGTTCTCACACTTATAAAACAGAATATCTGCCTGGTTGAACGCCACCAGGAAGAGATAGCGCCTGGTTAGTAATGTCTTCCAAAACACGCTTTAGTTCGGCTTTAGCTCTCTTCACTGACACTTCAGTGGGACCCTCAATGAACAAGTATAGCTTGCGGTCTCCAGGCCCTGCTATCCGACCAGGAGGGAAATACTGACCCCTGGTGGTAATGGCAGCACCGGTCCATTCCGAAATAGGACCCAATGTTTCTTTGTGCGTAACCTTCCACCTTGCATTTTGAGGAAAATCATTAATCTCCAGTTCTGCTTCATAATGCTCAGGCATTGCATCAGCTTGAATTTTTGCCAGATTATGCTGCAAGTTAATGGCAGCAGCCAGCGCTGCTGCTCTAGCAGCCCCATCACTAGGGCCAACAGGCAACCCAGTCCCAGGCAAAATTGTTGCAGCACCTGGGGCAGTGAGGCCGACAACACCTGGCAAAGGAACAGGCACTCCACCATTAGGAAGCAATTGAGAAACAGAGATGGGAGGAGCAGATGTATTTCCTTTAGAAGCAGCAGCAATTGCAGCTAGTTGCTGAGCAAGGGCAGCCTGCTGTGAAAAGTCGCCACCTGCCTTTCTGACCCCTTCATCTTCATCATCCGAATCTGATTTGTCTTCCTCAAAGCCATATTCTTTTGCCTGCGCTTTTTTAGCAGCAATCCTCTTTTCATCCTCCTCTTCATTGAATTTGAAGCCACTTCCACCATAACCAGTTCCATGAGCTTGTTCAAGCCCCTGAGTGACTTTTGCCATAAAACTATCAGCAATAGCCTTCAAGTCTTCTGGAACGGCTTGCTCAGAAAGCTCCAATGCTTTTACAAGATCTGGCGCATATCTGGAATCCTCCTCAGATATAAATGTTATAGCACAGCCCTTGCGACCAGCACGGCCTGTCCGACCAACTCGGTGGACATAATCTTCATAGTGGTTTGGAGCATCAAAGTTGATCACTAGTTCAAGCTCCTTAACATCTAAACCTCTGGCTGCAACACTGGTTGCAATCAGTAAATTGCAGATATTGCTTTTAAAATCTGCAATAGTGGATTCCCGGTCTGTCTGATCCTTCGCCCCGTGAAGTGACAAGCAAGGATAACCATGCTTGAGCAAATCTCTAAACAAAGCATCACATTTTTCCTGTGTGTGTACAAATATCAAAATCTTTCCCTTCTCATACCACTCACCAAGTATTTCCAACAGTCTTAAGAACCTATCACTTTCTGGCCTCACCTCAACCAATTGAGTTATATCCTTGTTCACCACGCTCCGACCACCAACCTGTATTTCTACTGGTTTGTTCAACACTTTCCGAGCTAATGTTTCCACCTGTCGAGGAAATGTGGCAGAAAATAGTACAGTTTGCCGATCTGGGCGAATATTTTGAACAATTCTAGTGATTTGAGGTTCAAAACCCATGTCAAACATGCGATCAGCTTCATCCATAACCAGATAGGTAACTCTGCGCAGATTTGAAATTTTCCCACCACTTGTGCAAAGTATGTCAATCATCCTTCCTGGTGTACAGACAACAATTTCAGTCCCTCGCTTTAGCTCACTAATCTGTTGAGCAACGCCAGAACCTCCATATACAGGCACACACCTAATGCCAAGAGCCTTGGTAAACTTCTTTATATCACTGTGGATTTGTTGAACAAGCTCCCTCGTAGGTGCCATTATGAGCCCAATAGGCCCATCTCCAGCTTCCACAGGTGGCTGGTCTTTAATATGCCTCAACATTGGCATCACAAATGCCAGGGTCTTGCCAGAGCCAGTTTTCGCAACACCTATACAGTCTCGGCCACTCATAATTATGGGTAGTGCCTGAGCTTGAATTGGCATTGGCTTTTCATAGTTAAGTTTCTTTATTGTCTCCAGAATTTTACTTGTGAGCCCAGTTTGATGCCATGTTTTAATGGGTTTTGGGACATCCTTCCCATGTATCTTCAATTCTAGCTGTTTTCTGTAAGCAGCAACCTCTTCAGCAGTCATCCTAGAGATCTCCTTCACTTCAATATAGAAATTTTTCCGAAAAGGTTTGTAATCAATCTTTGAGTGATCAACTATAGAAAGCTTCTCAGCTTTTGTCTTCTTCACTCTTTTCATGAACTCATCATCATCTTCATCTTCATATGCCAAAGAATTTTCTTCATTCTCATTATCTCCATAGTCTGAATCAGAATCTTCCCCAGGAATGATCCTACCAAGAGACTTGTTAGAATTTTTCTTTGACTGAGCTACATTTGTTTGTTCTTCCTTTTTGACCTTCCTAGACTCCATTTTATTTTCACCAATACTTTGAGTAATGACAGTACTGTTCAGTTTCACAACTTCAGGCAAAACCATAGAATTCATGAAAGCATCTAATGGATCAATTTCCTCATCTCCAGCAACACCATCATTCGCATTCTGTGAAGTAGCTGCCCCATTCTCAGAGTCCATCAGCATTGTGTCTCCAGTATCTTTATCAGGTTTAGCATTCTCATCCAAGTCCATGTCTGTCTCTGATTTTCCCACAGGAGACACCTCTTCATCATCGGATTCTCCCTCTAGCGTCCATGCTTTACCAGTTTTAGGTTCATCAACGTTTGTTGCTTCTCCGTGTTTTTCTCTCTCAGATTCTTCCTTCTTTCTCCTCAACTCTTGCCATTCCTGAACTCTTCTCCTCCTCTTTTCCATTTCCTCATCCAATCGCTTCTGTTCATCTTCTAGTTCCTCTTCTCGGGTTTTCTTCTCTGTTTCAGTAGAGTCATCCTCAGCACTTTTTCTTCTAGGACTCTGCTCGCCATCGTCCCTGTGCCTATTTGCCTTGCTAAGGCTTTGTTCACGTGTCCTATCTTTATAATCATCTCCATCTCTCCTCCTTCGCTTTCTATCATGCTCCCTTGAATCATCATCACTGTCATCAATACTGTGTTCCCGTCGTTTCACTCTCTCCCTTGCCTTCCTTTCTCTTTCTCTTTCTCGTTCCTTCTCCCTTTCTCTATCCCTCTTTTCCCTCTCCCTGTCTCTCTCCCTCTCCCGTTCTTCTCTATCACGCTCTCTTCTCTCCCTTTCTCTCTCTCTTTCCCTCTCACGTTCTTCCCGATCACGTTCCCTTTTCTCCCTTTCCCTTTCCCTTTCCCTTTCCCTTTCTCTATCTTTCTCCTTTGCCCTCTCCCTCCTCTCATCTCTTTCTTTCTCCCTTTCCTTCTCCTTGTCTCTATCTTTATCTCTATCTTCTCTATTCCTATCTCTCTTCCTATCTCTTGCTCTTTCCCTGTCATCATCCCCACTCCTGGTCCTATCCTTGTCCCTATCCCTATGCTTCTCTTTATCCTTTTCATGTTTATCATCAGAATCAACACTCTTCTCCCTCTCACTATGACGGCTTTTCCTATCCCTCTTGTCTCGGTCACGATGCCTCTCTTCATTCTTCTCCTTATCTGTATCTCGACTCCTCTTTGAATCCTCTTCCTTCCTAGATTTATATTTCACATCCTCCATTGCTTCTTAATCCAATTTATTGCAACAAAGAATCAGACAATACACTACTGTTAATTGAATACCAACCCCACTGCCTTACGATGAGAGGCAACTCTAGCTACTCTCAATCGATGGTATAATTTAATCTAACCTGATTCATAGACAACAAAAAAAAAGAAAAAAAGATGGAGAGTGAGTGAACCATTAATAAATCCGAATAAAATGAAGTAAACCCTGCAAATCGCAACTCAAAGCGACAAAGAATTCTTGAGATGTTAAACTCTGAAGGAAAAAAATTAACGAGGAGTTAAATCAACAATAGAAGCCCTTAACTAGAGCTCTAAGTCACACACGTTGGTGGCTTTAGGTGTGTTTATACATGCATCCGTGTCCCCCTTTGCACAAGAGTAATAAGGAAAATATCAAAAAGAAAGTTTTCAACCTTTGATTATGAGAATCGAAGAGTGGCATCGTCGTCGCAAGCAAAGGCGGAGGGAACAGCGTCGAGGTCCGTTCTGCAAATTACAAGAATATAATCACGATCTGTTGCTCCAGGAAGGAAAATCAACAAGAAGTTTTGAGGAGGAAGAAGCAATTGATAAACAAGAAAAACCCTAATTAGCTAAAACTTTAGGGGAAGAGGTTCGGGTTTTCGCTCTTCTCGAGAATAAGGTGTCTGGAGATGAAGCCGCTGTCGACAATGAAGGGTACTTATGTTTCTTTTAAGTACGCCCGTCTAAAATTAAATCCGATTGGCCCTCCTAAGCAGAATTCAGAACCGGAATTGATAATTAAAATATTTGAAGACGTACAGTAAGGATGTGGTTGAGTGGCAGGAACTCATTCATTCTTAACTAAAGATCAAGAGTTTAATCCTTAACTTTGAGTATGGAGCAGTCCTAAATTTTTGGGCCAGCTGTCTAACCCTATGAGGTGCCTATAAACTAGTGAAATAATTAGTCACTGAATTCACCGGTAGAAACTCTAGTCTAAGACCAAAAATATTTGAAGACGTATTTTCAATGAATATCAGTGATTTAAAATCTGAAATTTAAATTTAAAATGTTTTTAAATATAAAGCCTGCAAATCTAATTTAATATATTAAATATTAAAACATTAGTTGTAAGCAACCTATATTTTGCAACCCAATAATAGCTGGATTCAACCCGTATAACTTTAAAAAGAAACTTCATCAAGTTGGTCTTGTTTCATGATAAACCAACTCCACCTTGTTCTTTTGAATAACTCACCCTGCAGACTATAAAAAAGAGCTACTGACTTGTATTTTGATAAGAACATAATGGGAATTAGAAAAAAGTACGTGCCCAAAAATGTTCTATACTCAACAGCATAGCAAAAGTGATTTGCATTCTTCTCGCATAATTAAATTATCCAGTCCTGGATTCTTCTGGCTATTTTAGCTACGAGGATCCAATATCCAAGGATTCTAAGATTGCATATCGAATCCTCTATTTTAGTTAATCTGTTCTAACTATATTTTATTAAATCTTATTCATATATTTATATAAAGTATATCTAAATATGTGCATGAGATTTAATGGAATATGATAGGAACATTATAACTAGAACAGGAGATTTGATCCCCTAAGATTGGAACAATTAGAGTTACTTCCTAGTATTTAACCAAAAACGGTCTTACCAAAATTCTTGTAATTTTTCTAAAAAACAAATCGGTTTAACAATAAAAGCTTCAAACTGATTAACTTTTAGATTTAGTTTTCAATTTTTTATTAAAAAATTACTTTTTTATCAATTCATCAGTCAATTTTTATCAGGCTTACAAATATTATTCCGTACCGGTCAGTACGGTAAACAGAACGGTATCCGTTATTACGGTACTGGTCGTTAATACCAGGCTATCATAAAATCTGAAAAACGTAAGGACTTGTTTGCAAATTTTAAATTTTTAACCTAAATCTACTCGACAGCCCCCCCCACCCAGACGCCTGCCTCTACCTCTTGAACCTTCTCGCCTTCTTCTCCTTCTCCTTCGATCCTTCGTTGCCTTCTTCTCCTTCTCCGTCTATCTCCATTGTCTCCTTCCTTTCTCCACTGTCCCCTCATCTTTGTCTCTGTCTCTTGAGTCCAATCTGCATCGTCTCTGTCTACTGTCCACCGTCTCTCGCTCTCACTGGCTCTCACTTCTTCACCACCGCCGCATTCTCTCTCTCTCTTTGTCATCTTCATCTCCGACTAGTGATTGGTCCGGCGATACTGGTGCGTCCCTCATCCTCCCCGATCCATGCCAGCATCAAAGGACAGAGATTGTCCCTCGGCCGAGTCTTCGCGTCCCCTGAAGACGCCACTGTTGTCGGCACTGAACGTCTGAAGGAGGAGAGATTGTCATAGCGTTGTAGTCGCTGCAGATCTGCTCAACCTGAAACTATGAGGTCTGACCCGTCAGTGAAGGCCCGACCCGAAGACCCGATCGGCGCCAACCCGAAGACCCGAAGCTTGTAAAATTTTTTGGGATGTGTGTTTTTGAGTTATCCAATTTTTTCCTGCTTAAATCTTAATTGCATTATTTATTGTGTTGGATAATTGGATTGGATGTTAGATTTGTGAAATATTTGGAAGTTGAACGTTTTCTGAGATGTATGTTTTGCGTGTATCTAGTATGGTTCTAGTATTGTGGTTGGAATCTGGATATTGTATAGAAATGGAGTTGAAATGTTGAATGATATTGGTTTTGGTATTGTGGTTCTATTCTGGTATTGATGTGGTTGCTTTTCTGATTTGCGTGGGTTTGAATTTGGAAATGGAAATGTTGAATTATAAGTTGATTACAGTATTGTCATTTGGAAATGGAAATGGAGGCATGGAGTTGAATTCACAGTGAATGATGTATTGATTATAAACATTGGTTTAAGTTTATATTTATGGTAAGTTTTTGGATGAAGCACGACCTTGCACTATGCACGGCTTTGTTAATGTTGATTATCAAAATTAAAAGTTGACACTTGAAACAACCTAAATGTAAAATTGAAACTGATAATATTAAATTTGTAAAATTATAAAAACTTAAATCATTAATTGACACATTCTTAATATTTGTGAAATGGTAATTTATTTTTAATATTTGGGTATTGAGTTTAGGTAAACAATTAGTTAAGTATAAAATTATGCAATTGGAAATTAATAATAATTCGATTGTTGTTTGACATACATACTTTCCTTATCTTGCTATTTGTAGTTGTTTATAACCTTTGGTTCGAGCGAAACCTCAAAACCTTCCAAGATAAAGCCTTGGATATGGGGAACTTCAACGCTAAAGTGATCTTTCAAGTAATGGAGCAGCTCTGCTCAAACTCAGAGAGTAGGTAAATTGTGTTTTTCTGGTTTTATTTTCTCTAATTGTTTCAAGTCTAGGGTGGCGTGGACTTCTTCATCCTTGGAAACAAACCCAGCCGACCACATGCAGCTGCCAGAAAATAACAATGCAACGATCCAACTTCTGCAAGTAAACTTACAAGTAGGTGCAACATGGGCGCAAGTAACAAGCCATATGGGAGTCTCATCTCACCCTCGGGTTTGTATCAAGGAGCTTTGTATAGGTGTAATCAATGCCTGGTTATGCTGTAATAAACATGGCTAGGTTGTATTTGGGAATGCCTTTTGCTTTGCTAGAACAAGTTGATTCCATTATGTGTTTGGGTTATGGTAATTGGTGATTAGTCTTGTTGCTGGTTCGGTTGTACCTCCTATTCGTTCCTTCTCTTGGTAGTCTTTTTTGCTTGTTTGTAGTGGTAAGTTAGGTTATTATAGCAACGCTGACTGTTGTTTTTTAGCAGGTAAGGCCACTATTGGCAGTGGTGAAGAACTGACTCGGGGTGTCCCTGTAGCTTGTACATAATTTCTATTTTTTCAATCAACTTTTTGAATTATCAAAATAATAATAATTCGGTTGTAGTTAATGATAGTGTTTGCCTATTTGGGTATTAGTTTTGGGTAAAAATTAATTGAATATAAAATATGTTGAACTTTAATTATTTGGTAATATATATGTGTAGGGTATCATAAATATTTATAATTGGTAATGTGTGACAGTAATGATGTAATAAATGTATCCGAAAAAGAACTTTTTTTTGTCAAATTGTGAATATGTTGTAGACTTGTAGCCTTGTAGGTTCCAATCATTTATACTTAGACTTATTAATGTCAATTAAAAATTGTAAAAGTAGCATATATATTTAAAAACGAAATATAGAATGATGTATGTAATATTATAGTTTGTTGAAAGTGAAAAGAAGATTCAAAGCTTTAAATAAAGAAAAAAACATTTCCAAAGAAACTATATCCTTCAACTTGATCATCATGTTATGAGTATATCTTTCAATTTGATCATCATGTTATGAATATATGTGTATGAACAATTGTATAAGATATGTCATTCATTATTTGGCAATTACGTAAATCATATCATACCCTTCAACTTGATCCTCATTTTTGAAACTTTGAATTGAAATTGTCGGAAATAGAAATTGTTAATATATGATTTGTGGAAGTTAGAAATGGAAATTGTTGAAAATTGTTAGAAATGGAAATTGGTTTATGAATGTCTTGTGATTATTGGAAATTGTTGGAAATGGAAATGAAATTATAAATGTTTTGTAATTGTTGGAAATGGAAATTGTTGAAAATTATTGGAAATGGAATTGGAATTTGTTTGAAATTGTTGGAAATGAAAATGGAATTATGAATATTATGTGATTGTTGGAAATGGAAATTGTTGAAAATGGTTAGAAATGGAAATTGGTTTATGAATGTATTGTGATTTTTGGAAAAGGAATTGGAAATTGTTGAAAATGGAAATGGAAATATGAATGTTTTGTGATTGTTGGAAATAGAAATTGTTGGAAATTGTTGGAAATTGAATTGGAATTATGAATGATTTGTGATTGTTGGAAATGGAAATTATTGAAAATTGTTGGAAATGGAAATGGAATTTGTTGAAAATTGTTGGAAATGGAATTGGAAATTGTTGGAAATGGAATTAGAAATTGTTTGAAATTGTTGGAAATGGAAATGGAATTATGAATGTTTTGTGATTATTGTAAATGTAAATTGTTGAAAATTGTTAGAAATGGAAATTGGTTTATGAATGTATTGTAATTATTGGAAATTGTTGGAAATGAAAATGGAATTATGAATGTTTTGTGATTATTGGAAATAAAAATTGTTGGAATTTGTTGGGAATGGAATTGGAAATTGTTGGAAATGAAAATTGAATTATGAATGTTTTGTGATTATTGAAAATAGAAATTGATGGAATTTGTTGAAAATGGAAATTGTTAATGTGTGTTTTGTGTTATTATATATGTTGAATGTTTTGAATTGTTAGCTTTTGACTTATAGTGAATTGTGTGTAATGTAATCATACAAAATGAATTATATTATATAAGATGGATATGCATATTGTGAACTGAAATTATGTGTTATTTATTTTTATGTGTACAAATAAATGGAAGAAAGTTCAAGTGCTCCTGATCAACCCACTCTAGGAAGATACAATGATTTAGCTTAGGCTCAAGCTGCATTGGTTCCTGGTATAAGGAACCATACTATTTGCTTGTTTTGTAACAAGCATTTGAAAAGTGGAAGAATCACTCGATTAAAAAAACATTTAGCTGGGGTTAAAGGAGATATGAAACCCTATAAAAAAGTAAGTCATGATGTGAAGTGACAAATGAAAACATTGCTTGATGAATATCTGTAATAGCCCAGACTACCCGCCCATAGATATTGTCCGCTTTGGGCTCCAAACTCCTCACGATTTTGCTCTTCCTGCACCAGAGAAGACGCGTCTATGGGGGAGAGATATCCATACTCTTATAAGGCACACTTCGTTCCCCTCTCCAGCCGATGTGGGATCTCATCATCCACCTCCCCTTAGGACCCAACGTCCTACCCTGACATATCGAGTCGGGAATCGACTCTGACACCACTTGTAATAGCCCAGACCACCCACTGCCCATAGATATTGTCCGCTTTGGGTTGCCCCTCTAGCCAAACCCCTTCACGATTTTGCTCTTCCCACCCTTAGGAAAATGCGTATATGGTGGAGAGGTATCCATACCCTTATAAGGCATACTTCGTTCCCCTCTCTAACAGATGTGAGATCTCACAATCCACCCCCTTAGGGCCCAGCGTCCTACGTTGGCACAATGGTTCGGGAACCGGTTTTGATACCAGTTGCAACAGCCTAGACCACCTGCCCACAAATATTGTCCGCTTTGGGCTCCAAGCCCCTCATGGTTTTGCTCTTTCCACACTAGGGAAGACGCGTCTATGGCGGAGAGATATCTATACCCTTATAAGGCATACTTTGTTCCCCTCTTTAGCCGATGTGGGATCTCATCATCTACCCTCCTTAGGGCCCAACGTCCTACGCTGGCACATCGGGTCGGGAATCGGCTTTGATACTATTTTGCAACAGCCTAGACCACCCGTCCACAGATATTATCCGCTTTAGGCTCCAAGCCCCTTACGATTTCGCTCTTCCCACACCAGGGAAGACGGGTCAGGAATCGGCTATGATACCATTTTACAACAGCCCAGACCACCTACCCATAGATATTGTTCGTTTTGGGCTCCAAGCCCTTCACGGTTTTGCTCTTTCCACACCAGGGAAGACAAAACCGTGAGGAGTTTGGAGCCCAAAGTGGACAATATTTATGGGCAAATGGTCTAGGTTGTTGCAAAATGGTATTATTGTTGGGTCCCGAAAATTTTTCTTTTTATTTCTTTTTATTTTATTTATTTATTTGTTATTCTTTTGTTATTTCTTAATTTTATCTTAATTGTTTTAAGTCTTATTTATTTTAGTAGTATTAAAAAGTGAAATTATAAATTAGAATTCGATTAATTAGAATTGGGCTTTGGAAGCTTGGGCTTTAGAATCAAATAGAATGAAGAAGGAGGATTAGAATAAGGGGTTATTAGAATGGGCTTAAGAAAAGAGTCCATTAGTTTGAGTTAGACACCAAAACTATGTAGTTTTGGTGTAGGATGAGTTAGAGAATTAGAAATTAAAGGAATAAGTTAATGAATTAAAAAGAAGAGAGGAAGTTGTCGTATGTAACCTAAAGGGAGAAGAGAGGAAAACGTGAAAAAAAGAGAAAAGGGAGAGGAAGGATTCGGCCAAGGAGGAGAGGAAGAAAGAAAATCGTGGGAGGCTTGAAAGAGGAAGAAAAAGTGGAGAAACCAAGTATTCAAGGTAAGTTCCATCTCT
>JAOSBP010000007.1:12012963-12033663 GCA_027563825.1 Erythroxylum mucronatum | reverse complement strand
TACCAAAAGGATTCAAATTCATCTTTGAACTCATATACAACCATGTATATATCAATATACAGTAGTATCTCCAAATATAGAACAATCACCAAAGTGCTCAGAAGTCCGACGTTACATAAAGGATCTCCTTTTAATAAGAAGAGGCTTGTGGAGTTTTGAATAGTTACTTTGAGTGAGGAGTACACTGCAATACTATAAAATAAGCTAGCCTAGAAAATCAAAGACTCATAGAGTTTTACTATTCCTTACAATATGGATAGTTTTTTAATTGAAAGGACATTAGAGAATTTAGGATATGGTATTACTTTGATGCAACTGACATGTTTCAAAGATTAGGAATAGATGGACCTAAACCAACTAGGATGAGCATTCAATTAGTAGATAGATCAATTAAGTATCCTAAGTCCATTATAGAACATACTTTAGTTAAGGTTGACGAATTTATCTTTCCTACCGATTTTGTGACTTGGATGAGGAGGATAAAATAGAAGTTTCCTTGATCTTACAACAACCTTCCTTACCTACTTCTAAATTTATGATTAATGTGTATGATGGGAAATTAATCCTAAAGGTAGAGGAAGAGGAAGTAGTTTTTAAGATATCCAAAACCCTTAGGCATCCACTTGTCAAATATGATACTTATTTCTCTATAGATGTGATTGATACTGAAGTTTCACATGTTATTTAGGAAGTAATCACAAAAATATCCATTGTAAACTTGTATCATGAAAGGAGAAGAAGGTAACATCGATAACCTTATTCTAATAAAGCATATGCCATATTTGGAAGCTAATAAGCCTATGATTATAAAGAGGAATCTTTGAGGAGATTAAGAGACCTAAGAAGAATATAATCAAGCCTTCATTTAAGGAGACACCAAAGCGAAGAGCTTGAACAAGAAGTACAATTAAAAATCTATACAGAAGTGATTATTGGGAGGCAAACTAATGATTTATGTGTTTAGTTTCAATTTGATAGATTTTAGGATCTTTACTATTAGTATTATATATATTTTTAGTTGATGTTAGTTTTGTTACATGTGTTTTAAGTTAAAATTAGTTTTTAAGTAATATACTCAAGCACATTTTGTTGTTCTTTCATTATTAGATTGAGAATATCTTACTTAGGATGAGATTTAGCTAAGTTTTACAGAATATATAGGCAATAGAGTATCCAACACAAATCTGTGTTTTTTCATGTGTTATATATAATATCCTTATATGTCTTTAGAGAGAAAGCCAATAGCTAAGGAGTACTAGTAACATAATAAATATTAAGGACTATTGATGGCATTGGATAAGGTTGGCATTCTTTTATGATACAAAAAAAGTACCCTATATTTTCTAGTTTTTTATTGTTTTTCTATGTAGTGTATTTCAAGGATGATGTGCAACTTAAGTTTAGGGGAGGGAGTAATCTACTTATACTTATTATTTTTTGTTATAATTAGCTTTAATAAAGAATAATTTTAGAAATATTTTTAACTTTTAAATAATATTGATAAAGATGATTCATTATAAGTTTAGTTGTTATAAGTGATTTGATTTGTTTAGATAAATAGTCAAGAGTATTGATAATCAAGTTTATTTTAATTTGCTTCATTAATTTTAAAAATGGATACTTGATTTTCACTTTAATACTTTCTATATATTTTGGACATACGATTAAGTTAGAAGTCAATTCTTTTTAAGAATTTTAATCATCTCATTGAAACCAAATATGTAAATAAGTGAGCATTAAATAAATACATTACTGACTTCAAATTAAGTAAAAAAACTGAAGTGAAAGAATAGTGTCTATAGTTATTTGGAATAGCAACCTAATTTAATATCTAGGAGTATTCAAGACAAAGTGTTTACTTTCATACCAAAAGGTTAGATGACTGTTCAAATAAGCCTTTAAATGCTCATATGTTATTTTAAAGTTAGTGTTTTGTTTTTCTTTGAAAAAGGGTTATGAAAATATTTGAAAGTTTACTTATCTTTATCATGTATGTTCACTTTATATATTAAGTTGAATTTTATGGAATGAGTTGAAGTTTGAAGGATTGTGGAGTTAAATTAATTTATTACTTGATACAAATAGCTAAATACCTAGTAAATTGATGATTTTTGCAATTGAATGAATATCTGAGAGTCTTAATTGATCTAATTGATTTGTTAAAATCATTCCTAGAGTTGCCACCTAAGTTAAGAGTGATAAAATTGATTTATTTAAGGACAAATAAATGCTTAAGTGTGGGAGAATTTGATAAATGATAATTAAATTACATTTTTACCATAATTTTTAGATAATTTTCGTTTGAACCCCTATATTTTTATAGGTTTGGTACTCAATATGGATTTTATTGTGTTTTTAAGTATCCCTTTAATTCCTCAATGAAAAATAAATGACTTTGTCCATATTTGAGTCATATTGGAGCAATTTTGGTATGATTTCAAAGGTAAAACTCATAACATGGGTCAAATATACACCCATATTCTACCTATGTATGCTATTGATTTATTTTGATTCGTTGAGAATTTGTCACGTGACTAAACATGATCTAAACATGAACTTGTTTCTATACCTTCAATTTTTTTTCCTCAAGATAAACCCTTAGATGCACATTTTAGGATTTAAATTGATTGGAATAAGAAGATTTCATGTAGAATTATTTTTACTTTTATATCTTTTATTTATTAGTGAAAACATGATTTATGGATGATTATTTTATATTTTTATCCTTGTAAGGATTGATTCAATATTATTTGTGAAGTAAGATTTATGTCGAAATATCTTTCAATATTCTTAATTTATAAATTTTATGTTGGTGATTAGATATGATATTAATTTATGTATAGACGATTTGAGAGAACCTACATGTAAGTTGGCCATGACTTAAATATTTGGAATTTTATTAGGTACTAGAGATAATCTTATATAAAATCTTTTAATGTTAGGGTCAATCTTTTCATAAAAATTTACATAACATAATGCACGCTTAAGAATTTTAATTGGATAGAGATATTGATTAATAAACTTGAGAATAGGAGGTTGTGTACAAGGATCCCTGTTAAGCATCTATAGCTGAACAGTTAAAGCACGCTACTTATAATTGGCGAATTTATAGGTTCAATTCTTACTAGATGCACGCCAATGGAACCTTTCAATAAGTCTGTTTGAATTGGCTTTGCTTTAACATAATCTCATCATCCATATATAACAAATTGGTGTGGTATGTTCATATCATATCATATGAACAATAAGAACTAGCATTCTTATTAAAACTATATCTCATTGGGAAGAAACTAGGTGATAGAAACAATTATGTAGTGTTTACAAATAAAATTATTTGGTTATGAGGGAAGGATAAACTAAGCTAGAAATAAAGCATTAGGTCAAACTCTTCTTTGGTGTCGAGGTAATAACTATAAATGGTCATCCATTCCTAAGAAATGGTAGAACAATGAGACCTATTACTGGACATACAACGCATTCTAAATGTATGATCATTATGCTCCAATTGGTATGCAGTAATCGACCAATATAATTATTTTTTAAAATGACTTTTTACCCCTCTCATCTTTTTCCTTTCTACCCTTAAAACCTTCTTTCATTTTCTTTGAAACCACTAAGATCCATTACACCTTTTTTCCATTGTCTCTCAATTTCTCCATTTTAACCGGCTTTCTTAATCTTAATCCGTTAACTCTCTCACATTTCTTCGTGATTCAGTCAATATTCTTAGACCTCTATTGGGTGACATCATTTTCTTTGTCTAGTAACTCCCTCCTTTGGTGAGTGTTTGGTGACACACAAAGTTGTACTGAATTCTTTTTCACCTCTAAAACTGAAAACTAACACTCAACCTTACTTCATCCACAACACCGCATATATACAACATAGGTTCCGGTTGGATTCCGACCTGCAGCAGTTGTATCTCATATCTTTCCTTTTGACAAGCACATGACAAAAATGCCTTTATTATAAAAAATAAGAAGAGATCATTCCTTGAGAGGCTATTCACATTATGTCGAGTATGCCCTCCCTCGTAAGACTAAAAGCCTGATTTTGAGAGCCCCGTCTGTATGCACACAATTGAGAAAGCAACCCAAAGAGCCTGTAAACCATGGTGTCCCACTGCCAGGAATTATCGCAGAGAAATTATCTGAATGAGAGAAAAGTAAGAGGCCGAAATTATGCATTCTTCCTTCCTACTAGGTGTAAATGTCACAAGGATTCAGATGTGAAACTTCAACAGCCACCACACGGTCCACACCCAACCCCATCTCTATAAACCTAGTTACTTGTGTCCCGAATGTTAGTAACTATAATGAAAAATCTAAGTTCATACAACTGACTTTAAGTTGTAGCTCAGCTGGATTTCAGTATTATATCATAAGAAAAAATGGTCAAGTCGTCCGAACTACTTGACTTTGTCCCTATATTGTTTTGGCACATTACATATTAGACTATGAGACAGCTTCAACAATTGCAAGGCAAACTCAAATGGCAGTCTTGAATGTAATTTCAGATATTAGAGCAAATAAAGTCATTCAAATATCATATCTTCTCTGGTCCTGCAACAACATGCCCGCCAACAACAACAACAGGGACTAATACTACAAACATTATGACAGTTAAGATTACAGCAGAAACTATATAGAAAACAATGCAAATCATCAAATATTATTCGGGAAAAAAATCATTCTCAAGCATACAATGCAGTGGCAGAATGTCATTTAAGGAGGGAAAATTAATAAGCACCCTATTATCTTGACACAAACAACCAACTCATCCAACAACAATATCAACATTTTTAAGAACCTAAAGCTTGGACAAACTTCAAAAATCAACCTTAACAAAAGAGCTACTGTCAAGTCAACCACCACTAGTTACACGTCTTTGTGCTGCTTTTTTCCTTTCATAATCGGCATCATCTGTGGGCAACTCATAGCGACAAACAGGGCAAGTATTCCTGATTCCCAGCCATGGCACAATGCACTCCCCATGATACCGATGTGAGCATGGCAACTGCTTCGCACTTTCTCCAATGTTAATATCATCCTTACAAACAGCACAAAGAGCATTATTACTGTCTACATCCTCTTTTGTCATAACTACCGACAGAAGTGTTTCAACAACAGATTTTGCAGCCGGAGGTCTACCCATCAATGCGATTTCATTCTCTGCAAACTGTCCAAACAGCATCTCGTATTCTGCAGTGTAAATATAGTCATCATGATCACCAAAATAAGGCTCAACATTTCGGTCCAGCTCCTCATCTGCATTCGATTCCAGATTGCTTGTGTTCAACAAAACCTGCCACTCCAAGTTGCCCAATCCTCCACTCCTCTCTACACTCACCAAATCCTCAGGAGAAATAATAGGTGAAATGGAGAATGATACTGATGCTTCCTCATCATCAACAAAGACGCTAAGCACCTCTCTCTCATCAACACGACCATCAACTTCCTCCCACTCAAAATCCTCATTGTTTTCCCGTCGGTCATCCAATTGAAGTGAATCCCAATGCAAAGGAATAGTAACACTCACATCGTCATCATCTTCATCATTATCATCATTATAATAATTGCCATCTGCGACATTGAAATGATCCGACCCATACTCATCCCCTGAATGAAAATCCATACTCAAAGAATTTTCATTCTGCTCCGAATCAGAATTGGAATCAAATCCAACAACCCCAACCCCACTCGCACGAACGCTAACAGTAGACTCGGCCTCACATGATTCAAGAGCAGCAACCCTTCTCTCAACAAAAAAATCATCATCACCGTAATCATCATCGTTAATTTCATGCTCTATACTTTGGAACCCACAATTCTCCTGACAATCTAAACCAAACCCTAACTCCATGTCGAGCTCCAAATCATCCATTCCCGGTTCACAACTATCCTCAATCACACCAAAACCCAATTCATTAGTCGAATCGGAGCCAAAATGAGAACCAAATTCGTGCATCGAATCGGAGCCAGCCACGTGAGATTGCTCAACACGCTGTTGAAACAGATCCATCACGAAACTGACCTGGTTCTCGCGTTCTAGAAGATCCGGTTCATTAAGAACCACGGAGTCTGGATCCGAAACAGGGTCTTCGTCGTCGTCGATTGGCCCAAAGTTGAAATTCAAGGGTTGGGATTGTCGATAACAGGAGAGAGAGGCCGTCGGTGAGCGAGCGGTGATTGCGGAGGAGGACGAAGAAGCAGATACTTTAGGAAAGTAAGGCTGTAGGTGGCGGGGGTCGCGGTGATCTGACTCGACGACGACGTCGCGTTGGCTAAGGTGACGGTGAAGGTAAGAGACATTCGCCATTGTCAACAGGAGGTGTGAAAAGCCTAATTATATTATTTTTTCCTTTTTTTCCCCCAAATGCGATAATGCCTTGCAATTTGCAGTGAAAAGCGTGGATATTTCAGGTAAGGAAACATTAAAAAATTTACGTAATTGCCCCTGTTATAAAATTGCATCACTCTTGTATATATGTTTATTCTACATAAATAAATGAGACTTAACCTTTTTGAGTTTCATCAATTTGAGACTTAAACTTGTAACTTGCTTATAAAAGGTCTAAAATTTTACAGGTCTGCTCAATTTAAAACTTTTTTAGATAAAAATTATGGCATATTTTACACATACCTTTACATGCAGGTCAGTTAATCTTCCATAATCAAATGAAACATTTGTATCAGTGTTCTATAGTGTGACAGATTATGAAAGAAGAAATGAATTGACACTACGACTTGAATAAAGTTGCAGGAAGTCGATAACAAGATAATACGAACAACAAATCCATGGCTAAAGACTAATTGACCCGTGGCTAAAGACTAACTGACTTGCATGTAACGGCTTGTGTAAAACATGCCGTAATTTTTGTTTAAAAAAATCTTAAATTGAGCAGATTCGTGAAATTTTAGACCTATGAGTAAGTTACAAGCTTAAGTCCCAAACACAAGGGAGTTGGAATAAACATCACCAACCCTCTCTTCCTTTAGTATGGCTTCCTCTTCTTTTCAATTGGGAAGGTTTAATTTCTATATCAAAGATGTTTATACATGTTTAACTTCAGGTGTCGGCGTATAGATTTTGATTGTGTTTCCTGTATTGCATTTTCATCACGTATAATCGGTTTCAATAATGATATAAAGTTTATTTCAATAATGGTAGTGTTTTCTAATGTATAAAGTTGATTTAAATTGTTGCTCTGACAAAAATTTACGCAATTTTGCTAATAGAATTTGTAGGGTCTAGTAGTTCTACCCAAAATGAGAGGCCAAAAGTGATTAGTATATATAGGCTACAAGTTTCTTTAATGACTTTACAGAGCAATAATAATCTTAGGAGAAGATTTTTGGGGTGATTTAATTACCCAGTTTGTAATTATAAAATTTTCTAATGGTATGAAGAGTAATTTCCTAAAAATAATTGTCTATGTTATTCAAAAGTTAAGGAAAGATATATATGTACTAGAAAAAAAAAGAGAGGTTGAATCAAAGAGCAGTGTAGATAAAAAAAAGGAACTTGACGAGCAAATTAAAATTTTGAAGCAACAACTCAAAAGGTGTGGTTGAGTGGCAAGGACTCATCCATCCTTAACCAAAGGTCAGGAGTTTGATCATTGACTTTGGGTATGGAGCAGCCTTAAATCCTTGGGCCAGCTGTCCCACCCTATGAGGTGCCTACAAACCAACAAGGGGATTAATCACTGGGTCCGCCGGTGGATACCCTACTCGAAGACCAAAAATTTTTTTTTGAAGCAACATATTGAAATGTTAATTAAATAGAAGAAAAAATTGAGGTTGAGGTTGATGTTGATGTTATTCAATGTAATTGTAAGCTTTATTTCAACTATAGTTTAATTGTTCTTTTTTTATATGGTTGAAAACAAATTTAGTTCGATCTCCATATATTCGTGTATTATTATCAAGTTGACTATTATGGATGTAATTGTGTGAAATTATTCATTCATTAAGATGAACTTAATTGAAGTAAAAGGATTGACTATTATGGATGTTATTGTATGAAATTATTCATTCATTAAGATGAACTTAATTGAAGTAAAAGTAAGTGTAGATTTATTTAAATTTTGGTTTCATTAGTTACATTTTATTTGGTTGGAAAATAGATTTAGTTCAATCCTCATATATTTAAATATTTGTAGAGAAAATTTTAATTTTCAATTTTCTTGGAAAAAGAAAGAATAGACATATGAGACTAAAACAATTGAACTAAAGGTTGAAGTTATTTAACTTCTTAACATATTTATTTATAAGTTCTAATATCCACTATCTAGAAGTTGCCATTACATTGCTCTAATTTACTTACGAGTTTTAATATCTTATCCTTAAAGTTTGTAATTGGAATATCCTTTAATAGGAGTTAAAGCTTAAAGGCAATTGATGAGGATGTTTTAGGAAAATACATAGGCACAATTATGTCTAATCACCATTAAGTTAATTATATTTTATATTTCAAAACACAAAAATTAATAGTCAATAAGTACCAAGCTTTAAAGATTTCAATCACTTCGTAATGTCATAAATCATTTAAAATAGAGGAGGACAGTTTAGACACTTATAACCACACAAATGAATTCATTTTCATCCTAAAATCACTAGAAAAGAGATTAGATTTTCATAATAAATGGAAATTGCATGAATTCAACGTGAGCATCGATTGCCAAAACAAATGAAACATAAAGCATAAAATAAACATGTTTAGAGGTCAAGTTTTACTACTTTCAATTTTTTCTCTTCTCTTACTTATTATAGCTTGTAATTGTCTTCAAGTGATGCTAGATTTACCTTTGAACTTAAGGCCTCTTCGTTTAAAAAACAGCTTGAAAGATCTTGGATCTTTATGTCCAAATTTTTATTTAGTCATTGTTGTCAGATTAGCAACTTGTGAAACAACCTATGGATGTCATGTTGATTATTCATATGTTGACCCTTTTAATAGTGACAACAAATATAAGTAATTAATTACTTATTAAACTTGCATTTATGCTTTGTTGAGTAGACATACATTTTTTATTAATTGATATGTTGTTTTCAATGCAAGTTTGCTTGTACATATGTCTTTATTAATGTTGGTCTTGCTAATCCTTTTCTGAATGTCGACCCTTCTATTATAGTTACTAAACTCTATATATAGATAATGTTAACATTGAAAAGTAAAAAAAAAAAACATAATGACAAACTAGTAATTACTTACATTGGTAAGTCTTATTATATTACAACTTCTGTTGTTGTGTTTAGAGGTTTCAAATTTCTTACATTTTTACGCTCGACCCATTTATGATAGTTTGCTTGCACTAAGGCATAACCCTCTTAACTAATGGATGAATCTGCTCATAATTATTTTCTAGCCAAAATTTTAACCCCTAAATAGGCTGCAACATTTGACCATATACCTTTTGAAAGATGTTCTTCTTATAGTAGTCATTGACAAATGCCTCAAATCTTTTTTTAGGGTGATTAATCACATTGATATCATGTTCGCAAGGATAACCATATAGGTCTCATGCTCTACAACTACAAGACCTAGCTATTCCTACTCTGACAATATACTTCTCATCTCCTTTATTCACCTCATATGCTTCATCCTCATTCCACGCAATCCTCTATTGCATTGCCTTCTTATATTTTTCAACCTTTTGGCTGCTGCAAATGCCAAATCTGATTTCATTTATATGCCCTCCTTTTGGCATGTCTCTTCATAATCATTGTCCTAATGATCTCTAATATACTAATCATTGGTCTGTCCTTTGATGATAGTATCCATCAATTAAAAGTCTCATTCATCTTATTATTAACAATTTAACACTTTCACTTGAATGAATGATATGATCTAGTCCAAACCTCCTTTAGATATTCAAGCAAAGTAAAAGTACATCTAGGCCTAATTTTTTTGAGCCTTTTTAGTTGTTCATTGAAATCTTTAACATATATTGAACATGCACATGCCTAGAATTATGGCCTTAAGTCTTTTCCACTCCAATATGCATGCCAATTATGATAAATATATTTGGCACACATTTTATGACATGCAATAAGTAGTATAATCTCAACAATTCTTATTAATCCATATATATACATAATGAAGCATGCATATTAAATGCATGAGAAACATCTAACAAGGAAATATTATATCATATAACAAATGTATGTACCTTTTGCATGCCAGATATTATAGTAACTCCATCTCTATGATCTGGATCTAAATCGACTAATAATAATGATATGAACTAACTTCATGAATCAATATTTTGAACTTCCATAATAACCAATGCTATAGGATGCATACTCCATCTCCACCCCTGCCAACTACACTGATTAATTGCCTTTGGAATTCATTCTTCAAAAAGTAACCATTCATCCTAAGTATGAGCCTTAAGTATTTCCAACCACCTTTCATTACTATAAAACAAATATATAACCTTTTAAATTACAACAATAAGGCATTATAATTCCTTGATAATTGAAATTCTACATTTGAATCTGAATTACCTAGTTTCAAGTTATTGATATAACACTGAAGTATGGAATATTCATAAAGATAGTTTAATGCTCTCTCCTTCCTTAACCACATATACTACATATTAGTAAGGATGGCAATCGCGCCCAGCCTGGCTCGACTCATCTTGTAACAACTTATACCACTCGCTCACAGATATTGTCCGCTTTGGGCTGCTTATTGGGCCAAGGTCCTCACAGTTTTTGCTCTTCTCACATTTGAGAAAATGCGTCTATGGGGAAGAGGTATTCGTAACCTTATAAGGCATACTTCGTTCTCCTTTCTAATCGATGTGGGATCTCGCAATCTACGCCCCTTAGGGCTCAACGTCCTCGTTGACATAATAGTTCTGGAACTGGCTCTGATACCATTTGTAATAACCCATACTACCCACTCACAGATATTTTCCGCTTTGGGCTGCCTATCGGGCTAAGACCCTCACGATTTTACTCTTCCCGCATTCGAAAAAATGCATCTATGGGGAAGAGATATTCGTACCCTTATAAGTCATACTTCGTTCCCGCGCTCCCCATCGGGCCAATGCCCTCATAGTTTTTGTAACATCCCTTCCCTATACTAAGGGTTAGAACCCAAGATTTCTGAAATAAAGAAAATAACAGTGTGAGAGTTAGAAAAATTTTCATTTCATGCTTAACAAAATGTCAGCATACATACATGTGGATTTGAATTTTTGCACACATGAAAGTAATTGTACATGCATTCATTGACATTCTGGGTATAATTGAATTGTAATGGGATAAGTTGAAAATTAGTGGATTCGATGTTAAATAATTTTAGATAGTGGATTAAGAATTTAGAATGGTCTACAACTGAATTAAATGGATTTTGGATAGTGATTGATAAAAATTTATGTAAGTGGAATGACGAAGAGAAGCTAGAAAGGTTAGCACTACTGTGAAACTTCCTAGATTAAACTGTATTGATCTAATCTGACTTTGACAAAATTGTGTTCATGAAAGTTGTACATCTTTCTTTTAGCTTTCCATTAATATAAAGTTTTCAATTTTTGGAGTTCTGGATCAAAAGTTATGGACGTTTGAAGTATGAGATTCAGTGAAAATGAAAAAGAAGAAATGCACCATCATGCTAAGTCAAAATGGAAATGCACCGTCATGCTACTTTTGGATTTATAATGAAAATGCACCGTCATGCATAAGCACGACTGTGACTTTGGAGGCTTAATGTCGAGGACTGTCCACTGCATGAGAAGTATGGCAGTACAGTTTCGGTGACTAAACTTGAGGAAGGAGCTAGATGAAAGATTGGTGAATTAGCAAATTGCAGAAAATATTGACAATTACGCTGCTTTATTACTTTGCCGTGCACTACATACATGTTTAAAAGTGACGCTAAATAAGTTTAGAGCTAAGGAAAAGTTTCTAATGATACTGCGATACGGGAAAAGCATTACAATGGAAAGTGTAGGATATAATTGAGGTTGAAAACAATAGTGATGAAAACACAGTTGTGAGAGAAAGCTTACAAGAAGTTTTCGGTTTTAACCAATTATGATATAAGTTTGAATTTGATATGTTTAGAGGTTGTCATGGGTATAGAAAGACTGAATATATGAATTAGGAATGGAAAGATCAGTAGGAAGATACAGAAAATGAAAATAAAGAAATGAAAAAAATATACAGTAGAGAGGTAGAAAATATGTGTTTCGGATTTTTAAGCCTTGAAGTATATGTTTGATTATGCTTTGTTTAAAAAGTGAATGGAGTAATGAAATGCATTATCAATAAGCTAGAGGAATTTAAGTTGGAAAAGAAAAAAAAGAAGACTCGAGGAAGAAGAAGTGCAGTGAAAAAGAAGGAGAGAATGTGCACGGCAGTGACTTTTAACATTCAAAATAGAAATGCACCGTCATGCATAAGCACGATGTTGACTTTTGGAGTTAGGCAATTTGCACCGTCGTGCAAAAGCATAATGGTGACTTTGAGGAATAGAAAAAATGAGGCTTTTTGAGTTAAATGGATTTGCACCATCGTGCTTTGGTGAAAAACGACAGTTTGCACTGTTGTGCTTAAGCACGATCGTGCATTTGAGTTTTTCCTTTTTACTGAACAGTCTTGCTTCTTTCGATCATAACTTCCTCTTTAAATATCCAAATAACTTGATTCTTGAACCATTGGATTCATAAGACATTTTTCTACCTCTCCACAAAAATTGGTAACATTCCGAATTGATTTGAAAAACATTGATTTAACAAAAGTGAGGGAATCGGTTGAAATAGTGAACTGGTGTTATTTTATTGAACATACTTTGGTATTTTAATTATATATGGATCTGTAGGATTCAAAATGAGATGATTTTTAATTTGGAGTAAACTAGAGGCATAGGGCTACAAATAATCTAAAGAAGTCGAATTTTAAATTAGTCTCTAAGATGTTTAAATTCTGGATGAAAGATGTGCATAGTATACTGTTTTGGACAAGAGCAGTCTGAAAGTGTTTGAAGTATATCTTTCAAAACACTGAACCAAATTGGATGATTTTGATGTCAATGGAAATATAAGACATAGGGAACATGTTTCTAGAAGAAAGTGTTGCAAAATAATTTCAGTATCGGGGTTAGAAAGAACATGCAAAGTTAACCCGAAATGATGTTTTTATGGAAAAATCTAGAAGTGATTTAATGGGTTATAACTTGCGATTTCAGTGGTTTTATTAAGTCATAAACTTAAGTATAAATTATACTTAAGTGAGTTTTAATAAGGGGAAGTGGATAAGTGGTTAAGAAATGGATAGGTGTCCAAGCTCTAAAGTTAAACTTTATTAACCTTGAAAGACAAGTTACGGTACTTGTCTTTATCTCTCTCAAAGTTTCTTTCTCCAGCTTATCTTCAACACAAAGTTTTTCATCAAATCTCCAACAGAGAAAAATCTTGTTTTCTTTTACCCTCTACCACTTCCTCTTTGTTATTTCTTTCTTCTATCCCAAGAAAAACAGAACCCCCCTGTTAACTTTCAAGTTAATGTACGTGGTTGTATGAGGGATTAGGGTTACGTGATTTTTACAGTTGTTAGATCTTCAAACAAGTAAGCTTGTTATGATTATATATTTTTGTAAGAAATGAAGCATGCATCGTTAACTCACTGCTAAATGGTTAAGAACAGTGATATTTATATTTGCTGGAAAATGAATGACGAGTTTTTGAGTATGCCGTACATGTTGATTTTCTTTGGATTTGATGACCGAAATATTATTAGATAGTGTTAAACTAGTTTTTGGAGTTAAAAGATCAATGAAATGCTCTGTTCATGTTGATGTTTTTACTGTTCATATATATATATATATATACACGTAAGTTTGGAGTGTTTTAGAGATGATTAAAAATGAATTTAGAGTTGAGAGATACGTGTATGGTGATGTCTGGAGATTAGAAAGAATGATTAAAATGATAGTTAAAGAAAGAAAATGAAGTTAATGCAAAAGTTGAAAATGTAGAAAAATGAAGGTGAAGAAGTGCAGAAAACGTAAAGAATGCGTGAGTGTTTCTGGTTTTGATGTTTATGAAAAAAATGATAGATTTTGATTTGGTTGTGATTTGTTGAGCTGAAATGAAATAGGAATGAATAGGAAATATTGAGTTTTAAGCAAAAAGTTGATAGTGATATATATTTAAATACTCTGTTTTTCCTCCTCACTAGTCATATATGGGTCTATGTAGGAAACTAGTAGATGAGTTATTGATATCAAATTACCAAAGGATGGAGGTTGTGATTTAAAGAAATGATGAGTGATTAAGTTATGAAGTTGGTAAAGTATCCAGGATTGTCATTGAGCATGCATTGTGCATAGTCCATATACACAGTTGTGCATGAATAAATGCTTATAATTATGCCATTATTAATGTATGTGCAACGTGTGTCTTGCATAAATGGGTTGTGCAGGTTAAATGTCTATATTCAGGCATTTTCAGAATTTGGAAGCTAATGTTAATCTGGAGTGTACTGTGAGTAGACCTAGATGGTCTCATTTCAATGTTTGTTTTGTTTGAATTTTTATATTAATTGACTACTAAATGATCAAATGAATGTGTCTTGATTGTTGATTCCGAACAATGAAGGTTCGATGATTGTGATGTTTGATTTGGATATTGAAGTGCTAATTGTATGTGAATGAGGTGAAATAAGTGTACATAATATGATTGTTGAATGTCAGACCATAGTCCGATGATAAATGTGTTTTGAATGTACATTTGCATATGAATGAAAGTGTGATTCTCAACTTTAATATTGAATGCTGGACTAAGGTCCAATGATAAGTGAATGTGAGTGAATGAGAATATGCAATTGTAATTGATGCATTGCATTTCATGAATGCATGAAACAAAATGGCAGCTATGACCAGAGGAGCCACTGATCAGAGCTTAAAGCTCAAAGTGTGAAAAAGAGCTCTAACATGCCACCCTAGTAGGGCACAGACTCAGATATCACCTATAGATGTCAGGTGCGTGTTGTAGGGACCCAGGAGAGCCCTCCGAGTATGCACCGGCGACCCTACCGGGGTGGATTTTCCCTCGGTATTGTCCTCTTTGGTACTTGGATGAGTCACCACTCGAACCCAAGACCTCAAGGTTTTGTTAGTTTCGAAGCCACGCCTCTTACCATTGAGCCAAGTCCGTAGGGCTCTCCTGGGTCCCTACATAAAAAAAGCACCTTTTTTATGTAGGGACCTAGGAGTGCCCTCCGGGTAGGCACCGGCGACCCTACCGGGGTGGGTTTCCCCTCAGTATTGTCCTCTTTGGTACTTGGATGAGTCACCACTCGAACCCAAGACCTCAAGGCCATACCTACTCCTGAATGCACTCTTAGGTATATCAGCCTCCGCTATCTTCAACTGATAATACCCTGATCTCAGATCCAGCTTAGTAAATACCTGAGCTCCTTGCAACTGATCAAGCAACTGATACTTATGATTGTGCAAATTGTGATATTGTGTGTATTATTTGTCATAAAGGAGCAACTGAAACGTCAACCCCTAGACGTTGCCGGATCTTCCAGGCATTAGCTTCGGGAGCAACTTGTGAGTAACCTAGATGGTCTCACTTAATTACTTGTTTGCCTAATTCATGTTTTGAATGATAAATGAATGTGCTTGATTGTGGATTCCGGACAGGAGGTCCGATGAATGTGTAATATGGATGGAAATATTGAAGTGCTGCTTGTATGTGAATGTGAAGACTTACGTGCTTTATAATGTGCTTGATTGTGGTACAAGCATTCCATTGATGAATGCATAATCAGATAATGGTAGTTGTGACTAGAGTAGCCATCGATTAGAGCTTAAAGCTCAATGAGTGAAACTGAGCCCCGAGTTCACAAGTGATCCAGAGCTTTAGGCTCAACGTTTAATGAGCCCTATATAGGACAGTTCAGGCACTCGGTCACAACAATGTAATAATTGGAAAAGTGTCTCATGAGCATTTCATCTGCATCTTGTTAAATATGTTTGATTGAGTGAACTGCAAAATTGTTTATGCTTAAGTGGAATTGTGTTACTCTTGTAAGATGCAAAATTGTGAGATAATTGTTCGTGAATTGATGTGTTGCATGAATTGAGTGAACCATCGGTGATGGTTATCTCATTAAGTTCACAAAACTCACCAAAATTGTAACGTTGTCTTTTCAGGACCGAGAGACGACTCTAGCTACTGAAGAGGCTTTACCAGCCGTGTAAATTGTGATTGGCAAGATAAGTCATGGCTCAAAGGTCAGTTAGCTGGAATTTTTGGACAAATTAGTTAGATTGTACATGTTTTTCTCATTCATGTAGTACTATTGTATTAGGTTTTTGATGATGTACATATGGAAAATGTTGAAAGACACAATGTAGACTTCGATTTTGTGAAATGAAATAAAGAAAAAGTTGGTTTTAAAATATTGTGATCTTCTTATGATGCTTTATAAGTGAATTATGATACCATGCCATATGAAGTGAATGTAGTGATCACACATAGCTCACTCTTATCGTAGGATATGTACCAAAATGACCTCCAGATATTCCGGTGTGCACCCTGCGGTATGAGGGCGCTACATGTCAACTCCTGTTCCTGTGATCTTCCACTCAATAATATGTGAGATTTTAGAGTTGATTGTCCATCTACCTAGTAGAGAGAGCAACTCAATTCTCATAATAAATGGATTATGAGGTGCCCAGTTGTCAAACCAAATCCAAGAATCTTCACCATTGCCAATTTGCATTTTGATAAGGGGTAAATATAGTATATATGCCTTAAAATGTTGATGAAAGGCCAAGAACACTCCATCTTCTCTTCCAGCTGCTAAAAATTGGAATTGCTCAAATGGTAGACATTTATCCATTTGCTTTATAAAGCCTGTCTATCATTGAGAAGCTTCCAAATTCTCTTAGCAATTATCTTAATTTGGATCAGCTAAAAAGAAACCAGTCCCAACCCTCCTTCTTACTTCATCCAACAAAGATGGTCTCATTTCACCTTATTCCCCTTAGAATCTTTTGTTTTTCCATACCAGAGGAAATTCTCCGTGAATCTTTAGAATTTTCTTTTGCATTCATTTAGTTTAGGATTATTAATTCCTTTAAGATCAAATTACACTTTACAAATAAGGAGCCCATCTTTTTTTAAAATTACAATTTTTTTCTTTTAATTAATAAATTTTAATTTTTTATTTAACAGTAGGTGTAAATCCAATTAAAGTCCTTTGTTACATCAAACTCATTTCATTAGAAATCTTTTGAACTCTTTTAGAAAAGTAACTAAAATGTAAATATTTTTAAAATTCTAGACATCTCTTATTTAAGAACATCTCTTTTAAGTCTTAAAATAAAATCACAAACTCTTATACACTCAATCTAGGACCGTTCTTTACATTTTAAAGGCCTGGAACGAAGTAAAAAGAAAGACCCTAATAAATCGATAATATATAAATATGTAAAATTTAAAGTATCTCTAATTTTGATTTTTCAAGCAATTTTAAAACATCAAAAACTAATAGTGATTCACTTTTATTAAAGAGAACATATATCGAAACTACAATTGATCTAATCATGATGATGGTAATAGTTCAAAGAAAAAGAGAAATCAATTCTCCTTTTGGTAATAGGTACATGTGGAGAAGTTATAATAATCTTTTCATAAATACTTGAATTACAACGTATCTATTGTAAAAAAAACAATTGATTTTTTCAAACAAAAATAAAAGTTTTCACTGTAACTATATTATAATAAATTTAAATTTAAATTTAGTAAATAATTTTATTTTAATTTTTATATCATTTTATTAATAATATTAATAGTATTTTCTTATATTTTATTAAAATTAATAATTAAATAAATAATATAATATAATATAATCAATTTTGAAATCTCAGGTAATGATGGTTGCTGAAAAAGAAATTAAAGTTTTGTGCTAATTCTTAAAAAACAAAAGTTTTTATGTTTCATGTACTTAAAAAAATTCATTGCAACTATTATTTTTGTTACCGCCAAAGTTACCCCTCCCACTAAATAAGCATTCGTGAAAATGTAAAACATGATTTAGCGTATGATTACTAAGTATTAATGTAATTTTCATATTATCCTAATGCCAAGTTTTTCTTTTTTAATGTTTAATCGATATTTAAGATAGTTAAGTACCAAGAGAGAAAATGTGAGTGGTAGGACGTAATTGAATATTTGTATTTATCTTTTTATCTTAATCATGATTGAAGAATAATGACAACAATTATAAGTGGTACTGTAAGTTTTTTGGATAGCCTACGAGGTGTCCTAATTGTAGGAAGGCGTCTTTAAGTTATTCACTCCCAGACTAATTTTCGCTTGTACCAAGTCAGGCCGTAAGGGGTAAAGTGCTAGCCAAACAGATTTTTCCATTCTCAGGACTCGAACTGTGCTGTAAGTGAATAATTAAAACCTAAAGACAGTAAAAATAATCAATGTATTTACCAATTAAACATATATAGTAAGAATAACATTGTCAGAGAATTAGGACACCTCGTAGAAACATCGTTTGATGGTGTATCATGTATGTATGAGCAAATGTTGTCAAAGGAGACAAATTAATTATAATGTATTTAAGTATTCAGTAAGCTGAAAAAATATAATTAAAAAAACTAAAAATTTTACTTTTCTGTGTGAGGAAAAAGTCTACATTACTTCTTGACGTGACGCCTTCTACTAAAAACCAAGTCTGCAGACTTCCATATTGGCGTGCGTTAATAATATTAGATTAACAAGTAGCACCATAACAACCATTCAAAGAAATCAAAACCAATCCAAGGATCATAGTATACAAGTTCACTAAAATACTTTCTTGGTTTCGAGATTGTAAGAAGTACTCAGTGAATCAACTTCTATATATATAAACATGTTTTATCTCCAATAGTACCTTTCACTAAGTCTTCTTCAAATCTCATATCCATTGATGATGCTATGGAAGATTGCAGATTAACAAGTTCAAGATCAAATATACATTATATTGTCAATTATCTATATGATTTCTTGGACAAACCTACTGCTACACACTTGGTTGCAGCACATCGAAATTTTGAAGTATATTAAACCAAGTCCTGGATTAGGCATTTTCTTTCCGTCAACAGAAAATTTAGCTAAATCTGGCTATTATGATTCAAGTCAGGTAAGGTATTCTCCATGTAGAAGATTCATAACTGGATTTTTTGTTCTTAGCAATGCTTTAAGATCTTGGAAATCCAAGAAACAAAGAATAGTCTCAAAGTCCTCATCCCAAGCAGAACTATGAAGCAGAAGCAAAGTACAGTTGTGGAATCCTTTGCTTATGAAGTTCATGGGTTGATATACTTCTTTTTAGGAATTTATTTTCAAATTTTATGGATTAATCACTTTGTTTTTGTGATAACCAATCTACTCTATATATAATTCATAACCCAGTTTTCATGAACTTACAAAATACCTTAAAATAGACTATAATATTCTGAAGAAGAAGGTCAGTGCAAGAGTCCTAATATTTTTGCCCGTTGCATCCTCTCATCCTCTAAACAACTTGCACTTATTTTGACAAAACCTTATCATGGTCCTCGACTCAAGTTTGTCTTGTCCAATTCAGACGTGCATAATGTTTACCCCGAGTTTAATCCATATTGATAGCAGTTTTGGGTTTTTAGCTGAGTGTCATTTACTAAGTTATTTTGTCATATATCAAGTTACCAATTATCAGTTTTTCCTTTTTTTTGATTTGCCATATAAGACGTTCAACCATACATTCTTTGGTAATGAAAAATATTCAGCATTTTCGACACTGTTGACAGAAGCATTGATTTCTTTCCCAAAAAAGAGATACCTGCATGAACGCAATATAGGGTTGCTAAAATTAGTTCTACAAAGCTGTAAAGTTCCATCCAATCTATTCAAATCGGGTAAGGCAGATTGTTAACAGGGGAGAGGAGAGTAATAAGTTTTAGTCTTATTATGCGCTGTAACGCACCATTTTCTGAGGCAACATTTCTGTCGAAGTGTCTTAAGATGCCAAATGTCAACATTAGGTTCACAAGAAATTGCTAGATAGTTGATTCTCTAAAATAAAGATGAGATAATTAAGTAAAGTGAATTAATGCACATAATTCAACTTGCATACCACAATTTTCAACAGTAACTCCAGCGGGAGCAACAACAATACAAGCTATGAAGATTCAAAAGCAACTTCTTGACCAATGAGAATAGGAACGTCCTGAACTGTATTAAAGCTACATCGCATAATGAAATATACAGAATCATGCAGTACTTGGACATGTAACAGGGTATCTTGGATATTACCAGTTTGGTAAAGAGGCTGTTTTGAAATTGCAAGGAATCTAGAACCCACCGGCCGCCACTTATACTCTCCACAAGATAGTTCATCATTCCACTAATATTGTCCCACCATGCTAATACTTCTAATCAGGATCCTGTTTACCAAAGATCAGTGGAAATTCATCATAATGATCTGACAAACCATGCCTCTCAGCCATGCCCTTTAAAGACTCATAGACTTGGTGCATAGAAGGCCTATCCTTGGGCCTAGAAATCACACAACTCCAAGCAACCTTCAAAAACTGCATAATTTCATCATCCTGACCTTTGCCATAGAGAGCTTTATCGATAACATCCTTGCTTCGACCAGATGTAACAAGCAAACCAACCCAATCCACCAAATTCCC
>JAOSBP010000007.1:11994218-12012863 GCA_027563825.1 Erythroxylum mucronatum | reverse complement strand
TTATGTTGATTAGAAGTTATGATGCATGAATTTATGTTTGAAGATTAGTTTACTTAGAAGTTAAGAAACTTGACATTTGAATTGGTTGATCCATTGTCACACACAAACTACTCATAGATTATCTTTTATGTTCCATGATTGAATTGAATAGGTGTTTATTAGTGAACTCTCTTGCAATTGGGAAACTTGTTAAAGTTGACTTCTTTTATCTTTAAAATTCTGAATTCTGCCGAATCCTTTAGCATTAATTTACTTTAAGATTTAGTTGTTTTCTTAGTTAATTTTCCTTGAATTTTCGATCCAAAACCACCCAAATTCGTGTGTGTGTGTTCTTTCTTCTTTCATAGCTTTTATGAGTAATTTGGTCATATAAATTAGCTCTAATAACCAAGTTAAAATTGTGATCTTATTCTCTCATGATTTGACACAGCCAAACTTTCTAAAACAGTGTTTAGATTTCGTTGGTTTTACATATAGGACATTAGTTTATCATTCATATAGTTTAAATAACTTGTACAGATTGCATTTAGTTAGATTATTCTCTTGCTCTAATTCTGTTCACTATGCTTGATTATTAAACATATTGATTTGTTTGAATTGAGTTAGGATTCATACTTTAAAGTTCTCTGTGGCACGATCCCTACTTGCCCATACTACTTGTGCTAGCTTTTAGGGTTAATTTGTAAGGCCTAACGACACCTTATCAATCAGGCTGGGCTGGGTTTGGCCAAGATTGTCATCCCTACCTATTGGTAGCCCTACACATAGCTGAATTCACAAATATATTCAACTTCTCCCTACATTCTTCTATCATCTTAGTTGCGGTTATACTAGGCTTCTCTAGAATTATGTCTTTGAAGTGTCTATTCAAAAACTTGGTGGATACCATCTTACGCTTGTTTATCATGAAACATATATACTTGGATTTGAATATCTTGATTTTAAAACATTTATCACTACTATCACATGTTGCACGCAACTCCCATTTGAATAATGTCTCCAATTATAATCTGCTTATATACTCATTTTTTTTGTTTGATATTAAATCCTGTAGCTACTAAATAATTAATAATAACATCTTTGAATTGTTTTACATTGCCAAATTTTATACCTAGTGTTCATTCTAATGTTTAGTTACTTGATTAATGCTTAACGCTTCTAATAAGCGTTCTAATTAGGACCCCAAACTCCTCTCTACTAGGATATTCATTACTATCAAGGAAACTCCCATAGTCAATGTACTTAATCTTCATTGGCTGGTAGCCATCTAGAATTAACCCATTAAATGAAGAAACTCTGCCAACTAAATTATCAGCATCTGTGTTATACTAAGCCACACACCAATATCAAGCTCAATATCCTCATCAGGTTGAACATTCCCATAACGTTAAATATTCTCATTAGGCATAACATCTTCATCAAGTTAAAAATCCTTATCAACCCTACATCAACATTGGGCTAAACATCCATCCCCCGTATTGACATCATGCTCAAGATTCTCATTAAGCTAAACGATCCCATAACACCGAATCTCCTCATTGGGTACATCATCTTCATCAAGCTTAACATCCCTATGAGGCCCTGCATTGACATCAGGTTGAACACCCCGCAAGTTCCATTATAGCTAAAACTTTTGGAGTCAAATTTGTTATGTCAAGCTTATATGTAATATATAACTTGATTATTGTGGGTAATTTCAAAAAGTTTATTAACCTATTGAAAGTATCATTAGATCTAATAAGTTTTAAAGGCTCATTAAATCTAAAAAATGGTTCTCTAAAATAAGTTTTGTCAATTTGTTGATAAACAAGTTTGTTTCTCAATCACAAATTTGTCTATGATTGAAAAAATCAAGGTCAATTTTGTCATAATAATATGATGAGCCTTCCTTATAAGTCAACTCAGGAGCTCACTTGAAGTGGCCACCATAATATAATTTGAAGCTTCCATATTGAGTCATTAGAGCCCTAGAAATATTAAGTAAATAAGCAAAAGGTTAAGAATGAATAGTGTGCATGTGAATGGAACAAAGATGACTAGAGTGAACTAACAAGCAATCATACATTAGAGGAAATGGCATGAAACATACATCTTGTTTCATAATTTTGACCTTTTTTAGATCAATTTACGAAGCTAGAGTTCTATGATGTTCAAATAAGTAATTACACTATCTAATATGAAGAATCAAATTAAATGCATTTACACAGCATCAGAAAAAATCATTAACCTTGAACACGAGATGAATAAACTGATAGAAATGTTTCACTTTTGTTCTCTAAACTCATATTTCATAACCTATGTGTCCATTTTAGTTTCTAATGTTTAAGACTTGATGGTAGGTTTTTTATACTCTTTTTATTATGATATATGACATTTTACGTGTGTTGTGCAATAGAAGCATATGTTGGTTATTTGTATGACAAAGGACACAAAGGACATGAAAACTCCAAAAAAATTTGTTTTCTTATTTGTTACAATTTGGGTGAAACAGAGAATCCACCCAATAGTTCAAAACATAACACGAGTAGAGGAGGCTAACTGTACATGGTGATTAAAGAACTTGCTTACGTTTTAGTTTCTCATTATACAACTTAATTGTCTAGTGATTATTATAATTGCTTCCACATTTACAAGATCTAGGGAGTGAGTAGCTAATTATGGCCTCTAACTTGCACTTTGATGTTGATTTCTATCAAACTATTGATACAAATGTTGCAAAGTTTTTCAATATTGATCCATAAACCAAACCTCCTATATTGATCATGCTTAACAAAAAGGTGTAAATCATACTCATTTTGTCTTTGGTTAGTTTCTTCTATAGTAATTTCAAGCTTTAAAGGATTCACCATTTACACTTCATTTATAGCTTTAATAACTCTAAATCTTCTTGATTTTTGTATAGATTCAGTATAATGAATTAACAATATCTGAATTCATATCAGAATGCAAGCTTCCTTCAGTGATCACGTTTTCAGAAATAGAAGCACACTTCATATATCAGAACCCAATGAGAAAGGTAAGACTAATTCTTGTTTTTAAGTCAGAAAATTCAAGAAATTCATATTGACGATAAACATCGTTATCACTTTCTTCTTAGCTGTGGCTTTTTGCGGCTAGAGATTCATGGGAGGTGATATCCACATTCCAGGAAGTAGCAAAAGCTTTTAGAAAAAAGCTGATAAAAAAAATTTACTTCTCTATAAAGGGTATCTTTAATTACTTTGTTACATTTGATTTTCACTATAATGTAACTTTGATTTCATGTAACTCCTATTTATTTATGAGGATACATGCCATGGAGTTTCGTAGAAAACAATTTGTATCTCATTTTGGGTTCACCAAGAGTGAGTACTTAACCAACCAAGAAAAGGGAGAACTATAGGATTCATTTCACATATACGTTCTTATTGATGAAATATGTACAATTTTATAGGTTGCAGGTAAATATGTTGTTGCTAATTAATGGAATTACTTACTACCGCATGAGAAGCAAATAAACATATAAATTATAAAAAAAGGGTTAAAAATCAATGAGGTTATCTACATAAAATACAAGTGTTTAGAAAGCAAAGCAGACAAATAAAGCAACAATGAAGAATTACGGTTTTTTGTTATCTACTGTAACACAAGTTTCTTTTTGTCTCTTACGATGCAGGATCAGTTGGGGCATCATTTGAGACCAAAAGCATTAGGCAAAACATCACTACAATAAAAAGTTCATCAAACACCACATTAATAAGTTAAGACCACATTAAAAATTTTGTTACCTACCAAAAGGATGAGATAAGTAGACAACTCCCACTTAAATACGCTGTTTCCGTAAACCAATTCCTTTCCGTAAACTAATTTCTACTGTTTCATTAAATTTCATCCACATTTATGTAAAACTCACGTGAATATATGGATAAAATTAAATGGAGCTCACATAAATATATCCAAGTGTTAACACTACGATTCTTGCTTCAGCCAGCAATGCATTCCTTTACAGATCAATGACGTAATTCCTCCACCAGGATGGTTAGGGTAATAAAAACCTACTCCTATTCCGTACAATTGTCCCGTATGTAACACCTGAATAATTAGTAGCAGATGTTTTCTGCAGGTACTGAGTACAGCAAAGCCTAGGTCATTCTTAGTCATCTAGCTTGAACCCCTCCAACTTCGACCTGCACTTGATCATGTTTGAGAATTCCCATTTGGTGACTTTCGATAGCAACTGATTGTATCAGGCTCACCTTGGTGACTTCTTAAATGGATTGGAGGCTCGCTGGAAGTTTTGTTGATTCATATCTTCTTTATTCATAATTTCTTCATTGTTTGATGTCTTAGAAAATGGATTCAGGGGATGCTGAGAGTGCAACTTCTGCACTTGGCCTACAATCTTCCCTTCTGTACTGTTCACATTTCCACCATTATCAACCTTCTCTGAATGCACCAGCTTGGTACCACTCTCAAGTTTCGCTATTCGGTCCTGATCAGTTTTTTCCTTTTCACTGGTTTTTATTTTTTTGGTGAACAAGGGGGCAGACAGTTTTGGTAATGAAAATGTAATCCCAGGTTCAGACATTCCATTACTTCCAGTCAAAGGCAATGGCTTCAATTGAATCCCAAGTTCTAATGTTTCACTTCTAGAATCAGTCAAACTCTTGTTGACTCCTACATCAGCTATGAGGGAATTGCCAGCATCTGAGTTCAAAAGACTGGTACATGGAGTCCCCTTGGACTCAGTGAGAAGTCTTTCCTGATGTGCAGCAAGGTGCAAGATTAATATTTCAAAATTCATGTAAGACTGACATTGAAAACTGCATTCAGAATAGAAAGTTCACCTCCAATATATTGTTAAATCGCTCGGCTAAGTTGGGCAGCTTCAGTGCAGTCACAAGCTTTATTGCCCCTTTGAGTGATTTCTCTAATGATAAAAGCTTCACAAGTTCCGTAGCCCTCACCAGCTTATCACCTGGAACATTCACCAAAGCAAACATAGAGCTCAAAATATGTTCTTATTCTAGAAAGAATGACCAAATTAAAGATTAAATGGCAGTTTATTGAGAAATAAAAAACTAACCGTTGCAACAAGATGCAATCAGCCTTAGAATACATCTATCTTGAGCTGCCTCTATATTAAAAGCCTCATCATCCAGTGTAGAAGTATCCCTACCAGCACTTGCCAGTTCTTCTATTTTTCTATGGATCTGCAAGAAAATGCAACAAGATTAGCCACTACTGGATTACTGAAAAATACCAATACAAAATGTTGAAAGGAAAGAAACCAGAAGCAAATCCTGTTTACTGGCAATGAAAATGCTCTCATTTCTCCAAAAATAGCCTTATGAACAAGAATGAGGGAGCAAGATATCAAAACTTATGTCTGATATACTAAAGCAAGGAGGAAAAAGTTATGTTTTGGAGAAAGGAAGATGAACAAACCTGTGAGAGATGCATACTGTTCAGGATAAACTCATTCTCTAGGGCATCTGCTCCCAAATCAGATGATGCAAGAGGGAATGAAAGATCCAGTAGAGTGAGAACTGGTTTGGGCATCACCTGAACAGATAAGAAGTTAACCCAAACACACAGAAAGATCTCTATCAGCATAAGTTGATGTTAGCAAGGTATCTTACCAGTGGGAACCGATCAGGAGTCTTGCAAACAACACAGAATAACTTGGTAGCATTGAGTCCAACCACCCAATAGTTTTCATCAGATTTCTTTTCTTTACTAGCACTATACAATTGAGTACATTTTTTAATAAGTTCTGGCTATGAAGCAATAACAGGGAATGTCGACAAGCAACCGAAAAAATATCTACTTTCTGAAGACCGGTATTTTCAAACCTGAAGAGTGGAAACCAACTGCCACCATAATTTCTTGTGAACACCCTCAAGACACCCTACAAAATTTCTTTGCAAACTCAGACACAACAGGACTAATGCTAAAAAGACATAACTTTAGTGAGGAGGGAGTATAAATTGCGTACCTTAGAGTCGTATGAGCTTAACTGACCATCTTCAGTAAACCCAAGCCACGTCAGAAGTGACCCTGGAGATAATGGAAGACGTCCTCTAAGTGGCTGGGTGCCATCAGATATGTCAAACACCCTGAACTCCAGCATCTGCATCACTTGGCAAGAGATCATATCAGAAAGCCTTTTTCAGCAAAGAAGATGAAAAGAAATTATGAAGAAAGATCAAGCTATAAGCCATTGAAGTTTGCCTTCAAGGTTAAGTGACCTCAACCAAAACTGCAACTATTTAAGCTACTTATTTAGCAATAGGAAAGCGATTCCGGATTGCAAGCAATCTTATCAAATTGCTGTCAGTCCGTAAATTATGTAAAGTCAAGACTGGGACTAGCTAAGGACCAGTCTGCAGACTCTTAAATTACTAGGATTTCATTAAACTTCAGACCTGATCACTTGATGGAAGACAATCAGAAGCATGGGTTACAACAGCAAGTTGATTTTTAAACCCTGATGCAGTCACCACGGGCCCGTCAAGCGAGATAATATGTCTCTGCAATGAAATACATGTGTCATAGTGAATAAGCACATGATATGTAATCATCAAGAACGTGCAAAACTAAAATCTTTATGCATATGCCAACACGTTTAGACAAGAATCGCAAAATGTCCAATTGACAAATCAGTCCTTTCTGCTTGCTTATTCATATGCAACATCAAACGGAAGGAAATACTCAACTCTTTTTTAAATAATATCTGTATAGAAAAATGCACATAGTCTTATTCCTTTCCTATTTTTTCTTCATTTCAAATATCTTTAGATTTCACTAATAGAGAGAATTTCACATGTCCCTAAGATTTGTCATTAACTGTTGAACTCCAGGTTAATAATCTAAAAGCAAATACAGTTAAATGAGACACAATAAGATGCAAGTAACGAAAATTCAAAGTATTGCATTTATAGGTTATAGAGATCGGGTTATAACTAAATGTAAATGGCTTTTATATTTTGCATCCAGTACTGGCCATAAGACAAACCTGCAATCCACCTTCTGTATAGATGCGCAGAAAATTAAGGTTAGTAATTGCAGCAACCCAAGCAGTACCAAGTGCCACAACCTTAACTTCTTCCCCTTCAAGCCGCATAGACCACTGAACTTGCATATGCATCAAGTGTAATAATAAATAAAAATCCTCTTATGTAAAAAGGGAAATGAAGAACTTGCAGAGATAGGACTTCAAATAAAAGCATGAAAGATTCATCAAAGAACCATTCTGACCTCACTGTTGTTGGCCCAGCTACTGAATGGACGATACATGAGAGTACTCATGTTCTTCTCACCCTTGCAAGGATTTGCAAAAACACTCCCATTTTCGTTCAACGAAGCCATTGTAAAACCAAAATAATCAGTCATTGAGGGTACACGTGGACCTTTGCCAGTGTCATGAAAGTCAATCTGCATGCACACCAAGCACAAGTAACCATCAAGCAACAGGGGAGAACTCTGTATTGTTTTTTCATGCTGAGGACCATCATTCCAAGATACCAAACTTTTTCTAAGCTAAGAAAGCTGCTAGCCTATCCATAGCTTAACCAATCTCATGATGGATAATAAGAGTTTATAAACAATAAAAGAAGCTCTATTTCAAATTCAAAGCTTTCATGTGCCATCCGCTTAAGGAACTTCTATTCAAGAAGTCTTTGAATAAGCATTTGCCAGGTTCTGGTCCCTTTTGGTTTATCAGGTGATATAGGAGGAAAAATAGGAAAAGGAGAAGTTAGCTAGAGTTAAAGAAATAGGCTCATTAAGGAACTGCAAAGTCAGAAACTGCACTGGATCCAATCACAATAATCTTATCAAAACTAATCATATCTGTAAACATATAGAGAGGGAAAGATAGGAAAGCAAGTTACGCAAGTATGCACGCCACCTCTATATGGGAATAACCATCATGTTCAATTGATGTGATTGTTCCAAGCATGTTATAGCACAAAAAGCGTCTCTTCCCAAGCTGCAAAGGCGTTGCACCTGGTTGAAAAGCCTCTTGCATTTTTGATCTAACTGATACAACTGTGCCTGTTTGGTCATTGTTTCCACCATCAAAATTTTCCTTGCGAGTTCGGTGTCCTTTTTTCTGCATTTGACTTTTTGGAAGCAAGTTCCAGTCATTGCCCATGTCCTCATCTTGATCATCATTGTATTTAAACTGTCTTCGCAACCTCTTCCTGCCGGCTAGGTCTGGTTCATCTAGTGCATCTTCACCAAGATCACTCAAACTACCAGATGTATTAGGCTCCTCATCCTCTTCCTCAAACAACAGAAGTCCATTACTGTTCCGTGATTGCAAGCTCGGAATCCCTTCAGTAGGAGATCTCATTGAGGTTGGAATAACCGATTCCCACAAACCATACTTTCCCATGATATCAATAACAGCCAACGCGTTGCCAACTGGTTTCCATGCCATACAACAGATTCTATCTTCAAATTTCTGCCTGTCAATATCCTGTTTCTTATCGATATCCCATATCAAAACCTGCCTATCCATACCAGATGTAGCCATGTATTTGCCATTAGGTGACCAAGACAAAAAGCATATAGGCTGCACATGATCACCCCTCAATGAAAAGAGCTTTTCAGCTGTGTCTCTGTCATACATCACTACATCATTTCTTAGACCAGGAACAGCCAAGGTTTCCCCATCAGGACTCCAGCAAAGGACATTCATAACAGAAGTGTCAGATATAGTATTAGGTGCAACAGCTTTCAGGTCATGCAATATTCTCCCGGACTGCAGTTCCCAGAATATGACATTTCCAATTGAATCAACAGATGCTAAGTACTCACTTTTTGGGTCAAAATCTAAGCCGGTAACCGGTCCTTTATGTCCTTTCAGAACCCTCGCAATCGAACCATCAACAGTATTAATAAGTTTAATGCCTTCATCGTCACCAGCAGCCGCCAAAATGCTTCCTGATTTATTGAATGAAAGCACGCGAATTGGTAGAGTGAATCTGGTAATGTTAGTCTCAAACTCGCCACCTGTCGGAAGAATTACAGGATACTGATTACCATTAACATATTCGCAACAATTAGACAATTAAACATAACAATTCAATGTGATGGACTACAATAAAGTTCCAATTTAAATGAATCAAATAGTATTTTCCCAAAAGACCCTATAGCGAATAACACAAATGAAAGGAGCGAATATTAAGGTTACCAGGGAATTTGTAGAGCTTGACAGAGTGATCTATAGAACCAGAAGCAAGGCAAGTGGAGTTGGGGCTAATGGAAAGCGCCGTTACGCCGTCACGATGGTGGCGGAGCATCCTGGGTGGATTTGAAGGGAGGAGAGGGTCGTGTATGGCGATGGTTGGGTCGGAGGATGAGGCCGTCACCAGGTGGTGAGCCTGCTGATCCCACAGTACGGAACAGTAGCTTCCATTGGCGGTTGACCCGTGGGCTTCTCGGAGCTTCAGTGTACGGATTTTCATGGCGAGAGATTTGATTTCGATTAGTTGAATGTGGTGAGTTTGTTTATGTATCTAACTATGGTGGGACTCGGAGGGCTTTGTGGCGCGAAGATTGTCTGGCTCCTGGTTTTGGCGGGAAGGGAAAGTAATAAGATTCGGCTTTGCTCGAGGACTTTATGAATGGCTGCCAGCCTGCCCTGGCCATGCCAGGCCTGACCCGGTTAGGTCGAGGAGTTTTAGCCCGTAACTTTGTCAACTTAAATTAAAGCTGACTTGATTAAGGTTGTCATTTTCAATAAATATATTTTTTTATTTGGGCCAGGATTGACTTTTTCAAAAGAAAAATGAATTTTATATTAAGTTATTCGACATACATGATCAAAATATGCATTATATTATTTTTAATCAACCAAAATCAAAATTAAAGGATTTGATTATATTGGCTGTGAGATATAATCATCCTTATCTTAGTGTTTTATCAAGTCAAACTCATAAAATTAACAAGGTGTATAAGAACTTAATTATTAAGTTAAAAGTTCGATTACTTCGAATATCCATCAATTTAAACAATGTAATAAATATATTTCAAACTCTTATCTTACATGTCATAACTTATGAAAAAATATATTTATAATTATTAGTAACAAAAATTCACGATGATCAACTAAATGGTAAAAATAATTCAATTCCATATATTTAACACCTTTTTTATCACTCTCGGAGAAAATTGCTATAGAATCAAAATAAATTTTTAGTAGCCGGTAATAATGTTGACAATACCAAGACCTAAAATAAATTTTGGCAACCATATTGCATGAATTGTGGCTTCAAAACATCCCACAAACTCTCGTTCGGCAGTGGATGAAGTGATAATAGATTATTTAGTACTCTTTTATGATATTGCTCAATTCACTAAAAGAAACAGGTAACTAAATGTAGATTTTCTACTATTAAGACATCTAGTAAAATATGAATTTGAGTATTTAATTACTTCTAGATGATTAGACCTTGAATATATGAGCATCTAATTCTTTGTTCCGTATAGGTACTTCAATACTTTATTTGCAGCTTTCCAATAAACAATTTTAGGATTGTTTTAATATCTGCCCGATAGTCCAATTGTGCAACTAATATTTAGTCTTGTACAAGTTTGCAGATGCATTAAACTACCCACAAATGAAGCATAAGAAATTATTTTATCTCTTTTCATTTTGTATTGTTCTTAAAATATTGCAAGAGACTAAATTTGTCCAAGACTTATTGATTATTTGTCTATATTAAATTTATCTAGAATTCATTCGATATAAGCATTTTGAGATAGTCCCAAATAATCCTTATGATTATATAATATGTCTCTCTCATATTTTTCATCTAAAAATTTTAGAGAAAAGATCTTTTCTCTCATGTAATATGACCGAATATTAGCAGCAAGTAAGATATTATCAATGTATAAAACTAAGAAAATAAACTTACTACCTTTGAATGTTCAATACATGCATCGATTAACAATGTTTATCATTAAACTTAGGATATCATTGTCGAGAAACTTGTTTAAGTCCATATATTGGTTTCTTAAGTTTACACATCATTTAAACTTTTGTTGAGAAACCTTCAGGTTGGTACATAAAGACATCCTCTTTAATATCTCCTTTAAGAAAGACTGTCTTCATATCCATTTGGAGTAACTCTAAATCATATTGAGCAATCGATGCTATTATAATCATTAATGAGTCTTTCTTTGAGATAGGTGAAAATGTCTCTTTATATTTGTTACCAGCCTTCTAAATATAACCCTTGGCAACAAGTTTGCTCTTATATTGTCAATATTGCCATTTGAGTTGTAGTTGGTTTTAGATACCCATTTACACCTTATTATCCAATAACCTTCTAACAATTCAACTAGATCCCAAATTTTGTTGTCTTTTATGGATTTTAATTCATCTTTCATGAAATTGATCCATTTTTTAAATGTTGAATATTCTATGGCTTATGAAAATGAAGTTAGATCTTTATTGATTCTAATGTTCGCATCTGACCCTTATAAATAAACCTATAATTTCTCAAAATAGTTGACTTTTTTTCTCTTTAAGATCTACTCAAACTTACTATTTCTTGTGGTTCATATACAATGGGTGGTTCTAAGTTAGTTTCTTACAAATGTCTTCCTTCATTCAAATATTATTCAATATTGTCTAAATTTTTATTAATTACTGGAACAATATTTGGAATGACTACGGATAAATGAGCCTTTACTGATATAAAAACAATTACCCTCACTTCTTTGATATGCATATTTTATCATTCATTACTCCTACTAAATTCACTATTCTCAATCAATCTATCATTTCCAGTTTCCATAATTCTAAGACTATGATTTAGAAAATAACACCTAAATCCTTTATATTTCTTTAGGCTACCTATAAAGTAATCACTAACCCTTTGAGAATCTAATTTCCTTTTATGTGGATTATGGATCCTTGTCTTTGCTAGGTAAACCCAAACACGTAAATGTCTCAAACTAGGTCTCCTTTTAAGCCATAGTTTAAAAGGATTTTTTGGAATGGCCTTACTAAGGGCCCTGTTTAATGAATGCATAGCAAATTTTAAGGCATACAACTACAAAGATTTAGGTTGTGGGGAGTTGCCAGTTATACTCCTTAGTATATCCATCAATGCTCTATTATGGCTTTTTGACATATTATTTTGTTGAGGGTAATATACTATTCACTATGCTATGTATTTCAAAGAACTTTGCAAATAGACATCGACATTGTTCTGATTCGTTATATTTTTCATAACACCCTTTCTATTAAATCTTTCACCTTTTTGGCTAATTGCCTTTCAATCTCAATAATGTAGAGCTCAAAGGCATATGCTAATTGAGAAATTTTGATGTTCATATTATGAGAAATTACTAATAAAGATAATGAAATATTTTTCTTCATCAAAAGATGGAACATCAAAATTTCTCCAAATATTATCATGTATAATTTCAATAACCTAAGTGCTTTTTATGACTCCTTTCTTATCATGTTTGATTTATTTTCCCTTAATGCAATCTACAAATATACTTAAATTAGTTAAATATCGATTTGAAAGAATCTCATTCTTTACTATTCTTTTTAACCTTTATTTAAATACATGGCCTAAGTGTTTATACCACTAGTAAGTAGATTTTTTTTCTAATTATGTTTAACTCTAACATTTCCATGAACAAAAAGTAGATGTTCAGCAAATTCATTATCTACCTTCAACTTATAATTATATAAACCATTAGCAAGAACGACATAACCAATAAATAAAATATTCTTAAGTAAATTGAAACATTCATGTCTAGAATCTCTTTTAAACCTAATAACAACAAGTTTTGAAATGAAACTAGGTTCTTAGAAATTAGAGGTACATAAAGAGTTTCTAAAAGGTCTAGTTGATGACTATAATTCAAGATTAAATGATAAGTCAATATTCCTTTATTTGTAGCCTTCATATGATTCTTAATAAAGAGAAAATTCTCATTTGGATTTATAATTTAGATAGTAAGAAAATCTTGCTTCATATTAGAAACATAAGTAGTAGCATGATTATCAAGCCACTATGAACTAAAAGGAACTTGATATAAGTTTGATTTAAAACATACAAAAACATAATGTTTACATTTTAAGCAATCTTTCTGCTAATGTACAACTTTCTTACAGAACTTGCATTTCTCTATCCTTTGTTTATTTCAATTCACTTGTATAACACAAAAGACAACTTCTTCTTCTTACATTTTTTATATTTTACATTTAGTCCTTTACTAGCTTTTTGATGCACTAGGTTGACAAAAATACTCCTATGTTTTTGTTACTCCTTTTAGGTATGCTTACTAGATAATTCATTAATATTCCACTTTTCCTTCGTAACATTGTATTTAATTTGAAAAAGTCCATACTTAGGAGGTAGTGAGTTCAAAATGAATTGCAATAAAAAAGTCATCTACTGTCATTCCTAATATCTTTAACCTTATTGCAATGTTAGTCATCTCAATAATATGGTCGTATATCCTCTGCGACCCAATATGCTTTATAATTATGAGATCTATTATAAGAGTCCTAATAAGTGAGTTACCTATAGAATGAAAACATTCTTCCATAAACTTTAAGAATTCTCTTGCACCTTCAGTTTTTGGAATAGTTGTCTTGTATTGTTAGCAATAGTCATTTGCATACATATTAGACTCAATTTATTAGAACGATCTTTTGCCTTATGGAATCACTTCTCTCCATCATTATTTGCATTCGTAAGAGTAGGAAATTGATTCTCGAATAGTTCTAATTTAAGTTCTAAAACACTTAAGTAATAATTAACTTCTTTATTCCATTTAGAGAAATTCAAACCATTAAAAACAACAACAGATGAAGCTTTTAAAAAAAGGGAAACTACAATAAAAATTATACATAAATGCTTATATTATGTATGATATCATTTATGGATTCAGAATAATTAATCAAAAGTATATTGTAGTTCCAATCTTTGGGTAAATACTTCAATACATTATCATAATTTAAATTTATATTTTAGTTAATTATAAGTAAATAAATATTCTCAATCAAATGCGAATATCATCTTTGGATGTACATATACGTTTGACAAAAATATTAATTTACTCTCATTATGTTTACTGTCTCATACAATAATTTAACTCACCTTTGGATGAATTAAAATACTAAAATAGTAAATAACAATCTATCGCTCACTTTACTCATAAGCATTTTGTTAAATAATAAGAATAATTGACCTTTCATTTATTTAAGCATGCCATCATTGTAGTTTGGCCACTTTTATGACTAAAAGTGATAAATATAAAATTTCTGCATAAATAATAAGTCTGGTTTTAACAAATATACTTATAAGACAATAATGAAAAAGTGATTAATGCAGTTTAAAGCCTAAACTTCTTATTGCGTGAATTATGAATGACTAAATTATATAAAAATTCTTAAGAATTTTCCTCTGACCATTACAAGCAACCCGAACTTAGAAATTCCATCAAAATTTCATGTTTGGAGTGAGTTTGCTTGGTACATTTTTTGCTATCACAATCTCTCTAATCCAATTTAGGATGTTATTAGTTAGGTGATGCTTCCCAATCTCAGCTCCTTTGTATTATCTGGTGTTTCTTGCTTTCCATATTGAGTAAATAGTTGTGGTGAAAGTAGTCTTGAAGAATTCTACATTCTGCTTAAGTTAGTTAGTTTTTTGGTGACCTAGGTAAAAAGTCCATTCCATTCATAAGTCTGACAGTACTCCACTAGCATATACATCACTCTACTCCAAACAACTTTGGAATACCTGCAAAGGAAAAAATAGATGATTCATGTCTTCCTTAACTTCTTTATGTAAAATACAAATGAGATTGTATATACTAAACCATCTCTCTTTTGTTCTGATTATGTTCTTTATCACAAGTTAACTGATTAATGAAGCTTTGGGGTTTAGGGAGTGTTTCCAAAGTAATTATTACCATGGGACATGTCCTAGGCTTGTTCTATAGATTTTATAGTAGGATTCATTTACAAAGATCCCCTTGTAATTTAGAGTCCAAACAATGTTTTCCTCCTTATGCAAATGATGGATTTATGGTATATAAGTTGCTACAGAGCATAAACCTCTAAAATTTAAAGACCATTCTCCATACTCAATGAGTGAAGAGACTTATCATCATTGGGGATTTTGTTCCTCAAATGAAGGATTTCATTTCCTAATATGAGAGGACTTAGATCAGACTAACTGTCATACCAAAACCATATGTTTTTTTTTCCCATTTTGCAGTTTATGTTAATTTAGGGATATAACAAATTCCTCAAGTTCATCATATGCATAAAGTTCCAAGAATGTTCCATTTTACTTGTCAACTGCCAAACATTTTATTTTTAAGGTAGAATTAATCAATCATTTGATCCGTAAAGCTCCTTTGTAAATATGTAGCCTCCAAATCTTTTTACTCAATATTACTTTTTGAATAAGAGATATGGGGATAATCCCCAATCCCCCGTTCCTCTCAAGACTAGTTATTCCCTCCCATTTGACTTTTGCCCCTTTGAATTATCTACTTTTCTCAGTTATAGGAAAGCTTTGATGGTTCTATCAATCTCTTTGATGACTCTCCTTGGTAACAAAAAGTGTGTAGTCCAATGAACATGCAAGCCGTTAAGGACTGAATTGATTAGAGTAAGCACAGTTGCAAAGGATAAAAACATGTTCTTCTATACATTGATTTTTGGCTTTGTATGTTTCAATAAGAGGAATGCAATAAAAAATGTTTAGTTTAATAGAAGTAATAGGGATGCTAAGATATTTAAAAGTAGGAGTAAGAATTCCAAATCCTGAGCTTATACTCAAAACAACTTGGTTGCTAACATCAGAAGAGATAAACATATTGGTCTTATTTGTACTGACTTTCAATCCTGACCAATCTGCAAATAGATTCAAAATGTTCAGCAAGATTTTAGTGGATTGAATATCAGCCCCACTGAAAAGCATTAGTTCATCAGCAAAAATCAAGTAGGTGATCTTGAGCTCTCTACATTTGTGGTGAAATTGGAAACTACCACTATAGGCAGTGAGCTTGTTAAGCATTCTAAAAAGTCCTTCCATCACTAAGGTGAATATGTAATGGGATAGGGGATCTCCTTGCCTAATTGCTTTAGTATTCCTGAAAGATTAAGTAGGAGCCCCATTAACTAGAATACTAAAGGATGAAGCTGTGATGCATACTATAATCCACTTAACAAAATTGATCTATATGTATAAGAGCAACTAGACAAGATTCAATGAAACTCCATCTAATGGTGTTAAAAGCTTTATAGAAATCAACTTTAAGTAAGCAGCTTCTGATGTCTCTTCCTAAATTGTAACCTTTCATTAACTCTTAGATTAGAAGGATATTATCTCTAATAGATCTCCTAGTAATGAAAGCTCCTTGAGCTAGATTTATAGCTTCCTTCAGAGTCATCTTCATAAGATAGGTCTATATATCACCATAAAAGAAGGATTCTGCTTCTTAGGAATGAGGCAGATGTATGCATAATTCATTCTTTTAGCATATTTGAGGAAGCAAAAAATTCCAGAATTGCTTCAGTAAAGAGACTGCCTGTGATATCCCAAGTTTTCTATAAAAAAGCAAAGAACCCATCAAGTCCTGGGCCTTTGGAGGGATGTAAATTGAATAAAACTTTTTTGACTTCTTGATGTGTGAAATGGGCCACCAAAATTTGCTTCAGAAAAAGTGTTCGCCATGTTATCTTGGAGCTCAGTAATCTTATTCCTATTTCTTCTTGCTAATAAGGAAGAGTGAAAGAATTTGGTGTTGGCACCTCCCTCCCTTAACTAGTTAATCATTGCTTTTTTACTTTAATTGAGTTGTGCAGGTTTTGAGCTTCTTGGTGTTCCATTAGCCTTTAAGTTTGAACTTCTCTGAAGGCATTATTATAGGGAAACTTGTAGCAATCCTCCTAAGCCTCTCACAATTTCTTCTTGGTTTTAATAACACTTTTAATATAATTTCTAGTAAAACTATTAAAAACTAGTTTGACAAGTTTGAGTTTTTTCATAAGCCAAAAGCTTTGTAACCTATCATTGTTTGATTCTAGCTATTAAGCATTGTTTCTTGGAAACCCTCTTAAATAGTATTCCATTGAAAAATCTAAAAGGAGCTCTTTTTGAAAGGAAAAAAGTTATATGCATATAAGAGTGACCATAATAGAAATTTTCATGTACAGGATTGCGAATATTGGTTTAACCGAAATTGATTAACCAAAGCTCTATCTAGCTTTATCTTGATATATAAGTCTCCTTACTAATTGTTGATCCATATGAATAATCTGTCTGTGAAGCCGAGATCTTCCAAGTTAACCTTTTGGACTATATTAGTTAGTTATCTACAAGTTCCCAAGTTACACCCCTTACCTCCTTCTGCTTCCTAAGACGATAGGGTGCAGTTGAAATCTCCTGCTATTAACTAAGGATCTATTATTCCATAGCTTGGAGGTCTTCTCATAATTTCTCCCTTTGAAATGAGAAATTAAAAGAATATATCATAGTCAAATCAAATTTTATATTCAAACCAACAATTTGACTTTTCAAATGTATAAATTGGTCACTTTCACATGTTTCTTAGACATCTACATTGCCTAAATTATAAAGGCATAGATTGTAATGAAAAAGATGGGTTAAAAAGGTTTTCCATTCTACTCCCAAAAACTTGAGGCAATATTGCATCTAAGGTAACTTTATTTTAGTTTCAAGGAGCCCCATTATATAAGGCTTCTTGTGAAAAATGACCTCCTTCACAATTGACCTTTTCAAAGGGTTATTTAACCCTTTAACATTCTTATAAGGACTATCATCAGGGGGTTGGTCCCCTTTTAGCTTGTTTTTTCCTTTTCTTCTAGTTGATTTTCCCCTAGAATTAGTAGCAGGATCCTTAACTTCTTCCTTATCCAATAGATTCCCTACCAGTACTGAAGATTTCCCCAGGTTTGTTTCAGGAACCATTTATGTATTGATCATGTTAGTTGCATTTTAGTCGCCTCCATTTCTTTAATTACTGCAATTGTTTCTATTTATGTCTCTTTCCCTCTATGTTAGAGATTTGAAGATTTTCTAAGGTGTCTAGTCGTATGAGTTCATCATGCCCTCCTATCTTAAAGACTTTCCTTGTAGCTTTCCATTTTCTGTTAACGGTGATAGGCTTCTATGGATAAGTTATAGGGATATCAATCCTCACCATTTCTCCATCTATTGGAATGCTCTCAGGTAATTCAAAATTTTTCTTAATTTCAACACATATTTTTGCAAAGCAAATCCTCTCCTTTTTAGTTGTTGAACAATCCATACATTTTGGCTTTCCGAAGGAGCTAGAAAGGAAGCTTAGTCCTTTAATTTTCTAGAATTCTATGGGGAAATTGTGAAAATTAATCCTGATGAGAAAATATCTATATTAGTTATGTCACATTCAGCACCTGGCTTCCATTTCTGAATGAATATAGGTTGACATCTTACATGCCAAGGGCCTTGTTCAAATATCACATTTAAAAAAGTTTCTAAATTAAATTTGAAAAGAAAGGATCAATCTTCTGTAAGTGACAAGGCGACTTGTAGGTTGTACAAGTCGACTTGCACGCTTTCAGCCCCGACAAGTCGCCTTGTACAAGAGACAAGTCGACTTGTT
>JAOSBP010000007.1:11972355-11994118 GCA_027563825.1 Erythroxylum mucronatum | reverse complement strand
GTCAAATTCTCTCAACCCTCTCATTATTATATTACTGTGATTTTGATTTCTTACATACGCAAGTTTTAGAGAATCATTTTTAAACGAAAGTTATCGTAATTCTGTACTGAATAAGTTTTTATTCAGAAGAAGGGTCTAACGAAAAAGATTACACAATTCAACCCCCCTTCTTATGTATTTGATTATCATTGTACTAACGTGTGATTCACTTCAAAAAGATGATTCACTAAGGTATTTCATGTCAAAATGTTTGGCCAAAAGTTGCTTCACCTTATGCAATATGGTTAAGTCATTTGATGCAAGCAATAAATCATCTACATATAGCAATAGAATGATAACTTTGCTCCCCTTTACCTTGTAGTAGAAGTATCTTTTAACTTAATTTTGTATAAAGCTTAAAGAGGTTATAACCTCATTAAACATAGGGTTCCATTTTCTAGAAGCTTGTTTCAAACCATATGTAGATTTTCTCAATTTACAATCCTTATCAGTCTTTTCTTGATCCTAAAATCTTTCAAGTTGTTTTATATAGACTTCTTCACAAAGGTCACCATTTAGGAAAACAGTTTTGACATCCATCTAATGTAGCTCTATATTATAATGAGCTACTATTGCCATGATCACTCTGAATGCATCTTTAGAGGATACAAGAGAAAAGGTAATATTAAAGTCAACCCTCTCTCTTTGAAAGAACCCTCTGGCAACTAACTAAGCCTTAAACTGCTCAACTTTACCCTGAGTGCCCTTCTTGGTCTTAAATAGCCATCTACAATTGATGGGTTTGCACTCTTGAGGAAAATTAACTAGCTCCCCTACCATGTTGTGATTCATTGATTGCATCTCGTCATTCATTGCATCTTACCACAAATCTGCATAGGGTTTAGAAACAACTTCTAAAAAAGTAAATGAATTTGCGACATGTCCTATGTCATAGTCTTTTTCTCCCAAATAGACTATGTAATTAGATGGAATAGGAGGTCGTCTCACTCTAAGGGATCTTCACAATTGCACTAGATCTTGTACCTTAGGAACCTTTGTCTGTACAGGTATAGGTTCTTGTACTTGTACTGGTATGGCACTAAGACATAGATCCACTAGACTTGACTGCATAAATGACGAATATGAAATACATATAGTATCCATCCTGCTTCCATCTAAAGGGTGAGATAGACCATCCTCATCACACGCATCATATTCTAGAAATTTAGTTGTTTACGATTCCACAATTCTAGAATCTCCTTCTCTACAGTATAATCTGTAGCCTTTAGGGTGGTCAAAATATACAACTAAATAGTAACGAGTAAAACAAACATGCAATTTACTTTCATAAGGATTGTATAAGTATACCTCAGCAGGGTAGTCCCATACATGAATGTGTGCAAGGCTAGGCTTTTACCCTTTCTAGATCTCAAAAGATGTCTTTGACACTGACTTGTTCAGGACTCTGTTAAGAATTTACAATGTCATCTTGATAGTTTCACCCTAAAGATAATTAATTAGGTTAGTCTTGCTCTGTATTGACCTTATCAGATCCTTTAGGGTGCGATTTTGCCTTTCAACCACACCATTTTGTTCAAGACTACCTGACATAGTGAATTGAGTCACTATTCCATATATATGGCAAATAGTTTTTAATCCTGAAACCCCATGTTTACCATATTACTCTTCTTCATGATTTGATCTGACAATCTTGACAGATTTGCTAGTTGGTTCTTAATGTTATCCTTGAAGATCTTGAATTTATCAAAAACTTCAAAATTTTCCTTAAACAAGAACGCATAACCATAATAGTAATAATCATAAAAAAAATTCAAAAAATTTCTAGAATTGCATAAAGTAATTATACAAGGTCCACTAATATCTGTATGTATGAGATTTAATAAGTCAGATGCTCTAATTGACCCCTTTTTTCTTTATTTGGTCAACTTGCCTTTGCAATAGTCGACATATGTTTCCAAACCCTCAAAATATAAAGTTGGGAGAATGTTATCCTTTATCAATCTCTCAACTTTATCTCAGGAAATGTGGCCTCATCTTTTATGCCACAACATGTAGACTTTTCCTTTATCAGAGGTCTCTTTTAAGTAACCTGTTCAACAATATGTGAAAAAGCATACATCTCATGAGGGTAAGACACATCCTATATAATCCATATGACAAAAAGGTAATATTAATATGTTTTTCATTGAAAAATAATTGTACAGTAGAAGTATCAATGAAAAAACGATAACCCTCTATATCTAATACTGATATAGATATCATATTTTGTGAAAAGACTGGATATAAAATGTTTCCTGTAATACAAGTGCAAACCCCGTATTGAGGATAAAATATACATCTCCTACAGACTGGACATCAACTTCTTCATTGTTTCCAACTATCAATTTCTCCTCCCCTTTAGTTGGCTCTCTCTTGGATATGAATCCCTATATCGAGGAAGCAATATGATTAGATGCTCCATTATCTAACAAACAGGAGCTGGATGTGGCTATAGCAAATTTGGATTCATGAATCACATAAGCCAATGGGTTACTTGATAGTTCCTATTTTTCTTTCCAGGCTTTATACTTCTGGCAGTCAGACTTTTTATGTCCATCCTTCTTACAAAAGAAACATCTCATATTCTTCACATCTTATAAACCCTTCATAACATTAGATTGACCAGTACGCATTTGCGAAGAGAATTTAAATTTCTTTCCTTTGTATCTTTGGGGCCTGTCCTTGCCCTTCCCTTTAGTTGTTATAAACAAAGATGTATAAGGTGCAACATCCCACTACCATAAGGCAAATACCCGGATACTTGAAGGACATTCAAGTACATACCTTATGATAATGGTATGTTGGAGCGAAAACAAATCCCACTTACACAAGGCAATCCAACTTACACATGGCATCATCTAACATACTCAAAAGTCACTAAATTTTAAAAACCATTCATTCCATTCATTCATAAAGCTTACACTATTTCCACCAAACAAATATTTACAAAACCTTATACAAAGTCTAGCAAAACTACAAAAATAATGCTAGAGCACTTCTAATATCAGCTGACAGACCTCTAAGCCATATCTCTATCTAAAAGATTCCTTAAGTCCTGACTAAGGAACTAGGTCTCCTGTCTCGTACCTAAAAAGCTACATTGCAATTTTTTATGAGTTTTGCAAACTCAGTGAGTGAACCATTATTGATGAATTCACCAGATCATATACACACATCACATATTACACAAATATTCATTCTGACATACATTTATTATTCAAAAACTCACACAATATGGTATAACATTTAATCATTGCGAAACCGATCATATATAAACAAATACATATGCATATAAGACTCACATTCGTTCTTATTGTTGTGACTGAATGCCCATCACATACTTATACAAATACTGGCCCATAGGGCTCAATCAGAATAGAATCACGGAGCATAGCACTACGTGCACACACATATATCACGAAGCATAGCTCTACGTGCACACACATATATCACGGAGCAAAGCTCTACGTGAAAGCGCTTCATACTGGCAACTCAAGTCACAACGCCTTTATATGTGCATGCATTTTATGAAATGCATTAAAACTGAATATGGCATATATGACAATCACATATGATGCTCAAACAAAACTTATAACCATCGGACCTAAGTCTGGCATTCAATTTTCATTGAGAATTCACATAAGATTCATAATTTCATAGCAATCAAAGCACTTCCAATACATTCCCGAATATTGATTTCCTCAGACAATTAAAGTTCGGAATTCATAAACAAATCGTAAGCAGTTTAATAATATTGGAAGTGTAAATAAATCAAATCAAATCAATCCTAGGAAATCATCTAAGTTGACTCACAGTACGCTCCAATAAGCTATTGCCTAGATGGTCTAGCAATGTCCAACTAGCGTCCGATGTGCTCCTCTAAAATATACAAAACACATTCACAAATATCACATTTTTGCACAAATGCACAAGTCTTCTTTTATGCATATCAAAGTATAGAAAGTATGCACAATGCATGTTCAATGACAATTTCGGGGTACTCTATTGCGATCCTTATCAACAAATCATTCAGATATCAAAGCCCTCATTAATACCATGTATATTTACAATTGGATCGAACAAAACAATGTCAAACAATTCCATAACTTCATTAACCACTTCAGATTTTTCCTTTAATACACATACAGGTCAACTTTTCATACTAAATCTGATAAGGTAAATGACACAATTTGACAAAACTTCCTTCTGTAAAGTTGTTCTCCAATGTCGTAACTTTCTAATGACACCAAAAGCATTCAATTTGGTTCAGTATACGAAGAGATATACTCAAAATATTTTAGAATGTTCTTAAGTTTCAGCAAAATTCCTACCTCAACTTCCAACCAAAAATTGAAAATCTTAGAGATAGAATTAAAACTTTATTCCTTCATAAACGTTGTAGCCTTATGTCTCTAGTTTGCGCCAAATCAAAAATCACCCAATTTGGATAACTACAGAGAACGTTATGGTCAAAATACTAAAGTATGTTCGAGCTGTAAAGGGAGGGACTTCGCCGCGGCGAGAACAAAAAAGGTGGCCACGGCGAGAACAAAAAGATGGTCGCTGCGAACACTCCAAAACCAGATTTTCTCGGGAATTTTTGCAAAGATCACTGTGGCAAACTCAAGAGTTTGACGCGGTGAACTAAAAAGATTTAGCCGCGGCGAACGTTTACTGAAGACTTGTCTTCCCCACTTTCCAGATTTTTCACTTTCTCACTTTACCATTATGCACTTCTATACCCAAAACAATCTCTAAAACTTCACTTTATTTAACTCCTAATTCAGTTCAAATCATTTACATAAGATCAAAATTCAAGATTCACACTTAAACGTCTAAATTCATTTCTACTGATACTCAACAAATACACGCAGACAACAACCCATTTTTGGTTTTCTCTAAACCACGACGAGTGTATATGCATTCATAAATTTTCCAGCACTCTTCCGAACTCCTTTCAAACTAAAACAGAACTTATTTCATACTTTTCTGGACACATTTCTATTTCACAAATCCATCATCTAATTCGTTCATCACCGAAACTTTGCTTTTCTAACCTCACATGCATGCATGTTATAATCCTACACCATAAAATATCATTAAGTTACTTACTTGTTTCATCTTTTATTTCTAGCAATACGAGTAATTCACAGGCAACCATTAAGAGAAAATCAATGATCGGTGATGAACAAACCAAGCAGAAAATTCTTCAAAAGCTCAAAAACTACCGTAACTCTTCCTAATGTTTTCTTTTCAAAACATAAAATATGTGGGTTCTTTGCATGTCATACATTTGTCACTACTAGCAGTCCACGTGCCACCATACATACAAGCCATTTGTCCCAATTATAGGATGCCATATGTCACACCATAATTGGCCAATAAATCAATAATTTTCTAAATTTCACCAAAAATACCAAAATATCCTAAATAATACCAAAATTGCCAAAACACATTTTAATCATATTTAACAACTCAATTATACCCAAAAAATGCCAATGAATGCATGTACAATCATATGAATGTGCAAAAATGTGCATGTCACAATTAATTTATGCATAATGTACATTTTCCTAATTTCTCAGAAATTCTCATAATTCACAATTCTAGCCCTAACATGGATAACGGGATGTTACAAATAAATTGAAGCATTAATGTCTTGAATTGAAGTCCTACCTTTCAGTTAAAAACAAGACACTAGAGGAAGAATAAAGTGGTCATAAACCAGTTGTGGATCATCTTAGAATTTTTGGTTATGTTCCCTGATGAAAAAAGAAAAAAAATTGGATGATAAGGGTGAAAATGTGTCTTCCTGGGTGTAAATGAAGCATCCAAAGCTTAGAAATTATTCAACCCACTCACTAAGAAGATCATTGTTAGTAGAGACGTCATCTTTGATGAAAATTCTACGAGGAAATAGACCAAAAAGGGTATCCGACAACATCAAATTCTTGCTATTCTTAATGGAATTGAAGATAATGTTGAGACTTCAGCTCAAGAGCCACCTTCAGATATAGTCAATGAGATTGACCCTCAATTACAACCCTTAAATAAAATTTAGCCCATAAATGACTCAGTCATCCATAAACCACGATTGAGAAGAAAACTTGCTTGGATGACGGATTATATAAATCGAGAGGAATTATCTTATGATGACCAATTGCTAACCTTGCTTTGTTTGCAGATTGCGATTTACTCTCATTTCATGATGCCAATAAAGAACCAAAATGGGAAAAAAGCCATGGATGAAGAGATCAAATCAATTGAAAAGAACAACAATTAGGAGTTGTTAGATCTTCTAGAGGGGAAAATTCCATTGGTGTGAAATCAGTTTATAAAACAAAGTTAAAAAAAATAGTGAAGTTGATAAGTACAAAGCCTGACTTGTCACAAAAGGATACATACAGGAGCTTGGCGTAGATTACAAAGAAATTTTTGCTTTAGTTCCAAGTGATTATGCAAGAGACATTGAGGATAGAAAAAACACATTAGGATTTGTATTTATGGTGGGTTCTGGAGCTATTTCATGGTAATAAAAAAAGCAACAAATTGTGACATTATCATCCACTGAGACTAAATTTATTGCAGCAGCTTTATCCTTATGTCAAACTATTTGGTTGAGAAGATTACTTGAGACACTTCAGTTTCAGCAAAAGGAAGCAACAATTATCTACTGTGATAATATCTCAACAATCAAGATTTCAAAAAATCTAACTCTTCATGGAAGAAGCAAACATATAGATGTCGTATACCATTTCTTACTCAATCTGTGTAATGATGGTGTAATTGATTTGATATTTTGTAAGAGTGAAAATCAAGTAGTTGATATCTTAGCAAAAACGTTGAAGCAAGTTGTGTTTGAAAAGGCTCTGAAAAATGCTTAAAGTTTGCTCTTCAAAGGAAGTTGTACCTGATGATTGGTAGACCATGTAAATGCTATTATTCCTAAATTGATTTCTACATAATTCAGTTTAAGGTAGGGTGTTAATTAAGTTGTGGTCCTATAAAATAGGTGCTCATGGTTTTATAGGTTTAATAATTCCTAGTCTTATGCAATTTGTTATGTAGCTCTCTATTTCTTAAAAATTTGTTATTTTCCCATTATTGTAATTGCCTATATATGGCTATCATGTGATGAATAAAAAGTGAAGTTCATGTTCTCTCCCTCTCTTGTTATTTCATTTTAATTAAAGTATTTGTGAAAGCTATCAGTTAACAATACCATTGTAAGAAATTGAAATATATAGATCAATAAAATCTTTTAGTTATCATATTTATCATTAATTAGATTATTTATTTGAATTTAATTAAATAAAAATATTTGTGAAAAACTCTTCCATAAATTCTTTTACAAAAGATATTACTGATATTTAGTGAACATTCTCAGGTGTGTCAAACAAGAAGGGCTTCCTAATAGAAGGAAACATATTGCTAGTATTTACTATGCTTTTAGTATAACTTGAACACATACTTATATAAGATATAGATAGATAGCGTGGTATAAAAAGAAACAAGAGGGGCTTCCTAATGAAAATGCAACACAATACTGATATTTACTGTACATTTGGTATGACTTAAACAAATACCATAGAGGTAGCTTCTAGTTATTTCCATATGACCATGTCATCTAAGGGACAACTGTTAGACCCCTAAGTCGTAATAGCATAATCGTGCAGGATTAGCGAGCCTTGACCAATGTTTGACACATGAAACAACAGAACAAGGCAATGACTTACAAGGAGGTAAGGATGAAATGGGCGTCAAGCGTTGGCATACATTGGTGTACATTAATAGAAATCTTCAACAAGATGCAAGATTCAGATGTGAGACCAAAAGAAGGCTTGTGATGGACATCGAGTGGAAGGTTAACTGAATCATACATATGACGGGAATGTGTGAAAGTTTTAAGGTTAATTAGCAAGTAAATCAAGCATGATGCGAGTTTTGGGAGAGTTTCAGACCTTATACGAGCTGAATTAACTAAAGTTGGGTTTTTGAAGGGCTAAGGACTTAATGTGTGCTCAAATGGACAAATCATGACTAATGGAGTTGGAATAGGTAATCATTGGACAGATCAGTGTGCTATTGGCTTCGATGACTCATTATCAATAGATAGAGATAGGGAGATCTTGGATGATGTGGCGAATAAGGTGACAGTGGATGAACATCAACTTTAAGAGATAAAGAACATGTGGAAGGATCATCTGAAGATAGAGGATATCTTCGTGGATATGGATGGATCATTCCTATATAGAAGTAATCTTTTATCTTGTTATTGTGATGTAGCTTAATCCTATTAGATAGAGTCCTAACTGGATGGGGATGTCATTTATTGGTTAGATTCTAATTTTGTCATCTGGAGGTGCCTATAAATAACTCATTTAAGCCTTACTCTTTATATGATGAGTGTGAGAGACACTTAGAAATTGATAGAGTATTCCTTTGTATTCTTTAAGGGAAGTAATAAATGTTGGCTTTTTAGATGTATCTCTATCTCGTGTTCTTTTGTTAGCATGATTATTTAGTTCTTTTGTAATTTTCATGCATGGCCGTAAGAGTGAAACACTACGAGGGTCGAGAGGCATTTAAGAATAAATAGATTGGTCGATGATCAAAGGACAAGGCTGAATCTTGCTTTGACGAAGCTAAGTGAGACTACTGAGCAAAGGGGTTGGCACATCTTGTGGGACAAGTTTGTATCTGAAGGAAAACTTTTGTAACAACTTGTATGAGAGCCAAATTTCAATATGGAAGGGGGGAGCAATTTGACAGAACGTGTCAACAAAATGGAGGGACTCATTAGGCCGATTCCTCAAGGAGAGGAGGAGGTCACTTCTTACAATACTCGATTCAAGATGTTGAAGGTACGAATCCAACAGTTGCAATATAAAATAAAGAAGTTTATGAAGGTACAAGAGGAGTTTAGGTTTAAGGTGGTGATCTTAAGGTGTGCCATTACAACGCAGGATGTTGGACTAGCAAAAAGCACTTTGGTAAAGGTGCGAGAGCCACAATTTTTTTACGGCAAGCGGAGTGCCAAGGAATTCAAAATTTTCTTATGGGATATGGAGCAAATTTTAGAGTGGAAAAGGTAGCTGACTTGAAGAAGGTGTCGATCACAACAATGTACCTAGTGGAGGATGCAAAGTTATGGCGGAGAACAAGAACCTCCAACGACATTAGTGCAAATAGACCTCCCATCGACAGTTAGGAGATGAAGAAGGAGCTTACGAATCAATTCCTCCCCAAAATACTTCATGGGTCGTAAGGGAAGCTTTGAAGAAGTTGAAGCAAGACAAATCAGTGCGGGAGTATATGAAGAAGTTCACATCTTTGATGTTAAACGTACAGAGCATATTAGAGGAGGACAAGTTGTTCAACTTCATAAGCGGCTTGCAAGATTCAACACAAATGGAGCTTCCAAGGAAAAATGTGAAGGGCCTCCCAAGTGTGATAGAGACTACAGATGCCTTGGTGGATCTCTAAATTTCACCACTAATTTGCACTAGCTACGAGGGAAAGAAGAATGGTGGGATGAGGAATGGCTCGGAGAAAGGTAAGGAAAAGGTAGGTGAATCTTCTCAAGGTAAGAAACAATCAAAATGGGATATTTCTTGTTTCATTTGTGAAGGACCATATATTTTGCTCGAGGATGCCCAAGACATAAGACGGGTAAGAAGCAAGTAAATTCCATAGTCGCAAAGGATTAAGGAAAGGGAAAGGAGGACTCGAAAGAAGAAGTCTACCTTTGTAGTTTTGCAATATTAGGCGCAATGTAGTTAAAAACAAGGAGAAACCTGATGGAGAGGGAATATGATACGTGAGAGATGTGTCAATGGCTAAGGAGTCTTCGAGGAAACCATATTCAAAGTAGCGACCACAGATTATTTCAACGAGGGCGTCGATTTCTTCTAGTGGGGGTGGTTTATTAGACCCCTAAGTTGTAATAGTGGAATCATGCAGGAATTGGCGAGCCTTAACCAATGTTTGACATGCAGAACAACGGAATAGGGCAAGGACTTGCGAGGAAGCAAGGACGAAATTAGGCAACGTCAAGTATTGGCATACATCAGTGCATATTGATGGAAATCTTTGACGATATGCAAAAATTCATATGTTAGATCAAAAGAAGGCTTGAGATGGACATCGAGTGAAAGGTTAGCTAGATCATATGCATGACAAGAATATGCGAGATTTCTAAGGTGACTTAGCACGTAGATCAATCATAGTGCGAGTTTTGGAAGAGTTTCGGATCTTGTATGAGCTGACTTAGCTAAGGTTGGGTTACTTAGTGTATGCTCAAATAAACGAACCATGGCTAATGGAGTTGGCATGACTAAGCATTGAACAGATCAGTGTGCTGTTGGCTTGGATGACTCATCATCAACGGATAGAGATGAGGGGATCTTGGATGATGTAGCAGATAAGATCATAGTAGATAAACATCAGCTCTAAAAGATAAAAATCATGTGGAAGGATCATCTAAAGATAGAGGATATTTTCGTGAATATGGATAGATCATTCCTAGATAGATGTAATCTTTTATTTTGTTATTGTGATGTAGCTTAATCCTATTAGATAGATGGGGATGTCGTCTATTGGCTAGTTTGATGTAATCTAATAAAGATAAGATATGATAAGATTGTGATCTTAGCTAGTAAAGTTCTATTAGGATTTTAACTTGGTCATCTAGAGGTGCCTATAAATAGCTCATTTGAGCCTCACTCTTCATATGATGAGTGTAGGAGACACTTAGAGATTGAGAGAGTATTTCTTTGTATACTTTGAAGGAAGTAATAAAGGTTGGCTTTTTAGCAGTGCGTCTTTCTCATGTTCTTTTGTTGTCATGATTATTTAGTTCTTTCATAGTTTTCTTGCAAGGGCATGAGAGTGAAACATTGCGAGGGTTGTGAGGCGTTCGAGAACAAGTAGATTAGTCGACGATCACGGACAAGGCTAAATCTTGGTTTGACAGGGCTAAGTGAGATTGTCGTGCAAAGGAGTTAGTGCATTTTACGTGAAACTAAGTCTTGCGTGTGCGATTCCCATATTAGATCGAAAGCCTAAGAATTAAATGCAGAACATTTCCATCTGCAGTGGCATAATCACGAAAAAGTGAGTTGTTTCTTGACCACAGACTAGTTTTCGATTCTTTACAACAAACTTTACAATGCTGTATCCACAGTTTCATAGATGCAAGAGTCAGACTCTAAAACACGCATTGGCATCATAGACCCCCCAACCGATAAATACACCATAATGGACTCCTCAGAGCAAACACAAGGTTGCGCATCACTGTAATTAGCTAGCAAAACGGGGTATTTTAGATGGTCAAACCCAAATGGGTTAGGGAAGAAAAAAATGAATTAGATTTAATTTTTTAAGTTTGATAAAATAATTATTTATTAGTTGGAAATTGTGTATATGTGACAGATACTAAAAAATATGAGATAGTGTATCATATTACTACTATTAACGAAATAATGTTAACTATAAAAATTGCTTTCCGTTATGTTATATTATATGTAGTGTTGCATGTGCCGCTCACTAAAAGCTAATCCTTCAACGAAGCATAGAAACTTTTGGAAGCACGTGGCCTCGCCGACTACACCGCACCAAATTGGGCATCTTCCGATGCAATTAGAAAACAAACTGCTTCCTGCAATGTATAATTTTTAAGCCCCATTTGGGGCAACCGTCTAGTAAGGCATAGGAGCAGCTGTTTATTAAAAGCCATGTACTATTCAAACATAAACTTATCGGTAAAGACGAAGCCAAGATATTGTTCATGTCACTTTAGTTTTCTGCACTATTATCACTGGAGTCTAGTATATATCTGGAATGTCCCACTGTGTTCCCATAACAATCGTAAACAATGGTCGACTTATTCGGTATTTACGAGCAACTGTTGAAAAACTAGTCGAGACATGCAACTTTACTGGAGTTCCTTGTAAATACCCTAGACATGAACTTATTCTGTATTCTACCATCATCTGTTGACTGATGAGACCTATGTTCTACCTTAAGTCCCTGCTTTTTCTCAGAATTTGGTGTACACACACATTGATGGATTAGTTATTTACGCAATTGTCGGATGAGCTCGTCATCTAGCCATGGACAGCATCCACCTTAAAAAGCTGTGCCACATAACCAAGTTGTGTAGGTGTACGATTTTAACTTATAAACTTCCTAAGTTTACACCTTGTTTAACTGTCAGCAGACTTTAAAAAACACTTTATATGGGGAATAGATTAGAGCAATAGTTTGAGACACAAATTCCTAGAATCTGTGCGTGACCAGGTTTGGCCAGGCCATCAAGACAACTTTCATCGTAGCATGCATGGCGGCAGACAGACGCTGATCACTCGTATCTTCCATTCCACGCGATCATACGCCTTTTCCCAACACTTTGAAGCAAGTCCATGAAGACTACTTTTTCTCTCTTTCAATTCAAAGGCTTGAACCAGTGTTTTTTTTTTCCCCTTCTTTTTTAGCTTTCCAACGTGCATGTAATCACATGCTGATATATTTTATTAGGGGAACGAGAAAAAGCGAGCTAGTCTTGGAACCCTAGCTTTGACTTGTGTGGACTTTATAAAGTCCCCCATTCTCCTTTCACATGATTCCTCTCTTTTGTTGTCTGACAACAAGAATAGCCGAACAAGGAAGGAAGACAAAAGTACAAAACTAGTGGCCATGAGGTCTATGAAGTTTTTTAGTCTTCTACTTGTGTTCTTGCTGATACATGCGAGAAACCCAAGTGCTTATGGAATCCAAGGTAGATAACCACTTTTTTTTCCCGCAACTTGTTAATTGTTACGATTGATTTTGCACAGCTAATGTCTACATACTGTTAAATCTTGCAGCTTCCGGGAGAGTCTCAATTAATGAAGGTGGTAACGAAATTAAAGTGGCTGGAAACAGATTGGTGAAAGTGAACAAGCTATACTTAGCTCTCTGAATGTTTTATTTAGTTATCACTTGTCATGAAGTTGTTGATCTAATGCAAATTATCCTCTCAACAGGTCAGTGACTTCATTCCTCGCAAGACTGGTGTAAAACGAATGATCGGAGGAAGGAAATTGAAGTTGGAAAGAGTTTTACTGAAGAAAGAGAGAGCAGAAGAGGAAGCTTCGATCGGAGAAAAAACAACGCTTTCAGGTGCTGATCATATCGTTTCCAACGGTGTCCACAGAGGGACGCCAAATTCGAATGTGAAAAATAAATCGAGTAATAGGAGTTCTAAGTGTTTGAGTGACAGAAGGGTCGGAGTTACGGCATTTAGCGCCGATTATCATCAACCAACCTCCCACCCACCTAAGAATAACTAGGGAAGAAGATCGAAGCTAGTCCCTAAAGACTAAAGATAACACCTAGAGATCGATGTTGTTATCTTTCTCAATTTTGTCCCCTCTTTGTTTAAGATTTTTAGGTTATGTAATGTCTACAGGTGCAGAAAACAATTATATTTTTGTACGTATGCTAATTGCTAGTGAATTTCATTCTCAGTGAAATGCAAGACAGTTCCCTTTAGTTGCTGCATAACTTTATCGTTTACGATTTTCATCTAGATTTTATATCTCATGCCAATTATAAGTTGCTCAGAAAAATATGGAAAGATGGTTTGCATCAATTTGAATATATTCCTGGATTCTTGGGCAGGAAAGGAAAATTATGCTCCAAAGAAGTCACTGACTGAAAACTCTGAAAAGCAGCTCAGTGATCAAGTTCCTTCCTCTCTCTGTTTGGCATGTACTTAATTCGCTGCTATTATTTGTGCCTTCAGAACTTGAAATTATGAACAAAAGTTTCTTTCTTCTGCCTAGAATGCAAGTAGTATGTTCAAGGCAGAGTCCTTGAGCTCTACGAGGCAGAAAGTTTCTAAACAAGGCTATTCACAGAATTCCAAGCCTGCTTCAAGCTTGGAACATTCATCAAGGTCAAAAGAATCAATGTTTGATTTTGACTTTCGAGACCTTCGTGAGGCTGCTGAGGAGGTCTTTATGTTGATGAGTAAAGACTACACAGTATGGGGTGGTCCTCGCCATATGCCTCCAAAAAACAATGATGAACCCTTGATGAGTGACGATCAAGAACATCTAATACCATACCTTCAAGTTGTTTTCACATTCTTGGCCCATTAGGCGTCAGGAGAGAAGTTCTCCAACCCATCATTATTTTCCTCGTCAAGTTTTTATCATGATCGGATTTTGTCCGGATGCTTTTCTTTTTAATCCTGGTCAATTTTCTTAAAAATGGAAGCGCATTAATTGCATATGTAAGATGGAAGATGCCATTGAAGGTGTAGGACGGTAGGCCACCTAGCTGGATTGCAATTCGCGTTTGTGACATTTTAATAGCATCTCAGATTCCATATTTGTCATTATTCATTCCGCTGTTATGTCTACTAATTAAGGAAGGAAGAAGACGCAACTTTCAGATAAGAGCTCATTGCCCAATATGTAACACGAAGCATTAGCCTTATTACCTGTCTCGGATTGAATGTGAAAAGGAAATGAACGAAAAAAAGTGAAAAGTACCTGATCTCAATTTCATTACTTCAAACGAGCTTTTCAAGGCCGAATCAAGTGCAAATCCATCACCACCTTCACGGGATCTACTCACCAGGACGCGTTAAGGCCTTTTTGTATCTTTTTACATACGTGAACTTCTGAATAAGTTAGAGTATTCTTACATTCACGATTTGCTGCAGCAACTATAAGAGACTTTAACTTTTTTTATATAGCATTCATATCAGGTATCCTCATCATAGACTTAATATGGGTTTAGTCCACACTGATCGAAGTCTATTTTTCTCCTGGACTTCAATCCATTAATCTAGATACTTTATTGAATCATTTATTATCTTTATCCAGATCAAATTTATGTAATTTAACCGATAAGTTATTAAAAACAAATAAAATACAATTAATTTTTGTCCACTAAATGGAAAATTTTCTAACATTCTTCCCCTTCAACAATAATCAATTGCGTTATTAACTCAAGTTTAAAACTTTGGTTAAGTCACGCTACTGAATTGATTGATTAAGTTTAAAAACAAAATATTTAATCCAAAGATAACGGAAGTCCATCATCTGTCCCATAAGGCTTTTGATACAGAAAGATATCAAACACGTGTCATATATGACTAGTCGCGAATAACTAATAACTCACAAAGATGAACAAGAAAATGGAGTAAGGCAAGCTTAGATGATACCTATATGATCTAATATTTATAATCTTTCTATTTGTAGGTTATGATTTCTTCAAACTTTATGCTTAATTGCATCAAAAAAATCTTGTTTTCTCTCACCGAATGCTAAACTGCGTTAAAGAAAACCTTAATGTTCTCTAACTGAATGCTAAACTGCATTAGAGAACCTTTATGAGATTAAATACTTATGTCCTCCTATATCATGACAAAATCTATGGATATACAGATTAACCTGTATGTGTCCTAATAACATAAGCTCAAGGTCAATCTGTATATATGCCTAATGACCTTTAAAATGTGTAAGATCGACACAAATCTTAAGACTTTTAGATGTATTATAACAACGTATAGTAACAAGCATGACTGAGGATAAACAAAGATTATCTTTGTTAATAACAACCATACTGTCATAATACTTCAAAATGTATAAATGTACAAATGTACATTGAGTAAACTAATGATCTCTAGCTAATAGTGTTTAAGGACTTCAATACACCCATACTGTATAAATGTTTTTCAAACACATTTAGACTAAGTCCTCTAGTTAAAAGATCGGTTAACATGTCCTCAGTCCTCAAATGCTCTACCTCAATATCACATTTTTGTATCAACTCCTTTATGGTTAAATATTTGACCTCCAAATGAATTAACCCTATGATATTCTCGTTGTTGTTCCTAAACAACACAACAGCAAGATTATCACAATACAACCAAATAGGTCTAGTCACTGAATTTACCACAAACAACTTAGAAATCAAGTTTCTGAGCCAAACCGCCTGTGAAACAGTCCTATAGCATGCAACAAACTCCGCATGCATTGTTGAGGAAGTCACCCATGTCTACTTGACACTCTTTCACAACATTGTATCATCTACAAACTTAAAGCTTTATACTGATATAGACTTCCTATCTTCTGGACACATAGCTAAAATTTGAATTCGGATTCCTTATGAGGTTTAGAATGTTCACTTTTCTATATATCGACATATAATCCTTTGTTCCTTTTTAAGTATCTCAACAATCGTTCAGTTACATTATAGTGTTCTATTCTTGGGTTAGCTAGATACCGACCTAACAATCCAACATCAAATGCAATGTTTAGCCCAGTGTACAACTAGGCATTCATTAACCTACTAACTGCACTAAAACATAGAACATTCCTCATAGCCACGCTCTTTACATTATTCTTTGGACATTGTGCCAAAGATAATCTCTCACTATAAAAGATTGATGCTACAATAGGTTTATAGTTAACCATATTAAACCTTTGTAACACTCGCTTAATGTATGCACTCTACAAGAGGCTTAATGAGTGTTAAGATCTGTCTTGGTGAATCTGCATACTTAGGACAAAAGATGCTTCACCAAGATCCTTCATGTCAAAATGCTTAGCCAAAAGTTGTTTAAATTAATGCAACATAGTCAAGTCATTTAATGTGAGCAATATATCATCCACATACAATAGTAGGAAGATAACTTTGCTCCCCTTGACCCTGTGATACAAGCATCTTTTAACGTTATTTTCTATGAAGCTGGAAAAGACCAAAACCTCATTAAACTTAAGGTACCAATTTCGAGAGGTTTGATATAAACCATATATCGATCTATTTAAAGTACAAACTATGTCAGTTTTATCTAGATCCTAAAATCCTTCAAGTTGTGCCATATAGGCCTCTTTATAAAGGTTTTTATTTAGGAAAGCAGTTTGACAGCCATCTAATGTAACTCTACATCATCATGAGCTACAATTACCATAATCACTCAAAATGTATCATGCGAGGATAAAGTAGAGAAGGTAACATTAATGTCAAAACCTTCTCCGTAGGTGAACCCTCTGGTAACTGAGCGAGCCCTAAACTATTGAACTTTATCTTGAAATCCTTTTAATCTTTTAAACTTATTTACAACTGACAAGTTTGCAATGTTAAGGCAAATCAACCACCTCATAGACCTTATTATGCTTTATGGATTGCATCTCATCATTCATTCATCCCACCACAAATCTACATGGGGTCCAGAAATAACTTCTGTAAAAGTAACTGGATCCATGACATGTCCTATATCATGGTCTTGTTCACTTAAATAAACTACTTAATTAAGTGAGATAACAGGGCGCCTCTCTTTGGTGGATCTACGCAACTGCATTGGTTATTGTACCCTAAGAACCTCTGCTTGTACAGGTATATGTTCCTATTCCTGCATAAGTATGGTACTTGAACCTTGATCGATTAGAATTGACTATATGAGCAACATATAAGAAATAATTGTAGTATCTATCATGTTATCATCTAAAGGGTTAAAGGGCTCACCATCATCATAAATATCATATTCTAGAAACTTAGTTTTTTTTTATTTCACTATTATGGTCCCTACTTCTTTATGGCAAAATATGTAGCCTTTAGAGTGGTCGGGATATTCATCCAAATAGTAACTAATAGAATGAGCTTGCAATTTATTTTATAAGGAATATACTTCCTTAGCAAGGCAACCCCATGCACGAATGTGTGCAAGGTTGGGTTTCTATCATTTCTAGATAATTAGGTTAGTTAGTCCTACTTTATACTGACTTGTTCATGTCCTTTAGGGTGCGGTTACACCTTTCAATAATACACCATTTTGCTCAAGACTACCCAACATAGTGACTAAGTCACTATTCCAACTAATTTCATATATCTGGAAAACGGATCTTTTCATGTCCGAAAATATCATGTTTACCATAATACTCTCCTCTATGGTCAGATTTAACTATCTTAATGGATTTTTCCAATTGGTTCTCAATTGATCTTGAATTTGTCGAGAACTTCAAGCTTTTCCTTAAGCAAGAACACATAAACTGTAATGAGAATAATCATCAACAAATATCAAAACATATCTAGAATTGTACAATACAACTGTATAAGATCTACTAGTATCCATATATATCAAACCCAACAAGCCAGAAGCACGAGATAACCACTTTTTAGTCAACTTAGCCCTGCAGCACTTATCACATGTTTCTAGATCATCATAATCTAGAATTGGTATAATGTTTTCCTTATCAATCTATTAACCTTAGCTCTGGAAATATGGCAAAAACTTTTATGCTGCAGTATGTATGACTTATCCTTTATTAGGGTTCTTCATTTTATGACTTGCTCCGCAAGATACGAAGAAGCATATATATAATTTGGGGTAAGACACATTCTATATAAACCATATGAAAAGAAAGTTGGACCAATATGTTTTGTATTAAACGAAAATTGTTTAACAGAAGCATTAATTACAAAACTTTAACCTTCTTTGTCCTAAATTGATACAAAGATCAAATATATAATGTGTCACGTAAAACCAAAATGAACCTTAAAGCAAGTTTCAGAACATACATCCCCTATAAATATTACATCCGCTTCTTCATAGTTGACAACCATTAGTTTTCTCGTCCTCTTTTGTTGGCTTTATCTTAGATATGAACCCCTGCATCATATAAGCAACTCAAATAGACGATCCACCATCTAACCACTAAAAGTTCAATATGGCTATAGCATAATTGGATTTATGAATTGATAAGTCAAGGAGTTAACTGATGGTTTCCATCTTTTCTTCCAGGCTTTATATTGTTGGCTTCTTTATATTTGTAGGAACTTTACCAACACTGGATTGACCAACATGAACATATGGAGAAGATCTGAACTTTCTATCTTCAAACTTAGCGAACTTTACCTTTTTCTTCCCATTGGTTGCGTCAAGGGCTGTAAGAGCAACAATCTTGAGTTTCTCCTCCTCAACTACACAATGGGCAATCAAAGCATTAAAGTCTCATTCATCATCCTGCAAGTAATATGTTGTCACCAGATTACTAAACTCTAGAGGTAGTGTGCTCAGAGTCTGGTGAACTATACAAACATTAGGAAGAGGAATATTCAACATCTTCAGTCTACTGTGGAGGTAGATCATTCTTGATTTGTACTCCATCACTATCCCTTCTCCAATATGCCTCATGTAGAATAATTCTTTCATTAAGGCACTTACCTCAGCATTAGATGAGACCGTATACCTCTGGGAGACATTATCAAGAAACTCATTTGCTATGTTTATTTTTTAAAGTCCGCTTAGTAGATGGTTAGGCATGGATCCCTTAATGGTCATGCAACACATATTGTTTGACCGATCCCAAGCTGCATAGGCTACTTTATGAGCTTTTGAACTTCTAGGTGTAGAAGAAGATGACTTATCCGTACGTATGGCCATATCAGTTCAGCCATCTCCATAGTAATTAATACATCCTCTATCCACTTTTTCATATTGAAACCAATTAGGGTTTTAATAGTGACACTATGACTGTTGGCTAAAAAGATGACTACAAAATGATAATTAATGCAAAGATCAACACAAATGTAAGATAAAAACAACACTCAAAGCCATTAAATAGTATCTATTGAAGTAAATCATGCGTAAGTATAGACTTTAAGTTCGATATACAATATGCACAAGAAGGGGGTTGAATTGTGTATTCTTTTGAAAACAATCCCCTTTTTAAAAATTCTTTTGAAAACTTGCTTTCACAAAAAAATATTAAGTAAAAGTATCACGAAGTATTGCAATTCACTTCTAAGTACTTGTATAATACAATAGGAATTAAAGGTCGAGAGTAAGAGAGTAGAAGTTGACACAGCAGTTTTATCCTGGTTTACCCCAAACTGTGAGCTACGTCCAGTCCTCAGAATCCTTTATGAGATTTCACTATACTTCTAAAAAATACAAGTATTCTTTTCACCGAGCCTCTTCAGGTCTCTTATAACAAGTATTCTTTTCACCTAGCCTCTTCAGGCTTTCAGCTTTTCTTCTTTCTACTGAAAGATGTTTCGAGATTTGTTACAGACAATATAGCTTTAGAGTTTAGCCCAATGAATACAATGATTTTGTAACTTTCGCAACTTTGAATTCACTCGTGTAACTTTTTAAAATCTCTAACTTATTCAATCTTCCACTCCGACTCGTATTTATAGCCTTCGTCTTCAATTACTTCTTGATAATCGCTTCTTTCTTCTTGTTTCTTGATCTTTGAAGAAACAGTTATTCAATTGAGTTCTGTAACTAACTCAAACTGATTATCCATCTGATGTGGTATTGGAACTTCGTCTTAGTTTTGCTTCTACTTCGTCTTACTTTCTTTCGTCTCATTTTCGACTTCGCTTCGTCTTAGTTTCTCCGCTTCGTCTTATTTTCTTCACTTCGTCTTAGTTTCTCCGTTTCGTCTTAGTTTCTCCCCGCTTCGTCTTATTTTCTTTCGTCTCTGTGCTTCGTCTTAGTTTCTTCGCTTCGTATTAGTTTCTCTGCTTCGTCTTATTCTCTTTCGTCTCTGCACTAGTTTTTTCGCTTCATCTTAGTTTCCTCGCTTCGTAGCTTCGTCTTACTTTCTTCTATTATTATTATTATTATTTGTTCTTCATCAAAATTATTAATGTTGGGGCCCGACCTCGGAACCCAACCCCAACCGAAAAGGCGGAAACGAAATCAAAATCCGAACAACAAAATGCGGAAGCAAAACAAACAAGGTGGTCCGAAGCGAAAACAAAAGGCGAATTATCGAATCAAAACGAATCAAATCGGATAACAAAGAACAGAAACAAAACAAAAGCGGAAATCAAAGGAACGGATTTCTAAGCGAAACGGATCAGAAGCAAATCGAAAACGAAGTTCAATCAAATCGAAACAAATTCCTGACATCTGCGAACGAAAATTTCAGAAAAGACTTTAAGAGCGTCGCGTTGGAAACCCTAATACCAAAACTAATCCGAAATCCGTATACTTTTTTTTTCTTTCATAACCTTATTCCTTTTTTCTTTATTCACTCTTATTCAAAATCAAAACAAAACCATACAATTTCCCTTTTCGAAATTTATCCTCAATCACACAGAGTCCTACAACAACCGATCACATCTCATAATTCGACAATTTAATCACACTCTGATTATTATACTCTTTATACCAATTTTATCGAAAATCCGGCAGCATAACGGCTGCATTTTGAGAATCCCAAAAATTCAAAACAAAAGAAACTCACTTCTATATATATCCATCCAACCAAACAACCATCATCGGACCTCCTGTCCGGAACCCAGCATAAACAAACACAATCCTATACCTAACACACTTCATAAATCTCAATCCAGAAATCCATCATTAGAACCAATCTCATTCATATACATCTCAAATCAAAAATACATATTCATAATTCAATCTAAACTCAAACCAAGTATATTCCTATACAATCAAAGTTCATATTCCAATATCATACATAAATTCGTAATTCATATCCATCATACTCAATCATGTTCATATACAACTACAACTCATATCACATCATCATACACGGTTTTTGTAACTCAATTCAACATACGAATCCATAATTCATACACATTATGAATTAATGCTTACAAGATGGCATTCCGAGCCATAAACAAATCGATACCCAAAAGCCTAATTATTCAAGACACAAAATGAGCAAAATCAAACAAATGCGTCGACTTT
>JAOSBP010000007.1:11960063-11970961 GCA_027563825.1 Erythroxylum mucronatum | reverse complement strand
AATATAAATGTGTTACCTACGGAGCGAAAGCTCACCCCCCCTACAATCTCCAGGAAATGAGCAGGATCCCGAGGAGCAGGCTTAAGGGCATTTTACTCCAAAGATTTACTTTTGATTTTGTATTTTTGAAATGATCTTGCAAAAGCAATGCTTTAGTTGCATTTTAAGAAAAACAATGTATTTTTGAAGTTTGTAATTGGGCTTGAAATGCCCACTAAAGCATTGTATGAAAAATATTGGAATGATTGTGAAATGATGAAGATGAAATTAGATCAATTATAGTTTGAAAGATGAAATTTATAGCATAAGTTATGATGCATGATAGTATAGCTTTTGATCCCGTTGAAATAATGCATGAACTATCCTGGTTGTCATATGGGTAGGTTGGTATCATGATATTGAGATTGAGTAAATGTGTAAGTTAGTAATGAAGATGAGAGTGCAAATTATGTGAGGTTTGGTTTTGTGAATGTATTGAAAATGGTTAGATAATTGAAGTTTAGGATTGAGTTGGGTTGGATATGTCAAGCTAGGTGTTTAACATGTCCATGGGTATTGTAGTTGATAAATGAGTAGAAATTTGAGTAAGGAAAGATTAGAAGTGTATAAGATTGAGCAGGAATTGGCTAAGTGAGGAAAAGGGCAGGAAATTTTGAAAATTCCCCTGTCCGTTAAACGGACACGTCTGTCCGTTTAACGGACACATTCGGGTCAGATTGTCCCTAGTGTTTTAAGTCGTGTCCGTTTAACGGACACCCCTGTTCGTTTAACGGACACATTCGGGTGAAATAGTACCCAAGTTAAACATCGTGTCCGTTTAACGGACACACCAGTCCGTTTAACGGACTCATTCTGTGTGAATAGTATCCATGTTCGCCCAGTGTCCGTTTAATGGACACCCCTGTCCGTTTAACGGACACATTCGGGAGGAATAGTACCCTTGGTGTAACTCGTGTCCGTTTAACGGATATGGCCCCAAAAGTCAAAATGTTGACTTTTTCAAAGATGACCAGAAATTCAGTTTAATCAATGTAAGTTCACCACCACAGTGAGTAAGCAATAACAAGCGTAAAATCAACGATGTTTAATAAGGTAAAGGTATGAATCAAGAAAGTCAAGATGGTCAAAGTCAAGAAGATTGTCCCGGGAACGGGCCCCCAACGAGTTCGCCTCCCGGGGCAGTCGGGCCTCGGGGCCGGGGTCTGACACTGGTTGTCTCCAAAAGTTACCGATCTCCCCTTCTTATATTGAAGATATAGGAACATAGACCTTCTTCCTGTCTTATGCCGCGAGCATCCACTGTCTAAATACCATAGGTGCTGGCTGCTTCTTCCAAGGAAGGATATCTACAGGAGATATTATATGTTTCTTAGGTACCCAGATTTTCTTGGGCCCTTTGGGGTTAGTCTTAACATGATTCATAGAATGATGATAGTGAGGCTGATGAAATTTCTTCCTATAAGGAACGAAATTCTTTTTGTGCAGATTATTATTTTTAGCAAACCCTAATCCAGTTTTATCATTAGGGTGTCTGTATCTTCCTAACATGTCATTCATTTTTCTAGTACTTTTCGTGAATGTTGATAGATCAACTGAAAGAGTGTTAATTCTTTGTTTCAATTGATTGATCTCCTCAGATCTATCTACAACTACTTTTTTCTTCATATCGTCTACTTGTTTCTTTAAGCAGACGTTTTCCTTCTCTAATACTTGCGTGTTCTTCAAGTTTTCTCCGTACTTTTTCTTTAACAACTTATACTTTATAAGTATCGCATGAGAATCTTCTAATAATTCTGAGTATGCGTCTTATAATTCACTAAAATTTGAGGTTAACTCCTCGTCAATTTCCTTTTCGGGTACTAGACAAATATTTGCTTATACCGATGCCTTTGAGTCAGTATCTGATTCGGATGAATCCAGATCTTCCCAGGTTGTCATCATGCTCTTCTTGTTTTATCTATTCTTCTTGGGTTTTCTTTTTAGTAATGGACATTCAGACTTGTAGTGTCCAGGCTTATTGCATTCATAGCAGATGACAGATGTCTTCTCATTTTTGCCTTCATCTTTGCTATTCTTCTTGAAGGAGAACTCTTTGTTTCCTTTTGCCTTTTTCTTCCACATGCATCTGATCTTCCTCGAGATAAAGGATAATTCATCATCTTCTTCGCTCGAATCTTGATCTGATTCACTAGAGTCGTCATTCTTGACTTCCTCGATTTTCAATGCTTTCGTCGATGAACTCCTCTTCCTCAGAATCTTGTGGTTCTTTTGTCTGACTTTTAATGTTATAGATTTATCCTGTTTAGGTTTATCTTCTGCATTGAGTTCCGCTTCATGTATCTTTAAGGATCCAAGCAATTCATAAAGCTTCAACACGCTCAAGTCCTTGGCTTCTTGTACAGCGGTGACTTTTGGTCTCCATCTTTTTGGTAGACTTTGGAGAATCTTTCAAACATGATCCTAATTATCATAAGTTCTGCCGAGAGCTTTAAGTCCATTGACGATGGTCTGAAATCATCCAAACATCTGATCGATAGACTCTTCATCCTTCATTTTGAACAGCTCATATTGGTGTACAAGAATGCTTATCTTGGATTCTTTTACTTGACTGGTGCCTTCGTATGCGATGGATAGCGTATCCCACATCTCCTTCGCAGTATCGCATCCGTGAACTTTGTCGTATTCACTTCTGCTTAGGACACAATTTAGAAAGAACTTGGCCTTTAAATTCAACTGGAATCTTGCTTTTTGATCTCTTGTCCATTTGATTCGTGGAATAGCATTTCCTTCATCATTTACCGGTGTATACGGTCCATTCTCTATAATCTCCCAAAGATCAATATGAGTAGATTCAATGAAGAGTCACATCCTATCTTTCCAGTAATGGTAATCTTCACCATTGAATGCAGGTGGTCTAGTGACGGAGATGCCTTAAGCTATATATACGTGTGATTCTGCCATGGATCTTTATCCACACTTTGTGACGGTGGTACTTGGACACCGAGCTCTAATACCAATTGAAGTAAACCATGCGTAAGTATAGACTTTAAGTTCAATATACAATATGCACAAGAACGGGGGTTGAATTGTGTATTCTTTTGAAAACAATCCCCTTTTTAAAAACTCTTTTGAAAACTTGCTTTCACAAAAAAATATTAAGTAATAGTATCACGAAGTATTGCAATTCACTTCTAAGTACTTGTATAATACAATAGGAATTAAAAGTCGAGAGTAAGAGAGTAGAAGTTGACACAGCAATTTTATCCTGGTTCACCCCAAACCGTGGGCTACGTCCAGTCCTCAGAATCCTTTCTCAGATTTCACTATACTTCTAAAAAATACAAGTATTCTTTTCACCGAGCCTCTTCAGGTCTCTTACAACAAGTATTGTTTTTCTCACTTAGCCTCTTCAAGCTCTCAACTTTTCTTCTTTCTTAAAGAAAGATATTGCGAGCTTTGTTACAGAGAATAATAGCTCTAGAGTTTAGCACAATAAATACAATGTTGCTCTAACTTTTTTCAAAAACACTAACTTCTTCAGTCTTCGACGTCGACTCGTATTAATGGCCTTCGTCTTCAACTGCTTCTTGATAACCGCTTCTTTCTTCTTGTTTCTTGATTTTTGAAGAAACAGTTATTCAGTTGAGTTCTGTAACTAACTCAAACTGATTATTTATCCGACGTGGTATTGGGTTTTCGTCTCATTTTTCCGCTTCGACTTCATCTCATTTTCTATCGTCTCATTTTTTCCGCTTCCACTTCGTCTCATTTTCTATCGTCTCATTTTTTCGCTTCGACTTCGTCTCATTTTTCGCTTCTGCTTCGTCTCATTTTTCGCTTCCGCTTCGTCTCATTTTCTATCGCCTTACTTTTCCGCTTCCGTTTCGTCTCATTTTTCTTTCATCTCATTTTTTCGCTACCGCTTCGTCTCATTTTTCTCTCCACTTCATCTCACTTTCTAATATTATTATTATTTGATTTTCATCAAAATTATTAATCGTGAAGTCATTTTGACTTAACATTTATACTAAAAATTTGATAACATATTTTATGAAACAACTTTGGGCTGAATACATTATATATGCAATTAGACCTTCACATAAAAGTGATAAGAGTACAAATCATCAACTCTCATGATACTACCAACTTTGAGTTAATAAATCATTTAAGCAATGACTTTCCTCTATATATTGCCTTTATGTACATCTAAAAATCTTATGTAAGGCCAACACCTTTGGGCATAATAACCAAACATAAGACCAGAGACATCCCCCAACATGCAAGAAAAACAATTTAAACTACTGACTCGAAAGACCACTTTGGTGACTTAATTCTCATCAGTACCCAAAAGGTCCACAAACACAAGGGATACATCTTTATGTTATTCTCACATTCTTTATGGACATATAGTATGTGACAATGTACTATCAATAAATGCAAAACTCGAATGCACAATCTAATTATGTTGGACCCCGATCCTATTGGGGTCCGACTTCGAGATCGGGTCCCAACAAATTATCACACACCAGTTTTGAAAACATTGTCAGTAAACTTTATTTAAGACTTTTACGGTAAAAAAATCTCAATTAGAGCACTATCGTGCGTTCCCAAACATCAAACCTACCACGCGAGCTCGATATAAAAACCTCCAGTATCTCAATTATGTCAAGTTCGTTGCACAAAAATTCACTCAAAATCAACTTTAGGAACTTTAATTTCCTTTTTTAGATTTAAAATTAATGTATTACTAATGTAACAAATCCATAAAATTTAAAAACTCACGTAATGAATTCTCTCGTCTCGAAAGTTGACCCAAAATAACCTAAGATACCTTTACGAGAATTCTGAAATTTTTTTGAGTTCTTTTTGTCCGTACTACTATCATCAGTCTGGTGCATGTCACATATGCGTCGTGACTGACAAACGCACCCATCGACGCTGGCACGTGTAATGACATGCATTCCCATGTGTCATATGTCACGTCGTTGTCCCACTCTACTATGCACTATCGGGCACATGCGCTTCGTTCCTCGTCAAAAATAGGTGATTTTTGGCAAGTTTCGGGTGCATTTTTCGCACTCCTAGGCTCATTTTCGACTTGTTTTTCAAGGCCAAACACATGTATATCACTTTCAAGCAACAATTTGCAAGAAATAACCAAAAAATGGAACCTTATTCTCTGAAAACATTATGGAGAAAAAAAACTTCATTTTTAACCACTCAATCACATAACTGCTCTGATATCACGTGTAACATATAACATGAGCCTTAATACGTGTTCCAAATCAAACGTGAAAGGGAAATAAAAGAAGAAATGCGGAAAATATCTGATTTCTATTCCATGACGTCAAACGAGCTTTCTAAGGTTGAATCGAGTGCAAATCCATTGCCACCTTAACGGGATCTACTCACTGGGATACATTAAAGCCTTTTTGTAGCTTTTTGTATACATGAACCTTTGAATGGGTCACAGTATCCTTACATTTACAATTTGCTACAACAGTTGCAGGAGACGTTAAGCTTCTTCATATAGCATTCATATCGGGCCTCCCCATTATAGACTCAATATGGGTTTGTCCACACTAATTGAGGTTCATTTTTTTCCTGGACTTCGGCTCATTAATCTAGATCCTTTATTGAGCTAATTTATTATCTTTATCTGAATCAAATTTACGCAACTTAACATATAAGTTATTAAATTAATTAATTGTTGTCCACTAAATGGGATAATTTCTAACATAATATGGTTGTGATCATTTTCTATCCCTTATGAAACCTTAATCTAATTAGTGTAAATAATTAACATGACTAAGAAAGTTTGAGGTGAGAAAATCCTCTAACTTATCTTTATAGAGCCTTATAATATGTGCAAAATACAAAAACAATACATAAGGTAATAATCATACTTATCAAATATTCTTTTTTATAATATTTATAAATCATTTCGTAGAAAAGTCAGAACAAATTTAGAAAGAGATTATAAAATTATATAAGAAAAATTTCTAACACGGCAAGTTGGAATATGCAAATCTCGAATGCCTAATTCGCATAATAAATGAAGAAATTGACTTCTTTTTTTTAAGGGAAGCAAACAGTACACTACACAATAAGTCTAGGGAAACTGATTCCCGACAAATCCTCTAACAGGAGAGGGTGGCACCCAATCGGTGAATCGGTGAAATACGTAACACCTAAGGCAAAATGACTGGCATAGTTAGCGAGTCAATCAGCGCATCGGTTGCTCTCACGATAAACATGTCGATGAACAACAGTTCAGTTCCGAGAGAACAACTCATGGATGCTCAGGACAAGAGGAATAATAGTGCGTGCCCGGCCATCGGCATAGGAGAGAAGATCGTCCACTGTTGTAGAATCGACCTCCAGTTCGACCCGGCGGTAGCCCAGCTGAGAAATTGACTTTTTCCATATACCTTAATGAAAAGTTTCCTAACTTGATTTTCCCTACTCGTAACTCCCTTTAACGATGAGTTGTTTAAAGTTTTAGACATAATTTTAAGAGTTTGACGTATTTCGAACTTAACCTAAAGTCCATTCAAACTCGAGTAGCATAGTTCAAACAGGTTCGAGGCATATAAGTTTCTAAAGTTTACTTAAGATCAAATGACATACTTTTTTGAAGGAGGATGGGCCGCTCGAGTCAGGGCTCGAATTGGATCCCTAAGACCAATCTTGGTAAAAAATCTGGTATTCATGCTGACTCAGACTCGTTCTACCATTACTATAAACACCAATCCTTGGTGATATGATGGGTAGAGAACATATAGGGACTCTTCTTGATTTTTCCCACTTGTTGCTTCCTTCCTGATTTTTGGTCGGTTCTCCAGTTGGGTGGGTAGTCTATGATCTTAAAACATTCTTCCTTAACATGTCCATCTTTATTATAATGATCTGCACCACTTACAATATTGACTTTCATAATTTTGGCTTCTATTTCAATGCCTTTTCTCATTATTTTATAATTAGATTTTCTTGCAAAAGAGGCCACATCGATAGCTAGTACTAACTATCTACCCTTTTACATAGAGAATTGATGTTTTTTTTACAATACCCAAGAAAAAAATTTACTAGTGAAGGGGATGGATCCATCAAGAATATGTTATAACTCAACTGATCAAAACTACTGTTCAAGCTCAAAAAGAATTTATGTGCTTTTTCTCTTTCTCCTCGTTGTTGGTACTATTTTATAGCCTTAAATCTACAATGGGATTATGGATCATAAACTTGAATTTCTTGCTAAAAAGTTTTAAATTTTCTATAGTATTATTTCAGGGATTGACCTATCATTTTAAATAATATTGAAAATAAGCTTTCTTAATTGTATACAAGCAAGGTGCATAGCTTTGCCTATACCTTTCACAAAGCTCTACTCAAATTTCACAAGTTATGTCGGTAAACATCACACTCTTATATATTTTTTGTTAAAGAGTTTCTACCATCTATACAAGTAAGTAAATATGAATTGTATGGGTTGTTGTCTATTCAACTATAATAATTTATAAAAAGGATTACGACACTATTCCTAGGTCATTTAATAGGTAGAAAACATACGAGGACTTGTCTTGATTTTTCTTGCTTATGTTATAAAGCCTCCAAATGTATACAAAATAAAAGGCAATATATAAGGCAATATTCATACCTATCGAATATTCTACTTGTTAGTATATACAAACCAATTCCTAAAATCAATTCTTAGAGAAGTGCATGACGAATATAAAAAATGATTATACAAATTCCTAAGAGGAAATTTTAACAATGATTGATTTAGTTTATAATATTTAATCAAATTAGTATGAATGTAGAATTTAGTATAAGAAGGGAAGATGATTCAAAAGTAACAAATCTTACAAAATGTCCTTTAATTGATGTTCAAGGTTACCAAGCAACTTTGCTTATATGCTATTAATAAAATGGATGAAAATTCTATCGTAAGTTTATTAGTGAGGTCTTAAATCTAAGATGTGGAATATAGTTTTTGCATTCATCATAGCTGATGGTACCCAGTTTTGGTTGAATGTTAGTTTTTAGGTTTGATACTCCATCAAGAGTTTTCTTGTTTCACTAGCTTTGATGACTTTTTGCACTACACTATCCAAACACATCTCACCTTAACCCTTACCACATTACAACCTTGAAAAGGTATTTTGATTCATGATTATGCATGTGAATCCTAGTGGTGGATAACTAAAATGATATACAAAGTCGTAGAATGTCGTAATCATGAATGGTGTTTGAATGTACATTTAAACACATTTTGTCAAAGTCTACCCCTAGAATGCTCAGTTTTAAAGGAAATATTGTTGATTGATCATGAGTAAAAGCATTTAATGTTCAATTCTTACTATAACCATCTATTCTTAGAAAATATAGAAAGAGGGGAAGTGTTTTAGTTTGTGACTTGGATTTTGTTGTTTTGCTCGAGGATAATCAAAAGCTAAATATGGGAAACCTTGATGCGTGTTTAATTGATTATATATATACTCTATAACACTTAATTATTAGTGCTATGAAATTTGTAAGATACTCATCTTGGTTTATATTTAGTTTTACCTATAAGTTGGAAGCATAAGAGCTAAAATGAGTAAAAACACATTCTTTGAGCCATCCTCTTGATATTCAAACTCATTTATCTTTACGAAACAAGAAGGAGATGGATTAGGATGAAGATGGAACAAGAAAATGCAAGAAATGAAGAATTCAGCATGACCTATACGAAACACAATCATGTATCTATTTACACAGTCGTGTATAATCACAAAATAGGAGATTTTGTGATACATGGTTGGATACACAGCCGTGTATCCAATGGTGTATCTTCCCAAAACCCTAATTTTTGCTATAAATGAACATTTGAGTGGCCAAACATAAGGTGGATAATTTTTGGAACACGAGAAGGGGCAGAGTACATACTTCTTTGGATCTATAGAGAGCTAGCCTTCTTCCTTTCAGTTCGTAGGAGAAATCAAATCCAAAGAACACATTTGGGCATCCTCTCATTATGTATTGTTGATTCTCTCTCTTTGAAGATTGTCTATGTTATTCTTTGCTTATTGCTTGATTGTAAGAATGATTTGATTGCTTTCAATATATAGTTTTTATATAAACCCACTGCTAGAATCGAGATTTCAATACATAATAGTTAAGATTTTGGTTCATTTGTGGTAAACTAATAGTGTGAATCATTACGGATAACATAGCATAGGTGAAATGACCTAAGCTTGTGTGTTTGTTCCCTAGATTGATATGTTTTCCTAGTTTATAACATGACTGTCTTACTAAATCTAGAGAGCTTATTTTAGGTTGTTTAGTAATTAGGTTTAGTTAAAGAGTTTATTTTGATTAAACACGACCTAAAGAAAAATTGAGGTTAATAAAGCTTATTGTTAACCTACGATTAATAGTTTCTAAGAGAGGTATGAGAACAAAAAGATAATAAAGTATGCTTATTTGTGCGTAGGTTGAGGTTAAACCGAGAGTCGAATTCCAAACCCATTCATCACTTATATCATTTTTGAATGCTTATTTTAATTTATTTTCATTATCTTAATTTCATTTTATTTTATTATTTGAATCCAACCAAACCTTCATATCCTAAACATTGATTCTTGATCATTACAAAAGTTACACTTACACTACCTATGGATACGATTCCTACTCACTACCGTTATACATTTTAGTGCACAGAGTTAGGTTTTATTTTTTGGTATACTCGACACGCATCCAATGAATAGAATATTGTTCCGTTCCGGCTGGAAGCCGGTACCAGAACGAGTGCAAACTTACCGGGTAAAAATTTCGGCCGGTACCGCAGATATCAGAAATTTCGAGTAATTCCGCAAAAATAAAAAATCCTAGGGACTAATTTGCAAATAAGAAAAAATTAACCCTAAAAATCTACCCCCCCCCCCGAGCCCCGACCTTCGTCTCACTCTCTTCTCTCTTCTCTGTCGTCCGTCCTCCTCCCTTCGTCTGTCGCCCTCCCTCCGCCGCTCTCCGCCACCTGAATCTCGTCGGTTGTCTCTCTCACGCCGCGTTGTCGCCCCTCCCTAGTCTGGATCTGGACTCTGGTTGTCTTCTCGAGTCTTCTTCTTCTCGTCCGTCCGTCTGTCGTGCTCTGGCGGTGACACTGATAAGGAAGCTGACGAAAATTTTGGATATACTGAAGAGAAGGGAGATGCATTACTGGTTAGCCTTTGTTCGGATCACTCACCACCACCTTATGAGGCCATGGATTTGCCACTAAATTATAGGTTGTTGCACTATGCTATTAATTGAGTGATATATTCTAAAAAGGCAAGTAACAACCATATTACAACTTTGGATAAGGAAATACTATGACACTTGGAAGAAGGAAGACATATTAATTTTCCAAGTCTGATTATCCAAATGATGAGGAAGAAGGCCAATCTTTTAAGGGGTGAGCTGAAAGGAAAAACGGCAAAGCATAAAGGAATGCCGTATGCTGCTTTGATTACATTTATCGCCAAGTTGCAAAAAGTTGATTTGAGCACTTATGACCATTATTCATATCCTCAAAGTTGGAGATTTACTCCTTACAATTTAAGAAGTATGAAATTGGTCAAAACATTAGAAAAAGGCTGGGTGTATTCATATCATGTTGAGAAGCTAGGTTTGACATTGGAAAGTGAACAAGTGCCTAGAAGGCAACGTTCCAAAAGGGCCGGTGATCGTCCAAGAAGCTCTCGACCGAGCAGTGTACGTCGGAGTGACGTATCTCAAGGGGGACTTCAGGACATTCGTGATCAAATGGAAGAATTAAATGATCGCATTGATGATCAACAAATTATGCTCATGCGAATGGAGAAAACAGTGAATGATCAACACAGTATGCTCAAGAAATTGGATAAAAGCATTAAGAA
>JAOSBP010000007.1:11932339-11946169 GCA_027563825.1 Erythroxylum mucronatum | reverse complement strand
ATGGTGGAAAGGTTAGAAGGATTAAAAATAGGCAAGTGGAAGAAGGTGAGGCATTGATCCCAAATGTGTTTAGAAAAGGAGCATTGAAAGAATAAATGATCGATGGATTCATTAGCTGTGAGGCATAGAGAACAGTGATTGGGAATGTGGAGGTAAGGCAATTTGTCCCTAGTTTGTAACTTTTTGAGGAAGGCTAACCACAAGATGAAGGAGCAACGGGGTTTACTATATTTAGACCAAACCAGCTTATACCAGGGAACTGTTGATAAGGGAGGTCGCAAGATAGCGTAGGCTGAAGCATTGGTATAGCGGTTGGTGGTACTCGCTAACCATTCCAGACGGTCGGGAAAGGAAGAAGTGGGGGTATACCCTGGTGGAGCAAGGAGCCTTATGACGTCCAAAGACACCTCAGTCAATATCAATTATTTATTATTACTTTAGTCTAAGTTTTATTTTAATGTATTTAGTTATTTTCTTACATCTTTTATGATTATTTGACTTTTTTGTAATATCTTCATGTCTCATTTGCTTATGGGTCTATCGAAAACAGTCTCTTTACTAAGTAGGGGTAAGATTATGTACTATCAGACCTCCCTAGACCCCGTGTTTATGCGGGATTCAACTGAGTGTTGATGACAATGACGATGATGATGAATCTATTTCTTATCATGCCTTAAACATTATAAGAAGGTTGAATCTAAATTCAGTATTAAATACTTATAAGCATGAATTAGAAATATATATGATCTATATCATATCACATATGGGCAAGAAAAGTGATGTAATCATTTTCTTCTTATGACAGTTATTATCATACTATAGCAAAGCCTTTAATTCATCTCCATGTTTATGCTTTTAATAGGCTAAATTGAATGACAAAAATTTATCAGGGTACTATACCTTTCAGCTCTACTTTATACAACCTCTTGCATCTTGTTATCATGATATTGACATACATCTTGCATGTTATCATTAAAGCTTATAAGACATCAGTCAACTCAAAATGTCAACACATTTTTATTATCCATATGATTTTAACGTATCTATATAATTTTGTTACCGAATCCTCAACTGGGATTATAGTAAAATTACAGAATGGGCATACAATTTTCCTTTCCAAATTTGAGAACTCTTCTCAAACATAATCCTTTGTCCAAGAAATTTGGTTCATTAACTTAGTATCAGCTATACTAAACAAGGTAAATTCCACTCAAAACAAAATATGAATGTAAGAGAAACAAGTAATTAATTATATGTCATGAATACCAAATGAGATACTCTAATCATGTGTGTAGTTACTCCCACTATTTTCTTCGAAATAATAGTCCTCAATACTATTTGAAAAGATAACTTTAATCTTTTTAATGGACTAGGATCCTATTCAAATATAGTTATTCTTGATTTTGCTTAACAATTAAACTAAACTTAAATTAGGTGGCTAACAACTTTATCAATCACATCTTATGTGACTCCTAAATCCTTTAGGTAACAACTCTTGCTAAAATATATCTTATATGTCATTCTTAACCCTGCCTCTAACTTCATGTTATCATGAGTTTGCTTAGCCAAATCACACAAATTTAGTTAAGTAGAATTCACTATCATAAGGCTAAACATATTTAGGTTAAAACAACCTTGAGTTTGCTCAACAAGTCTAACAATAAATAAAACTCTGGTTTATTCTTATAACAAAGGAAGGCAATAATCACATTCAAAACATGCATTTAATATTCTAATGAGGAATTATAAGCTTGTTCATCTCATCAAACAGAAAATTGCATGTAATATACCATGCATATAAAACATACAATTTGGCATGCATCCAATATATATATCAAACATATAAATAAAGTATGCAACTTATGCACTCATAATCAAATTATGTTCATATAATATCAAGCTTCATTTGATTCTAATTAATCTTCATAATCTAAAATAATATTTCCACCTCTTTGTAAAAATTAAATTAGATTAAACTTATTGATTCATAAATATAGTACATTCCTATTCCAAATAATAATTTAATTTAATTTGAAAATAATTTTCAAATATAATTGGAAATCATTCTCAATTATATTGACTCCTTTAACAAAATTTAATTGAAAACAATTTTTCTATAAATTATTCTTTTTACTTATTATAATTTGGAAACCTCCCTTTTTTAATTATATAAGTAACACGTTCTAATCTAATTAGAAAATTATTTATATATAATCTCATTATAATTTACTTTTCCTTAATTAGAAAACTACTTGCTAATATAATAGGAAACTACTCCCAAAATTAAATAAAAACACTTTTAAATTTAATTAAGAAATTCATTTATATTGATATTGATTTCTTAATTAATTAGAATTAATTAATAAATGAAAACACTTTTGAAATTTTAATCAAGAAAATTATCTTTTCTAATAAATCAAAAACTTATTATTCATAAATAAAGAAACAATTTCTTAAAAATTTGAGTAATAATTTCCTAAACAAATAAAGTCATAAATTTATCTTATCTCAATCAAAATGAAATAAATAAATTTAATTAAGAAACATATTTCTTAATTACCTAAGGAAACAGTTTTCTTAATTTCAAGGAGTCTAATTGATTAATTTCAATATAATTGAAACTAATTAATCCTAATTTTAGAAAAATTACGTTTCTAAAATTAGGTAGGAATCAATCTAATTATTAATCTAAATTATATTAAAAATAATTACTTTAATGTGAAAATTAAGATCTCATCTTAATTAATATAATCTCATTATATTAATTATCTAACATGATCTAATTATGAAAGATAACTATTTTAAATATTTACTTGATTCCAATTATTGATTTGATAATTAATTTAATTTAATAATTCAACTCCTTGAAAAATTAAACTAAATGCCAAAGTATTCCTAATAAAATAACCTTTTGAAAATAATTTTTAAACAATTAAAAAATACTTTTTCCAAATTTATTAGGAATTTAAACTAATTTAATTTGAAATAAACTAATTTAATTAAAAATAAGATTTAAAACATATAAAAATTTAAAAAAATTGTGGAAGTGTCTAGCACATTTACTGTACGCACCAGACATGTATCAGTCAACGACTCTTCGTTGACTAGCATATGCAACGTACGCGCCAGCAGTCTGTCCTCCAAAATCGTTTCGCCAACACGTGCCCCATCTTTTTTTACATAGATCTAGGGTTTCTCTAGTTTAGGTTTAGCCATTGCCGCTCGTTATTCTGCTTGTCTTCATGTCGTCGTGTCTCACGCTTCCCCGCCATTGGACCACCATCGTGCCGCATGTTTATGGACGATTACCGCCTTTTACTAGTGGCATTTTTCCACTGGTTCAGCTTTGTCGCCAGCTAGTGGGCAACTTACCAGTGGCGATTTGTCGCTGGTTCTGACACTGGTTCCACATCACACAAAACACAACCCAGAAAAACAATATACATTTGTGGCAGACACAGATTCAATTTTCCAAAACCAAAGAGGCATGCATTATGTTCCTTTTATTTGTTTTCTTCTTTTATTTTCCAACAGTCTTCTCTAGCAACATTGCAGAAGTTTACAATTCTTTTGAATATCGTGCTACCAATTAAAAATTTGTAATATGAGTTTTTCATTATTCTTTTTTTAATTCCAAAATTCTAAGATTAATAAAAATTAAACAATTTAATCAAATTATAAAATTAAAGTCTGCTCTAATACTACTGTTGAAAATCCAGGACGGGATCTGATCTCCACCATAGCTAAACAATTACAAAACTTTTTCAACTTTTCGATTTCCTAAAAACTAAGATCACTTTAATTCTATAAAATGATTAACAATTAAATCATAATAAAACATGAATCTTAATTTGTGTCTTATTCTAAAACTTGATTATATTCTTGTCGTATTTCTCTAACTGTTTCTGAAATTGATCCATCTCAATTATCGTAATCGCACAAGTGTTTGACCTCTAACGATATCCAAAAAACAGGTTGAGCAAACTCTCTAACTTTTACATAGAAGGTTAAGTAAGAAATACTAGTTCCATTAAAGCATAAACCTATTTATAATAAATTTCGGACATTTTAGTATTTTAATTAAAATTAAATTCTAATTTAAATTAAACTTTTATTAGAATTACAAATAATTTTAGTTAAATACTAATTATACCCAAATAAAATCCAACATCTTATTTTCATCCGTATTTATTAAATATCTCATGTTTACTCGTAAAGTTTCTCAAACTTTATAATCAAGTCCAACTTGATTAAAATATCTTTGCTCTCTTCAACTTGTTTTTTTATGTGATATCCATTAGGTTCCCAAATATATTGGCAATGAATATAAATTATAATTATCATTCATAATTATAATTAGAATTAGTTAATTCTCCAATTAAACAATTATAATCATATATTAAGATTGACATCCAACAAAATATCGTGACCACCCAAATATTTAAGAATATCAAAATGATTTTGAATAACATTTTCGTGCATGATTTTTTTGTATAATTTAATTCTTTGATCATACAATGTTATGATTATACATAGAGTACAAAATTAATGTCTAATATGTTTTAAGTTTAGTCATATTAATTATCCTTCATTAGTTAATTCAATTAATAACATTTGCAAATTATTTACAAGATGTCATTCTCTCTAGCAAAGAATTTTTTGAATCAATACTAATTTAAATTCAATGCGATAAGAACAAATTTTAATTTCAAAATTTTCTCAAAATTTATAATAGAAAATAGAATCAAATTCATATCATCAACTTTACAAATAAGAATTTAATAATACTAGGGGCTTGTTATACGTACAGTAGAGCAGAGCGTGAAACTGATCCACAAGGACTGGGCCACGTCTCACCAGTTAACACCAGCCAAAAAGATCGAGGAGGCCACGTGACAGAGGATGTTTAAATGAAAAATGAAAATGTCCCAAAAAAGAGACCCATAAACGACAGGTCGAGCGCACATGCACCCCACTGGCCCGTTTATTTGCTTAAGAGGTAATTCGCGGGTCCCACTTATCAGCCCCACGTGACACCGTCACGAGTTAGAGAAAGTAAAAGCCAAAGCAAAGAGAAACAGAAAGACGAACCGCCTAATCTCATACCACGTGCTATTACGTCCACTTGATTTCTTGTAGTCTTTACTTTCACCCCCGTCGCAGTTTTTATAATCTTTATCTTATTCTTTTGTTTCGTTGAAATCAACTTTTATTAGTTTATGTCTATGTAATTAATTGCTTGGTTATAATTTAATGTACCGTATTATTATTTTAATCAATAAAGGCACTCTTTATATTTATGTGCTTTTGTTAATTATATTTGATATTTAATTCTAAAGATAAAAATCTTAAAATAATTAGTGTTCAATTAAATTTTTGATAAAATTACAATTATGATATTTAATTTGTATTTATGTATTTTTTAAATAGTTCTTAGTTGTAGTTTTATAAGACAATATGTGACGTAATAATAAAACTAGCGAAAATTGTGTTTCTTTCTTATGAAGAAAATAATTGATATCATAAATTAAAATATAAAGATACCTAAATAAATATACGAGTGCTTATTAAAAAATAGGATAAATAAATAGACATCTCCTGTAGTTTAAGAAGCTTTAGAAAAAAAAACACTCAAATCTTTAAATTTCTTGAAAAAAATTATTTAAAAAAACCCTTTTCTTATACTTTAATTAAAAATAACGATAAAATGCATGCGATATGAATATCTAACATGGAGTAATAAAATGTCACTAAGATATATGGTAATTCAACTTAGTTCCTAAACTGATTTAAATTAATAAATTAGGAAAAATATATTAAATTATTAGTTTAGTTAAGATTTACTTAGTTCAGTTTGAGTTTAAGAATTAAGTTGAATCGTTATATAGGCATCATTTAATTGGCACAAGTATGATGTTTATGTCTCGTATATTTCATCGTTATTTTTTAACTGAAATCTAAGAAAATGAGTTTTTTTCTAAAAAATTGAAAACTAGAAAGAGTATTTTCAAGAAATTTTAAGATCAAGAGATTTTTCAAAAGTTTCTTAAAACATACAGGAGGTTTGTGCCTTTTACCCTAAAAAATAAGTTCATTAAATTAATCTAATTACAATGATTATGAACATAACGTTACTTATGTATTGGTAACTTTTTCATAACGATGATTGTATAATCGATCCTTACATTTAAGATTACCAAAGTGATTTATATAAAAATTATGATGTTTTGAGATTACTTATGACTTATTTTAATCATAGTAGCTCAATCAGTAGTATTTGGATATATTACAAACTATATAGAAATAATTGAGTATGTCAATTAAGGATTCATTACTCTAAATTAATCAGGAAAAATGTTTCACTATCCTTTATTTGTAACGGTTTAAAGAATTATCTTGTTAGGGTGAGTTGAGATTTGAAAAGAATGTTTTCAAATATCAATTATAAGTTAATTGCTAATTAGTAAGAAGGAATATGATTTAATCTAACTATCATAAACATTAACTGCATACTACATGTCTAATTAAAATATTGTATGATGAAAGAATCAAAGTATAAGTTAAATCATTTTGACATTTCTAATATTTGGTGGTTGATAGTATGTATTTGATTATAATTACACACCTATATTTAATATGTTTTGCTTGATATTTTATACTTTTGTTGTATATTTGATACTTAATTCTCTCCAAAGTGCATTTAGAGTTAATAATTGTCTTCATAAACCAAAAGGAGAAGAATTCATATTAAATATTCATTACATGAAACAAAGATTTGAAGTAACTAAGGACCTATACCCTTACACGACTATGTAAAGTGACTATGTAAGTCTCTATAAACGTGTGAAGATTGAAGAATTTTAGTTCTGGTCGTATGGAGTTACAAGCCAGTGTATGTTGATATACAGGGTCATGTATGTATGCTCGTGTAAGTCTCTGCTCATGTGAAATCATGAATTCATGTATTTTTTTTAATATACGCGGTCTCCTATATACCCGTGTATAAGTGACAGTGTATATCCCAGAAATCTTAATTTTTACTATAAAAGGACCTAAACAGAGGCAAATAATAGAGAGTCGAGTTTTAAAGAGATTTTAAGTCATGAGACATATTCAAAGGCAATAATTCTGATCAAGGGACAAGAAAAAACACGAAGAACACGTCAAGAGATCTATTAGATAACAACGTCAAATCCAAACTTTTAAGAAGATCCAATAAAAAAAGGGAGATTTAGAAATATGATTTCTTTCTTTTTTCTATTAGGTTTTCTGCATTTTTGTTACTAATTTCGTTTTCTACAAGTAACTAAACATGCTTATTGTATGGGTATGATGAACCCTAATTTGGGATAACAATATGTATTGATCTTTTATTTAATATAATTATATTGATTGATTTATTGTGATTCAATTATACGTTTTATTTTTGTTCTAATACATCCGAAATATTAGTGCACGATTTGATTTTATATGATTGAGATTGGGAAATCTTCTTGTAGGAATAGATCTATCATATTTGGAAGGAGTTGCATACAAACCTAAAGATTCTTTGAATTAGGGTCAAACTTAATAGCGGAATTCATAAATTGATAATGCAATCTTATCGGTTTTAACTAGAAAGAATTATGTTAATCAACACATAAATTAGTTGTTAATAGTCTTGAAAAAGATATTAACATAAAATAGGAATTTTCACGGTGCAATAATCAATAATATAATTGTATGATAAAGGATTAATATTTAATGATTCTTAGGGGATTCATTACCTATACACTATTATTTGATATTAAAATTTCCAAGGACTTTCCTTTGTCTTGCGTTCATAATTGTTTTAATTTTTATTTTGTTTATTTAATTTAATTGTTAATTAAACCAAAAATTTGATTCATAGGTTAGATGATAGAAAAGGGGTCATTACTAGTAATTACTATCTTCGTGGAATCAACCTATTCTTGCCTATATTAGTTACAGCTATGTCATATAATTACAGTAAACTTATATATTGACATTATTCGAGTCAATAAGTGATCTTGATATGTTAATAGAATATAATTTTAATCTATAATAAATTATTAATTTGATTTATTTTATTTTAATTATAATGATACCTTTTTATATATTAAATATGAGATTTTAAAAAAAATATTGACAGAAATTTTTCACAAAATCGTAATTTCTTTTTATGGTTTGACTAATTTATTTTTATTTTGTTACGCACATCAGAGACAGAGAGCGTGTGTTGTACTTCGTGCATGTGATGATAAATTCATTAATGGATGAGATTAATTTAATAAAATAAAAAATAAAAAATAATAACAAACAGTGAGAAGTGACCGATGCACGTAAATTAATGTTGGAAAACGGGAGCGAATAATAAAATGTGGGGCCCAGCACGAAACACAACCGTGAGTTGGCCACGTGATGAAAGGAGAACGATGTTTTCGTCACGCGGTGTGCCCCGGATATCGCGGTTTGACTGACACCTGTCTTAATCAAACTCCTCGAAAGCCAAAGCAGAGAGCAAGGGTTTTTGTTAGGATTAGGAAGTGCCCAAGAGAAAGAGGAGTCATCCCCAAATATACCCGTACTTAACTGATCCCTAAACCGATTCCTTAGCCAAAGGAATGTCCATAATTGTTATTACAGGACCTAAAAAAAGGTAAACATTTATGACATTACTGTAACCAGATCTTCTGGCACCATTTTTATATATTTTAAATTGTCTTATATCTCCTTTCCTTTTTCAATGGGTCGTAAAAAATATATTTGCATGCTTTGAAATGTTTACCATGTTATTTGTATAGGATGCAAATTTGTGCTAGGTATGCCAATTTAGGCAACCTATACAAAGTTGTTAACGGTTTTAAGGAGAAATTATATTTGAATTCATAATTTTGATTATTTATTTAAGACTGTTGAAGACTTGAAATACTTGGGTTTGAGAAATGACATTGTCGTTTTTTATAGATTAGATCGCCTGTTCTATTTTTACTATTTTAACTCTATTGTATGTCATCTTATTTACGTATTTATGTAGAATTTATATAAATATAAAAACAAAATAAATTGAACAGCAAAGTGGAAAAGAGTACACCTCTCTAATTATCCCATGCATTTAATGCAAAGTACTGGCTCTTTTGGGTTGCGATGATTCCGCGCTTACATTTGCATTTGTTCCTGCGCCCACAACGTCAGATGGTGTGGTTATCCAATTAAGGTCTTGAATGAAAGCCCCCCGCCTCCCTTTTTTTTTCCGTAAGGTCCTTTGTTTAATTTTTAGTATCTTATTTTGTCCAATAAATTTTAATCATTTATTTATATAAATTTTATGTTTATTTATCCGAGACCCACGCAAAACTCACATAAATAAATAGTTAAAATTTATAGGACAAAATAAGACACCATAAAATTACAAAAAAAAATCAGAACTTCCTTGACTATCACAAAGCAAAGGATTGGGATTAGACTCATAATATATAATAATAAACGAGTATAAGGAATGGCCTAATGCCCATTCCTTATTCGCTTAAATTAAGTCTAATCAAATTTCATATACAGCAGCAACATACGACTTTATGTTTTTTCATTAAATAAATAAAAAGCAGATTCGTTATAGATGTCTTTAATGTATCATTCATAGAGGATTTTACCAACCTTTGATTCTTGCACTAAATAGTAAATACTAATTAAACTCCGTGTCCCGATGAAAAGATCACGGGCCAAGTTGATTATACTTTTATATTGTAACCTTTTTAGATGATGACTTAATTTTTTTGTGGATTTCTTTTTCTAATTCTACAATATTATGTCATTTCAAAAATTTTTAAATCATAAATTACATTATATAATTTTTTTTGAAAATTATAAAAACTTTTATTTAGTTTAAAAATTATTGATATATGAAATACTTAATTTAGATTACGTCATATATATTATATTTAAAACTTTATCCCATACATATTAAAAATATTAGTTATAGATTCTTTTATTAAGATTTTTAACTTTTTCCGTTCTTTCAAAGTCTTTGAATAATTGATTACGAATTTTTTCAATAATTATAATATTTATTTTAAGGAATGAGTAACAAATAAAAAACATATTTATTTTCATTTTTTATTATATTTATTTTTCTTTTTTTTGGTACAGCTACAAGCACACCCTAACTTTTTGTTTTGCAGTGGCTATAAAATTGAAAGTGATTGGGACGCTTGGTGTGGGTTGGTTGGGTGATTACAAGTAGTGTTGTTCGTATATTATCATCTTACGTAAATTGTGCACGTGAGTTGAGGGGTCAACTCAGGCGGCCCACCATATGCATCAGTGACGACAAAGCATGAAAATGACTACACATCACTTTTTCGTGTTATTGCATCACCCACCCTACCCACTGTGATCGGGCCTTTGCTAATTTCATGTTCAGCCTCTCTCTCTCCCCGTGGAGGCAGCATTTCCACTCCCTCGTCACGTGCTTTCCAGCAGTTCAATGCTTTTTTTTTTTACAAAGGATAGTTCGAAAAAAAAATACTCAAAAAAGTAAAAACTCTAAATTAGCGTAGAGTTCTGCGGTACAGTTTTCTGTTTTCATCCGCAACGCCAATCTTTCAAGAAAAAATCACTATTTTTGTTTTTCTTTTTTGTTGATTCGATTGTGCTAGACTCAAGCTCAAACTCAGAACGGCGCCCCCATTCTTTGATATTAACCTAATTCTTGCAGATATTTACTATATAAACTTATTACCTCATCAGAAAAAAGGTACAACTTCAGAACCCTCGTATTCTTTTAATTCCTAACAGCCAAAACCCTTACAAAAAAACTGATTTGAGCGTCGGATGGGACCTTTCGGGAGTCAATCTTCGATATGCCTTTATTTATTTTGCAGGTATTTTTTAGCCAAAATTATTTAGATTCATGAATCTAAACAATAGCGTCTAGTCCCAGCAGATTCAGACTGAACCACCTTCTGTAAACCAAACGTAGATATATATATATGGTTAAAGATTGAAGCCTATGTCGCGCGCTTGTTTCCCGCTGAGTATAAGACGGAGACAGATTAATATAGTACCTAAATGCTATTATAATATAAAGCCATGAAAATATGGACATAGTATAGATCTAGTCGACTACCTAGACAGCATATCTGCATAGGGATCACCAAAAGCTGGAACGTTATTTCTTTAATACGTTCCATTACGACAAAAGGGTACTTAATCATAGCACTAAGAAGAGTTTAAATACAATATTCCGAATGGGAGAGCCATGTTCTTGCTATCTTTAATTTTATTGTTGTTACATAAAAATGTGGAAAGAAGATGCAAAAAGAAAGGAGCATATTATCTTGCCGGCTAGTTAGCTGTTGCAATGCACCAAAGTGCCAATGTGAATGGTTGCCATGATTGTTGAGCTTATGGATTCATTATAATAATGGTATTAAGAACCCAATGTTTATAAAACAGGGAAGGTTATAAAAAAGAAGGGGAAAGCAAAACCAATGGTTAGGGAGGGACTTCGTATTACATATGTTGCGGTAGTAGGGAGAGTGGGAGTAAAGGCTGAATAGAGAGGCACATGGGGGCCATAAGCACAGCAAAACGACAGTGAGGGTAACCACACTTAAAGGGAGAGGTGCAGGGCACGTGACTTTGCCACCAACATCCTCCCAATTGTAACTAATCCATAATTGGGATCTGTGCACTAATCATGAGTTGTAAACCACGCTATTATTATCTCTCCCACTTTGTTAATCCAGGGAGTCAACGCTCTCTTGTGATGAGTTTTAAGTTTAACCTATCATCACGTGAGCTGTGGAAGCAAGAGGCTAAAAGAGAATTGGCCCCATGAGATGAGACCAAAGGTGGGGACACTGCACGTCCTGCGTGCACATGCTGGGCACCAGATCTTACATGACCTCTCAAAGCCTGTGTCTGTGTCTGACTCTGCGTATGCTTGCTTCCAGTACCTTTCTTCCATCTACTGTTTCATTTTTAACAGTACAATCTGTCAGCTCTCTCTCTCTTTCTATTCCCAACTCCAGTCCAACAGTGCTCCTGGTTTTACCTTTTTTTGATGTTAACTATTTTATATTCACAAAAAAAGTAAAACCATTATGTATTGGGATTATGGACACATGAAATATTAAAAAGTGAAAAATTATTGTGTCCGTGAACCACAATGAGAACGTCACACCCAGCCAGGTTAAACGGACGTATTACAATATTTAAAAAATATATTTTTTAATGACTAACTGAAACCAACCCACCCAAGAATCCGTGACACTAACGCCGTTGGCCCCGCCGCAACGACGTTAAGGAAACACCGTTTCGACTTAACGGAACAAGCAAATGGTAAACTGTGTGAAAAGGCCTTAAAGCAAAAGCGCACACTGTGTGTGTGTGTGAGAGAGAGAGAGTTTATTTCGCAGCGCTGTTTGGTGGGAAGGAAAATTCTTTGAAGAGTAAAAGAGGAGAGAAAAGAAAGAGACGTTTTTGGTCCCAATACAAGGCGATCCTTTCTGCGTTTTTCACTGTCAGTTCTTTTAAATTGTGGGGTTCGATTACTTTCTTCTCTCTGCATTTCGGTGTTTCAAGTTTTGCCAGTTGAATTTCTTGGAAAATTCCCAAGCTCGAACCGCGCTTGATTTTTATAATTCAGATCAAAGGTAAGCAGCCTTTCTTGCGAAGCTTAGAATTGTACGTAATTTTGATTAGAGCAGCCTTTGGTACGTCCAATTCTGATGGATTTTGGTTTCTGGTTCGTCGAAACCAGTCATTTGAAATTCCAGTTGTTAATCTTGGGAGAGAGGATTTTGTCAGAGAGCATTCAAGACCGCGGCTACGATACATCAAACTCCAGACTCGGAATTAACTGTCAACTTCGCCGAGGCGAAGTGAATGCGCCGCCGATCTCCGGCGGAGCCGTGATAACTCTCACCAAACTTGATTTTTCTATCGGAAACGGATCTGAGCAGAATCAATTGCGAGAAAAGAATTTTAAGTTCTCTGCTCCAAATCTCACCAAACCAAAATTCAGTGAAGCCTATAAATCCTGTGTCTGATGGAGCCTCCTCAACAACGTTCTTTTGGAACAGAAGGTATCAGAAAGTTTATGTTTCCGTCTTAATTTTTTGTGATACGAAAAGCATGCAAATGGAAAATGTTATTGTTTTACAGGAGAAAGGAAACCAACGCATGACTTTCTTTCCCTGTACACTCATTCAGCTGTCCAACACGATCCAAAACCGGCTTCCCAATCCCAAGGTATGCTCTCTCTCTTTTTCTGTTTAAAATTGATTTATAAGAAAAAATGGTATTATATTCCAAAAAAAAGAAAAAATGGTATTAGTTTTTTTATTTTGATGAGATAAAAATTCTGGACGTACACGTGATAGCTATTGAATCATGGAATTACTGGGTGGGTCCTGCAAGCAGGGTTTCCCAAAATCTGAAAAGAGTGACTTAGACACGGAAACGAGCACCATCAGATTTTGGGAGTATCGTGGTTATGTGTGGGAATGGGTCCCACTGAGGGAATTGGACGTGACATGGTACGTGGGGACAAAATTCTCTGTCCAGTTTTACGGTATCTTATTCTGTGCCATAAATCTTAGCCATTTATTTATGCGGGCCTTACTTTTATTTATGATGGACCTACACGGAGCTCACATAAATAAATAATTGAGATTCATGGGACAGAATAAGACACCATAAAATAAAACAAAGGATCTAAAGTCGGTATTTGGTCCTCACTCAAGAAAATTCCTAAAAAAAAAAGTTATTATACAGGAATTTACATAAACAAAAACCTAGGCAATCAATTAGAAATCAATAGCTACT
>JAOSBP010000007.1:11869482-11880614 GCA_027563825.1 Erythroxylum mucronatum | reverse complement strand
AATAATTCTACCTTTAGTGACCAATTTTAAATGGTTGTTAATAATGTATTTTTAACGACCAACGTAATAACCCGTCATTGAGCACTTTTAGTAACAACCCTGTTGTAACCACCTGTGACCAACCCTATTTTGGTCGCTATACTTTTAACGACCATTTTCTTACTTTTAACAACCATTATTAATAGTTGCTGAAACTAATTTTTCTTGTAGTGTACAGGGCTCTTACCCTTACTTTTTCTTCCTATTTTCCTCTTTCTATTACTTTGAAATTCTCCTTGTGCTTGTCCATTTTGTCTTTTCCTGGATTATTCTTTTTCCGGAAATTCTTTGTTTGGTTCTTGATGAACTTCAACTAAAGTGTTGCTTGAGTAGTGCACTAGTATATCACTGTTTATTTCCCATGCATTGCTTGAATTTCCTTGTATTCGTACCATTGCTTCCTCTACTCGAATTGAGTTAAAGGTAGGGTTTGCATTTAGACTAGGGATTATAGTTTTGGTTAAGGGCTTGTTCAGTCCCTTCCACTGAAGTTGAACCTCCAAGGTTCACCAATTCCTCGTAGTCTCCTCTAAGTTCTTAAACCTATACGCACTCTCAAGTCTCAAACAACAGGTTAAAAGCAATGCATTAAGAATCTATGGTCACAATTCCTCAAATGTTGACAATCCGCCATTTCTGAAGAAGTGTCTTTTCTTATGTCCTTGTGCTAGTACTATAAGATTTCATAACCATCTTTTAAATTAATATGGGTGATGAAAATTAGTTGAGAAAAAGGTTGTTGAAGAGATATACGAACATGAAAAAAATTGTCGTTAACTCCATGAATGGAGCGATAAGTGACCTGGATGTGCCACCATCTGACAAACACCAAACAACCACAGCAAAGAAGACTGCTGACCGACAGTCATCTTAGAATATGCCTTTCTCGGGTCTCAGCTACAATTGTGAATTTGACAAGGAAACAGTCATTATGCAACAACCTCTAGAAGTCTTTCTTTTAACTATTGCAATCTTTATTTTGTTTAAGCAAATAAAATTTAGCATACAAATTGATCAAAGTTTAATGTCTGAAAACAAAGGTGCACTACAAAAAAATAACGATTTTGTGGCGAAAAGACAGTGACGGCAAACAAACCATCGTTGTTTACTAATGGAATATATAAAGATGTCAGTAAATATGTCATGAAAAGTTAAATTTAGCGACAGAACAATACCATCGACAAGTAAGGCGGAAATGGTGGATCTTTATATTTATATTTTGTAAACAGCTAGCGTTACCATCTAGGTATTAATTTCATTCAATAGAAAGATGACATATGGTTATGTTTTATGGAGGTAGAACGACCCATCGATTTGTTGAAATGTAATTTTCTATCTGAAGAGACTTTCTAGGAGACAGGTTCGGTTGGATTTTATGGAACTCATTAAAGTCTACCGTACCATCTCTTTCTCCGAGAGATTTGCGTAAAGATGACGAGCCTGGAATATTTAATGCCTCCGGTTCAACTCGTACAGGAGTAAGAATATACCTTCTGTATGCAAACATGACCAAGGCTCACTGACTTTTAACAGAATGCAATCGAGATATGGAATGTTAATGAATAGCTGAGGTTACGGTTAACTTACTAAAGTCAAGCTTCTAACCAACAAAATAGACGAAACTGGGTGGTGGTGATTGAATTGTCGGAGTAAATAACTTCAACATGTAATAAAAAAAATGGTAGTTTACTTCAAATTTACAAAATATATATTGATGATTGAAAATGTAAATCAAATTTAATAATTAATTTTTAAAATAAAATCATATTTTTATTTTATTTTGCAGAAAATGTTGATAAGTGGTGACAACTGAGTGGCACACCAATATCAATATATGTTAGGCACGATGGTGCTATTGGTGTGTCACCATTTTTGTTTAAGTTGGATTGTTTTGACCACACAACATTAATTGGTGTTGATGATCATAATTCACGTCCCGACCACATCGATCTCTTCGATTTCATTTTCAAATTAGAATATCAAAAGAACGGCGGCTTCTTTCTTTCTGTTTTTTCACTTTTGTCTTAACATCAAAAATATGTTTCAAATGCCATATTTCTTGTGAAAAAAACATTCACAAAAAGGAACATGCCGATTTCCAAATAATTTACGACATATACGTAGCCGTTTATCTTCATTGCTAATAACGAACATCATCTATCATGTAACAAGATGTTCATTTCCATCTTCCGATTATTTGTTACAAATGAGAGTTCCAAACATCTCAATGTAGAATTATGTGACAGTCTTTTGGCAATATAATAATAAAGTAGGCCCTATAACAAACAAAAATTGAGGGTACGGACCTCCAAAATTCAGTCATATTCAACAATAAATTCATTTACTAGCTAATATTATATATTTTGTGTTGAAAATTTGTGTCCCACGCACAACCAAAAAAAAAGGAATTCATGATTTCTTGAATGATAAGATCATTTTAATAAATAACTTTGTCAAGATATATGTTATATATCTCATTATTTACTTTTGGCATTTTTTATTATTGGATATTCAGATAATGATTAAAAATATAAATCAAGAAGTCTTACTTGAATTGAATTCTTAGATAAAGTTGTTGTGCAAATATAACTCTATCTGATTCACGTCGATCATATTTCCTCTGGAGATATGGACAACGCAAGGTGCCGTGTGGGTAATGTCAGTGAAGGTTTTAATGTCTTGAATTTTTACTACTGCGTGACGCTATTCTTTGAGGGGCATACGTGAGTTATTATGTGATTTGTAGTGTGGTGGATGTGGGCGTGATTTTCTAGAGAATTGGTCTTATTACGTGGGTCACTTTGTGCTGTCCACATTTTTGCAGTAAAATACGTGAGTGTTTTTGTGAGGTTTTTCTGGTGTGAAGAAATTTGAAGACAGCCGAAGGTGGGTTGATACCAGCGTGACCCAGCTCTTGCACTTGAAGCGTTATTTACTTGGTAAAGGTTTTGGGTTGGGTGTTTAATTGATAGTTGTGCGTGATTTGATTGTTGCTACACACATATGGGCTAAATTGATGAAGACTTGTTAGTATCTCTTGGTCTGTGTCTTTGGTGTGTTCTTATTGTTGGCGAATGAGCAGATCACGTGGTAGTGGAGTGCAGAAAATTTCAAGGCAATAGCAAATTGGGTAGCTAGTTTCATTGGTGAACAACTATCAGAACAATCTTCAGTAGAGTCGAAAACTTTGGGGAGTTGTTTTTTGTTTCTTTCTCAAGTGTTTTCATTTATGTTGAATTTGTTTAATCACTTAAGTTGTTTAGTTTGTTTCGTTATCATTAAACATTGTTTGAGAAGATCCTCTGTTGAGGTTAGTAAGAGGCAGTCGTACTATTGGGTATGAAATTCTTTCACAGATAGTGAGGATAAGGGATAGTGTCAAGGGTTAAGTGGTATCGGCTCAATAAAGCCTTGTATAAAACTATTATCGTTAGTAAAAGAATTAAACTGGGTGAGGGCCCCGCAGACTAGACAAAGTGTGTTGAATTGCGTGACCAAATTTCGGTGTTGATCTGTTTAATTTCGTATTTATTTTTCTATTTTTGTTTGTCTTAAAAAATTAATAGTTGCTGATATAGTTACTTATATCTAGTAGACAGATACAGTTACAAGTAACTGTGGCAGAACCTTACATGTAACTATGGTCAAATCGAAAAGTTTGCGAAATAACCACCCCTTCAATTTTTTTTCAATTGGTATCAGAGTGGGTCACCAAATCAGAACTTGGTAGCAAGTGGGTGCAGATCCGAGTTTTGTGAACATGGCTACAAGAGAGGGTGCATCGCCACTATTGGACGGCTCTAACTATCCTACATGGAAATCACGGATGAGAGTCTTCATCTAAGCTTAGGATACAAAAGCTTGGCATTCGGTAGTACATGGGTGAACGCATCCGATGATTATTAACAATAAAGGAGAGGCAGTTCAAAAAGATCCATCTAAATGGACAAGAGCCGAAGAAGAAAGTGCATTTGGAAACTCATAAGTAATGAATGCAATTTTTAGTGTTGTTGATGAAGGATGCTTCTCAATGATATCAACCTGTGAATCGGCTAAAAAAGTGTAGGATGCTTTGTAGACTATTCATAAAGGGTCCAAATTTGTGATAGCGTCAAAACTACAGGTGTTAGTTATGAGGTTTGAAGAACTGAAAATGGATGAAAATGAGACTATTAGGGACTTTCATGAAAGATTGCGTGATCTAGCGAATCAGGCACATCAACTTCGGAAGAAATATTCCAACTGAAACTAGTCAAGAAGACGTTGAGATCACTTCCTCTAAGATTTATTCCAAAAATTGTAGTAATCGAGGAGGTTCATGACATCAATGACTTGTCGTTGCAGAAGGTAATTGTAATTCTTACCAATTTCGAAATGAATTTGTTGAGGGGCAAACAAGAAAAGAGCAAAGGATTAGCATTACAAGCTGAAACTGGAAAAAGCATAAATGATATAGAAGATGAATTTGATAAGAATGAGGATATGGAATTATTGACAAGAAATTTCAGCAAGTGGTTAAAGAAAGTGAAGAAGGATATATCCGAGTTTAGGCTAAATAGTAGGAGTTCATCGAACAACAACTTCAAACAACAAGTTAAAACTCAGAAAGGTTAAAGAAAAGCAAGGAGAATTCAATGCCATAAGTGTCAGGGCTTCGAACATGTGCAAGCGGAATGTGTTATTACCTTGAAGAAGAGAATAGGGAAATCTTTTACTAGCACTTAGAGTGAGAATGAATCCGAAAGTGAGTATGGTAGTGAAGAAGAAGTTGTGAATAATGCTGCGTTAGTTACTTTGTACAACAAAAGTCCAGTTATTTATTTAACAGTAACCGAGAAAGAAGTAACTAGAGGCGAAAAAGTGAGTAAATTAGGAAATTTCGTGAAAAATGCAGACAATTCAACTCAAAGCTCAATCTAAGATTATGACAATGATGACAGTACTTCAGATGATAAAAAGGAAGATATTTATGAAGCTTATGAGTTAATGTATAGTAAATGGGTCGAACATGTAAGAAAAATGAGAACTTGAAGAAGGAAAACTCTTCCATGAAGAACATCATTCAAGATCTAGAGAAGAAGTTGTTGTCTACATTAGATGAGCTTGGTGAAACAAAATTGAAGTTGGTCTATACAAAAAAAGGAATAAGAATGCTAAATAGAGGTACCGAAAAGCTAGAAAAGTTATTAGAAATTGGTAAGGCTAAAGGAGACCTTCAAGGCATTGGCTATAGAGGTGAATGTTTCAAGTTGAATGATGAGAAAATTGGTGCAACCAGATCTGTCCAAGGAGAAATCTCAAATAAAAATCAGAGGCTCATACCTATATGTCACTTTTGTGGAGTAATTGGGCACATAAGACTGAAATGTTACAAGTTGCTACAAGTGATGTTTCAAATGGGTCAAAACCAAAAATCTAGACACTCTCCATTAAATTTCTAGCAACAACCCATAATGCTGAAGCATACTTGGGTTAGAAAAAATTAGCTTCACGAACTAGCTCAAAGAAGCAAGAACCACAAACTGCCCAGATCTGTAGTTAGTTACTACTTGTGAAGAAACTGTTCAGACAGAGGATAAGTCTATTACTTCAAAGAAGAAACCAATGACAGAGATAATATGACGAGAAATAAGGCTAGGTTTGAATTTTTTTTAGGGGCACGAGGACTGTGTACTTTACATGTTTGAAGTGTTTTTTTATTCTTTAAAAGACTAAAAGGATAAAAAAAGATTTATCTTCTTTAGTTCTTCTTTAGTTTCTATGTTGCCACTGTCGTCCCATCTTTTTAGTAGTTTACATTTTGGCATCTATTTGGCTCCACTGAAGATCCATCCTCATCCTCATCAAGCTTCAGCTCTCTCATAAATCGGGCATCATTTTGGACTTATCTCTCAGGCGTTCTTCATTTTGACACTGTTTTGTCCTAAGGGAGAGACATCATGTTTTTTTCGATGACTGCTCCATTCAGGGGGAGATTTTAAGGTATCTCTATGACTATTAATCTTGCTTTTTGGCATCTTTTTTTCCCAATGGGGAGAAATTTGGATGAATGGATAATTATTCATTATTGTTTCTTTGGATGTTTCTTGAACTTGAAGAATTTGATGGATGTTCTTTGGAACTTGATGTTGGACTAAGGGGGAGTATTGCTACTTCAATACTTATATATTAGATTATGTTATTCAAAGAGAGTTTCATATTTGTGACAAAAATGCCAAAAAGCGGGGATATTATTAAGATATATGTTATATATCTCATTATTTAATTTTGGCATTTTTTTTATTAAATATTCAGATAATGATTAAAAATATATATCAAGAAGTCTTACTTGAATTGGATTCTTAGATAGAGTTGTTATGCAAATATAACTCTTATCTTAAATGAAGATTCACGTCGATCATGTTTCCTCTAGAGATATGGACAATGCAAGGTGACTTGTAGGTGGTGTGAATGAAGGTTTTAATGTCTTGAATTTTTACTGCTACGTGACTCTATTCTTTGAGGGACCTATGTGAGTTATTATGTGATTTATAGTGTGGTGGATGTGGGCATGATTTTTTGGAGAGTTGGTCTTATTGCATGGGTCACTTTGTGCTGTCCACATTTTTGCAGCAAAATATGTGAGTGTTTTGGTGAGGTTTGTTTGGTGTGAAGAAAATTGAAGACAGCCCGAAGGTGGGTTGATACCAGTATGACCCAGCTTTTCCACTTAAAGCGTTATTTACTTGAGTGAAGGTTTTTGGTTAGGTGTTTAACTGATGGGTTGTACGTGATTTGATTGTTGCTACACATATACGAGCTAAATTGATCAAGATTCGTGAGTGTCTCTTGGTCTGTGTCTTTGGTGTGTTCTTATCGTTAGTGAATGAGCAGATCACGTGGTAATGGAGTGTAGAAAATTTCAAAGCCGTAGCAGATTGAGTAGCTAGTGTCATTTGTGAACAACTATCAGAATAATCTTCCAAAAAATTTTTCATTTATGTTGAATTTGGTTTAATCACTTGAGTTGTTTAGTTTGTTTCGTTATCGTTAAACATTGATTGAGAAAATCCTCTGTTGAGGTTAGTACGAGGCTATCGTACTATTGGGTGTTAAATTCTTTCACGGGTATTGAGGACAAGGGATAGTGTCAAGGGTTGAATAGTGTCAGTTCAGTAAAGCCTTGTAAAAAAATATTGTCGTTAGTGAAAGAATTAAGCTGGGTGAAGGCTCCGCAAATATAAGAAGGTGTGCCAAATTGCGTTACCAAATTTCGATATTGATCTATTTAATTTCGTATTTATTTTTCTGTTTTTATTTGTGCTAAAAAAATTAGCAATTGCTAATAGAGTTATTTTATATCTAGTAACCGATAGAAACAGTTACAAGTAACTTCGGCAGAATCTTACAAGTAACTGTGGTTAAGTTGGAAAGTTTGCGAAACAACCACCCCTTCAATGTTTTTTTTCAAACTTAATTAATTCATAAACATAATAAAATATAAATATGAATTTGTACTTTATCATGAAAATTAATTTCTTTTCTACAATTCCTTTTGAATCTACAAATTTTTCTTATTCACTGTAATCTTTAATAGTATTCACGCTACTAGATTGACAAAACTCTATAAGTAGTGTGGAAAAGTGTAAGACAAAAGTGTTAGCTTTTGAAAAGCCTACATTTATTTATAATTGAACTTAGAGTTTTTAGTAATCTAATTAAAATATAGTTATAATTTTAATTAAATTTTAAATAGAATTACAATTAAATTTTTAAATAGAAAATAAGTTCAAAAAACTGATATCTCATATTAGCTCTTATTTGTTAAATATCTCATATTTAACTTTTAAAGTTTCACAAACTTTACAACAAAATATTTACGCTAAGTAGGGAAGTATTTAATAAATAAAAATATAAAAATAAGAAATAAGAAATAAAATAAATACTCAATAAATATATAACAAGTTAAAGAATCAAAATAAAAGATAAAAACAAGTAAATAAATACACAAATAGAAAAGAAGATAAATTCATAAACAAATCCAACAAGCCATTACAAGAAAATATATAGGCTGAGTAGGGAAGCATTTAGGCTAACTAACTTAGAAGAAAATAGTACATATCAGAAATTTAGGCTAAATATAAGACATAAGACTCGATGAAAACTTTTTAAATGACTTATGAGAACATGAAGGACTTCTCTACTCCAAATCATTTACCTATATCCTACTATGCCACAGTTTTCTATTGAGGGTCATATGTCCTCAGTAAGTTTTAGCAGAGTCATGTCATTCTTAATCACCTTTTCTCAGTTCTTCTTTGGTCTTTTCTTTCCTGTTACAATCTCTAAGTACAATCTTATCGCATCTTCTCACTATAATGTTAAGGTGTCTCGTTTTAATATATCTGAACCACCTAAGTCTTGTCTCTCTTAATTTAATATTAATATTAGCTACCTTTAATTTGTCTCTTACCATTACATTCCTAACCTTATTTCTTCTAGTAAAGTTGCACATCTGATAGAGCATCCTCATATTCGCCACCATTAGCTTAAATATTCCACCCCATAGAGCATGGTTGACCTAATCATTAAACATTAGAATTTACCTTTAAGCTTGAGTGATATCTTCTTGTCATATAAAACTCTTGATGCACTTCTCCATTTAAGTCACTTTGATCTGATATAGCAAACTATGTCTTAATCAATCTCTCTATTGCTTTGAAAGATAGATATTAGATACGTCAAACACTCTTTTATGGTATAACTTCCGAACCAATTAACTTCTAAAACAATCTTTACCTCTACATTGGATGCCACCCTGTAACCCGAAAAGTTACACTCTAAGTACTCAGTCTTAATCCTGCTCAGTTTAAAGCCTTTTAACTCTAACGTATCCCTCCAAAGTTCTAGCTTGGTATTGACACCCTCTTTTGTCTCATCCACTAAAATAATGTCATCAACAAATCACATACACCAAGGCACATCCCCATAGATCTTCTTACTGATCTCATCCATCACTACTGTGAACAAAAAGGGGGAACCTTGGTGCAGTCTAATATCAATAAAAAAAAGATGCTTTATATCTCCTCGTATCATCCTAACACTAGTCTTTACACCTACATACATATCCATAACAACCCGTATATATGTCATAGGAACTCCCTTAACTTATAAAAACCTCCATATAATTTCCCTAGGTACCCTATCATACACGTTTTCTAAATCATGTGTAGGTTACATTGTCTTTCCCTATAATATTCCATTAACCTTTCAAGGAAATGTAATGCTTTTGTCGTGCACCTTCGTAGCATGAATCTAAACTACTTCTCTGAGATAGTAACATCCTTGTTCTCTCTCTTCTCAATCATCTTCTCCCATAACTTTATATTATGACTAAGAATATTGATTCCTTTATAGTTGTTACAACTTTGGATATCCCCTTTTTCTTGTATAGAGGAATTAATATCCTAAGTCTCCATTCATCTGGCATTTTGGTGAACTTAAGGAACACTTTAAAAACCTAGGCTCTTTCACACCTCTATGGGTATCTCAACTAGTCCTACTGCCCTTCCACTCTTCATCTCCCTCAAAGCCCTTTTAATTTCTTCCTTTCTAATTTGTTAGCCACAAGTAAAGTTACAATACCTTTCAGACGTGCTAAGGTCCCCTTAAGTGATATTATCCTCTACGTCTTCATTAAAAAGGTTATAGAAATACCTTTATCAACTTCTCTTGATGTCATTTTCAGCCACAAGCACCCACCCTGCTTCATCTTTTATATAGAGAACTTGATCCAAGTCTCTCGCTTTCCATTCTCTAGCTCTCACCAACTTAAAATAACCTTTTCACCATCTTTAGTTTTTAGAATTTGATATAAATTCTTGTAAGCATTGTTTTTTGCTACTGAGACTATCTTCTTCACCTCTTTCTTTTCCAGTTTATAACTTTCTCTATTAACTACTCTCTCTACCTTTGTGGTGTTATCTAATAGGGCTTTCTAGGTACCTTTCTTGATTTTAATCTTTTATTGTGAGGTGTACTTATCATTTCCATGTTCAACCTATGTCATTTATAGTTAGAGATGAACAATAAATATAAATACATAAATGATAAATGATAAGTACACCATGCAATATAGATGTATATTTATGTTAATTTGTTATAACTTTATTAAGTAGTTGATTACATCTTATGGTTAGTTTGTAATCATATTTTCTATGGTAATATAGTCAAAGTATGACCACTTTATATGTCATACAATGATTTAAAAATTAAACCGGCCAACTTTTAATTTGGTTTATTTTCATAACCTTTATTTTTAAAAATCAAACTGTTTATTAATTAATCCACTGACTTTTGTAAATTAACTCATTTTTATAAACTAAAATAAATTAGTTGGTTTTTATTTAACTATCTCCTTCTTCAGTTACACTTTAACTTCTTTGATAGGCAAGAATAGTCTCCTTCTTTAATCCTATTTCAGATTCTTGAAATGTGTTCAATATTTACTTTATATTAGTTTTATGATAGTCTAATACAAGAGATGAGGCATGTTTAAATTTTATTATCTAGGTGATAATTGAGAGTAAAAAACTTAAACCATAAAAGTTGCCCTAAATTACAAAGAAGTTGTACAAAGTTTTTTTTAGAAAGTTAGGACAAGTATTCATTAATAAATAAAATTTACAATTTCACACATGTTTAGCTTTAATAACCCTTCTACTAACTTACAGACAATAGAAAATATATGTAATTAATATACGTGGCATCATCTAATGCACTAGTGATACACTCACTCCCAAAGCATCTGAGATCATTTGTATGTTTTAGAGATGGGGAGATCTAGTCTCCGTAGAGTAGAAGGCATCCAGAATGCGACTTTGCAAGTCCTCCATAATATTGATATTGTAAAGATAAGAACTGTAAGTTTTTGCGTCCTTTCTGGAAGTTTTTTTTTTACAATGAGCTTGACTTGTTCTTTTTACCTCGATGAAATCATAATGCTAATTTAAGTTTTAACTAAGGTGAGATCGTGTATAACAATTCATTAGCTAATGTAGCTAGCCTCATTTTTAGGAGAAATGTAGACCATACCATTCCTTCATTAATTTTAG
>JAOSBP010000007.1:11849533-11860865 GCA_027563825.1 Erythroxylum mucronatum | reverse complement strand
AAAAAATAATCTTATAGCAACCAAATTTATACTTGCTAATGTAAAATTTCATGGTCGCTATAATGTTAGAATGGTTGTTATAGTTATGCATACTGCCACCAAATTATTTTTGTTGCTAAAAAATAATTTTATAGCATGGTTACTATAGCTTCTCTGTTAATTTAATGTCCATTATTGTATGAAATTCTAGAGGCATAAATTTCCCTAATGAACTAGCTGTTGCTAGAGAATTTGCTAAGAAGCTAAGACTTTTTATTGGGATTATTAGAAACTAATCTAAAGCAGGAAAGTATGTCAAAGCTTAGAATTTTGGATAGCTTTTGGAGACTCCTGACACCGCCATTTTTGTTTTATAATAGTGGCTTTTGACCGTAGAAGTTCAATGATTAACCTAATTAATTCAAATGAATAGACGATGCATTTTAAAGTGACATTGCTCTAAGAAATCACATAATAAATATCACATTTTTATACACCTCAAATTTCAAATTTTAAAGGAATTTCTCACAGGAGAAATTGAGAAATATTCATTCAATAATGCAATGGCCTTGGATAGTACATGACTTTAAAAGTGTACACTAAAGGAATGAGATAGAAGGATATGTAGGTCCAAGATCCTACAACACTAATCTTAGAAACTATATGAAAGCATAAAAGTGACTGACTTGAAGTTGGAGGGTTAGTTTTACTCTTGAAATAATAAACAAAATCATTTAATGGTATGTTAATTTGATTCAATAAGATATGATGGTTTACAGTATAAATGGATAGATTAAAATTAATGAAGGATGGATGTTGTAATATTTATAATTTTGATTATGGTTTGTTTGAGAACAACTAAAAGCTTAAGGCTATATTTAGTTGGGGGCTTATTAATGGAACGGAATGGAATATAATATTATTCCATCATTTGGGAGGACGGTTTATGATGGAATGTCAAATGTTAAACAACTTTTCATTATATTACATTATAAACTCTTCTTCCAAACAACATTTCACTATATTACATTATGAACCATTCAATCCCTCCCAAACAACAATTTTCTAGTATTAAATCCATTTCTATTCCATTCCATTATAAACCATTCCATTCCATTCTATTGAAACCTTACGTCTAACCAAACATAGTCTAAGTGTGGCAATGTTTGATAGATGTATATTTGATCATATTTATACACCCATAGTTGATGTATTTTCCTTGATATTTTATAGTTCTATTGTATATTTGGTACTTAATTCGCTCCAAGTGCATTTATAGGATATGATTGCCTTTATAGACTAAATGGAGAAGAATTCAGATAAAAATACGACATAAAACGAAGATTTGAAGCATTTAAGGGATACAAGGCTGTGTATATGGCTATATAAGTTTCTCATAGTGTGCATATTCATTAATTCTAGAGATTTTGGATTATACAAGGTATAGTACACACTCGTGTATGAGAACATGTTTTTGTTAGAAATCCTAAAAATTACTATAAGTAGATGTGAGTGGAGGCATAATGAGGGGGCAAACTTTTAGAGATGATTCCAGATGTGGAGAACATCTAGAAGTGACGATATTGATCTGGAGAAGTGGAAAACACTATGAAATTATCAAAAGATTCAATAGATTACAACATCAACCTCAAAGTTGCAAAAACATTTGATAGAAGAGAAAGAGAGATTTAGAATTATGAACTCTTTGTTTTCTATTCGTTTTTCTTCCAGTTTATGTTTGATTTCGTTTTCTACTATGTATAACTAAACATCTTTAGTGTCTAGGTGAGATGAACCTTAGTTTGGTTATAACATGTTTTGATTCTTTTATCTAATGCAATTTTATTGATTGATCTATTGTGATTCAATTATATGCTTAATATATGTTATATATATCTGGAATATTAGTACATAATTTGATTTTATAACATAAAGATTAAAAAATCTGTGTATGAATAGATCTATCATAATTAAAAGGAGTTGATTGCAAACCTAGAGATAAGTCGACATAAATCTTTTAAATTATGGTCAAACCTAATAGCGGAATTCACAAATCAGTAAAGCAATCTTAGTACCTTTAACCTAAACAATATCTGTTGATAATTCTAATATTAGTTGTTAGTAGTCTCAAATGAGTTATTCGCATACAGTCTAATAGTTAATAAAACAATTTCAGAATAAAAGGTCAATTGTTTAAGGGTTTTAGGAGGATTCATAACCTAGACACTAATTCTTGATATTGATTGTTTTCTAAGTGATTTCTTTTGCCTCTGTGTTCAAAATTGCTTCCTTTTAATTATTTAGGTTTTAGTTTCCTTTGTTAAAATTCAAAATCAATCCTTAAGCTAGAAAATAGGAGAAAGGTAATCATTGTGCTCGTGTGATCAACCTATACTTGTGGGTACTAACTTTAGATACACCGTGTACTTGTGGTTAATTCATATTGGTATTAGAAATAAACCAATCAGACTATCATGTATGAGTGTATTCTTTCTTCTACTTACATTTTGAATAAGATTCCTTGAAAATGGTTATCTCGGAAAACCTTTTTAAGATATTAACATTTTAATTACCTATATATAACCATTTGAAGGTGTTTTGATATCTTTCTGTGCCACTAATGTTTTACATTATAAAGACAAATTTGAGGCTTGATTTATAAAATGTTTTTTAGGTTATCTAGTGGGTCAAAGGGATATAAATTATATGGTTTACAAAATAATAATTTTTTAACAGTAAAATTATGATTTATCTTTTCAGTGGTTATAAACATGGAAATTCCAATTATTTCTCGCCAACAGACCATATTACTTAATTTTGTCTTGAGAACCTAAACATTATGCCATCAAACAATCTTAGTAAGATAGACACCATACCTAATTTATCATAGAGTGGTTGGTTTCGTTCAATAAAAAAGCCATATAATCACCAAAAAACCTAGCTACTTACAAGATTTCGTGAGAAGTGTAACTTATTTTTCGAATAAAAGTCAATCACTTTTCCAACAACAGTCAATCACTTGTCCAATATTAATAGGATTCAGATCATATGGATTTTCATGCCATTTATTTTCTTCTACTTCTTTTGTTTATCCATACTCCTATATATTTTATTGCTAATATGTCTATGGTCCAAGAACCCACCACATATGTAGAAGCTTTAAGAGATGCAAGATAGATTCAAGCAATACAATAGGAATTAGATCCTCTAGAGAGAAACATCACATGAGATTTATTTCTGGTTCTGTCTGATTCTGGTGGGGCTGGACGCCGCTGCATGGATCCATGATTCTGACTGACTTTAGCAAGTGAATACCTGCAAAATAGCACAACGCACACCGGGGGTTAATTGCCGGCAGGCCCCTCTGACGCTCAAGTTAGTGTTTTGGTAGAGGTTTTGGTAGCTAAGAACTGAGAAAATCAGGGTTCTAATGTCGTACCTGTATCATGGAAAAGTAGTACCTTATATATGGAATAACTGCTAGATTTAGGTCTTTACGTAGGTCTTTATATATGTATGGGAGGTTACCACCTACGAATGGGCCGTCGACGCCTGGACCTGGACCTGGGCCTAGCATGGCCGACCTAACCATAAGCCCTCTACTCCTCGAGTCTGACCCAAGAGAAGGGTCGAAGGAGTACATAAGGATTGTATAGTGCTAGGCCCGATCGAACAATTGTCGTGATGCGATCGATCGATCAGATGTAATGACATGGCAGACTGATCGGGAATAATGACAAGGCCGATCGATCGGCTATAGCGATATGGCAGGTCGATCGGGTGTAACGGTAGGGTCGATCGGGCGAGCGTAATGTTAGGGCCGATCGATTGGACGTCGAGGCCTTAACAAAACGCTAGGTGTAATCATTGCTGACGGTTCACGTCCCCTGACAGACTGTCATGCGCATCCTTTTAACTGATGTGCAGCTGTCAGGTGCGTCCTTTCAGCTGTTGCGCCGCTTCGAATTTCTAACAACCCTAATTCACCTCCGCTCAGATCCTGCCACGTGTCTGAGTTCGGCTCGAATTCCCTCCACACGTCCAACGTTGGTTGGAGCGTCCGTTCAGTCGATCTTCTATAAATGCTTAGGATCGACAGACTACAGATTTTCTTCAAGCGTAGTTTATTCTCCAGCCTTTATTCTTCTTCCATTTTCATCTTTTTGCCTATAGTCTCTGGAGTTTTCTTTCCATCGTCGTCTAAATTCTAAACTTCAATTACTAAACTAGGTACGTCCTTTCTTCTCTCTTCATCCTATAAATTTCCTTTTTGTAACCATGTCGTCAACCAGCCCTAGAGGTGAAGTTAGTCCTAAGGATGAAATCGCCGAGAGGGCTTCGCAAATAGTCGGGCCGCTTGAAATAGCGGCAGAAATAATGGTGGCGCTGGAGGTGAGGGGGTTGAGGAGGCCACGGTGAGCGACCGGAAAGATGGGTTGGTTGTTGAAGAGCCGCCAAAAGACAAATCGACAATGACCATAGGGGAGTTGAACCGATCTGTTATCAGAAATAATATCCCTGCCTCCTGGGGACCTAGGCTGGCCTCCGAGAACGAGCAGATTTATAGTAGTTTGGGAGGGTATTTTGCTGTTTCTGACAGCTTTTTCTCGGTCGACGGTATGAAGCTTTCGTACGCCCCGATCATCGATGAGGTGTGCTGTGCCTACCAGTTGAGGCAGAGCCAACTTCCTTCGAACGGTTGGAGATTTATTAACGGTCTGGCCCTGCTATGCCATCATTTCGGGTGTCCCCCATCGGTCGGTGTCCTACGCCATTTTTTGAGAATGAACCAGAGCTCAAGTGCCGGGGCCAGGATCCCTCATCTTCAGTATAGAGATGCACACTATCGTCCTGCCGGAACAACCTCAAAAGTTCAAGCTTGGAGGATGAAGTACTTCTTCGTGAGGCCCTCGGGATCTTCCTTTGAATCCAGGCAGTGGAGATATCCTTTGGCCGAGCGATGGAATGACGTTTCCAATGTGTCCCTTACTACGCAGGAGTGGGAGGTGATTGACCGAATAAAGGCGCTCGGTTGGTACGACTTCGATTGGCTTATTATGGGGTATCATAGAGCGGCGTCAGTCGATGCATTTTTACTTGACCCTCACCTGGAATTAACGGGCTAGGAGAGGAAACTGACCCTTCCGGTTGACTCCTCGCAGTTTAACTAGTTACCATGTTCATAAGTGTTGGTTTCAATTTCTAACCTGTTTCCGTAATTGTGCAGCCATGGTGAAGCTCAAGGATTTCGGCTCGTCCTCCAGCTCCCTTAAATCTAAAGGCCAGCGCAAGGGGCCTAGGTCTTCCTTGAAGGCGAAGGAGCAAGGAAAGGAGGCGGAAGTCAACACAGGCGTTGCTCAGCCGGTGGAGCCTGACCAGCCTACCGCATTGCTGGCCCTTCTAGCATACCGCCCTGACGAGCCAGCCCTGGTGCCAACCCAACAGGAGAATGAGAACCGAGCGGAGTCGGAGGAAGAGGTGGAACAACCACTGAAAAGGAAGAAGACCGCTCGGAGTCTTAAACAATCGTCCTACCAGTCGGACGAGGCGCCCCGCATATTGAGCAAGGACAAAGGGAAAGAGCGAGCGCCTCGATCAGACAAGGACAAAAAGTGAGAGTCAATGATCAGTTTGGATAGGACTGCATCGTTGAGGGACATCGATGTGGCTCTCCATATCGCTCGGAAAGTTGTCCCTCCCCAAGACGAAAAGTTTGTGGAGACATTGAACGACCAAGAGCTGGTGGCCAATCTCGTTCGCAGGTTGTACGAGGGATCTGATGTACGCCTCCGGGGTGCATCAACGCCTCGAGAAGTTCCATGAAGTGACCGGATCGATGGAGCGAGAGATTCATGCTCTTCTTGACCAGGTCAAAACTTTAAGGGCCAAACTCTCAGAGGTAAAGGAAGAGAGAGACTTTGCGCGAGTGCAACTTCCTTCTTTAGAGGAGGAGAAGAAATTTTAGGAAATATAAACTATTACTCGCTCTTTTATATCTTTCAGATATCAATCAAAAGATGAGTACCAATCTAACGTTAAGGAGCCTTATGGATGCTAACAAGCTAATTGGACCTAATTTCTTGGACTAGTTACGTAACTTAAGAATTGTTCTCGGGTAAGAAAAGAAGTTGTATGTTCTAGACACTATTGTTCCATCAAAGCCTAGTTCAGATGTGACTGATGAGGCTTAGGAGAGATATCAAGTTATATTGGTGACGCTGAACAAGCTATATATGTGATATTGGCTAGTATGTCTCTGGAGCTTTAGAGGCAGCATGAGAATATGGATGCTCCTATTATAACTATGCATCTTAAGGAGTTGTTTAGTGTATAGAGATGTATCAATTCTCCAAATCAGTATTTCAATGCAAGATGGAAGAAGGATCTTTAGTGAATCTACACGTGTTGAAGATGACTGGTTATATTAAAAAAATTAAGCCAATTAGGTTTTATCATGGAATATGAATTGAGTATTGATTTGGTGTTGTAATCTCTTAGTTTGAGCGCTTTATAATTCGTTATGAACTTCTATATGAATCAAAAGGATATGTCATTGTCTAAACTATTGAATATGCTCAAGACTAAAGAGGGGTGCCTTAAGAAGGAACCCAATTTTGTTCTTGCTGTGGATTCCTCTATGAGCAAGAAAAAGGGCTCTAATAAGAATAATAAAAAAGAAATAGAAGGCTTCTACTACAGTATTAAAGCCAAAAGGTTGTGTTAAGAAGAAAAACAATGACAAGGGCACATGTTTTGAATGTGGAGTTAACAAACATTTGAAGAGGAACTATCCAGCTTATCTTGCTACCCTAAAAGATAAGAAACTTGAGGAAGTTGTTTATTCTTGTATGTTTATGATTAAGATAAACCTTTATACTTCTATTTCGTATTCTTAGGTATTAGGTATTGGATGTGGTCCTCATATTTGTAATAAGATGCAAATGTTAACATGGAGAAGATCATTGAGGAAAGGCGAAGTGAATCTGCTAGTAGCCAATGGAGCAAAAGTTGCTGCATTAGCTGTAGGAACTTATAGTATAGCTTTGCCTTCGTACCTTATACTATAATTAAATTATTGTTATTATGTTCTAGTTGTTACTAGAAACAACATTTCTATTTCTTATTTAGATTTTAATAGATTTGTCTGTATTGTTAAGAATAAAAGTTGTTCTTTTTATAAAGATGATGTTTATTATAGATATGGATTACTAACAAATGGTTTGAATGAATTAAGTCCTGAAAGGCCAATCATTAACTTAAATAGCAAGAAAAGAAAGTTAAGTGACCAAAAATCCATCTTATCTATGGCATTATAGGTTAGGTCATATCAATAAAACTAGAATCACAAAGTTACATAAAGAAGAATATTTGGATCCTTTTGATTATGAATCATATGAAACTTGTAAATCCTATTTATTGGGAAAGATGACCAAACTATCCTTTAGTGGAAACGGATTACATGTCATTGAGTTACTAGAGCTTATATATTCAGATGCATGCGGCCCTATGTCTACTTGTGCTAGGGGTGGATTTTGATATTTCATTATGTTTATAGATGAACATTCTAGATATGGTTATGAGTACTTAATGAAACAAAAGTCTAAATCATTTGAAAAGTTCAAATAATTTAAACTTGAGGTTAAGAAACAAACTAATAAAAGTATTAAGACACTTAGATTAGATTAAGGTGGTAAATGCTTAGACCACAAGTTTCTTATTTACTTAAAAGAGAATGGGATTCTCTCACAATGGACTCCTCCTAAAACTCCATAATATGATGGTATATCTGAGAGGATAAATTGTACTCTATTACATATGATACATTTCACGATGAGTCATGCAGTCCTTTATGTCTCCTTTTAGGGATATGCCATTAAAACTAATACTAACCTTCTAAATAGAGTTCCATCCAAATTAGTTGATAAGACACCATATGAGATATGGATTGATAGTAGACCAAGGTTGTCCTACTTATTTGAAGCATGCAATATCTGATAAGCTTCAAACTAAAATCAGATAAATGTAAATTTATGGGGCATCTGAAAAAGAGTATCGACTATCAGTTTTATCATCTTCTTGAACAAAAGGTGTTTGTCTTAAGACATGCTATATTTTTTAAAAGAGAATTTATTCTCAAAGAAAGCAGTGGGAGTGAGGAAAAACTTAAAGAAGTTTAAGAGCCACAAATTCACATCTAGATGGAACAAAAACCTCAAGTTGATAGATTTGATGTACAGTTGAGGGTTAAAGAGACAAATAGTTTGTGACGTACTAGGAGGATATATCATCCCCTACTAGTTTAGATCTACAAATTGAAAATGGGAAGGATAATATACCACTCATACATGTTGAGCCTTCTACTTTTAAAGAAGCAATGTCTAATATTAATTCTTTAAAATGGCATAAAGTCTTGAGATCTGAAATGGAATCTATGTACATTAACCAAGTTTGGACTTTGATGGATGCACTTGGTGGTATTGTACCTATTAGATGGAAATGGGTTTTTAAGAGAAAAACTGACTAGATGGTAATGTGCATACCATAAAGCAAGTTTAGAGGTTAAAGGTTACAAATAAAAACAAGGAGTTAATTTTGATGAAACCTTTCTCTATAGCTATGCTTAAATCCATAAAGTTCTTATTGTCTATAGTCACATATCATGATTATGAAATGTGGTAGATGGATGTCAAAATAGCATTTCTCATTGGGAATTTGATGGAGGATGTGTATATGAAACAAATAGAGGGTTTTGAATCCAAGAGATTTCTTAATCAAGCATACAAGTTGCAAAAGTCTATTTATGGACTTAAGCAAATGTCACGTAGTTGGAAATCTGTTTTGATGAAACAATCCAAGAATTTGAGTTTATAAAAAATATGGATTAACCATGTGTCCATAAGAAGGTTAGTAAGAGTGCGGTAGTTTTCCTAGTGTTATATATGGAAGACATAATGCTAATTGGAAATGACATACCAATGCTTCAATTTGTAAAGATTTGGTTATCCAAGAACTTCTCTATGAAGGATGTGGGAGAAGTAACCTATATTCTAGGAATAAAGATCTATAGAGATAGATCAAACAGGTTGCTTAGGTTATCTTAATCCACATACATAGACAGAGTGCTAAAGGTGTTTAGCATGGAGAATTCTAAAAGGAGATTTTTACCTATGTCACATGAGATTTCTCTCTCACAAAGTTTGTGTCCTAAGATATAAGAAGACAAAGATAAAACAGCTTATATTCAATATAGATTAATCATGTATACGATGGTATATACTAGACCATATGTCTTTTATGCTTTGAGCATAACAAGTAGGTTTCAAGCCAATCCAGGTAAATGTCACTAAATAGCTGTGTAAAATATCTTAGAGTACTTAAGGACTAAAGATGTTTTTTTAGTCTATAGAGGAGTTGAACTAAGAGTTTAAGGGTATTCATATGCTAATTTTTAGTCAAATTCAGATGATAGTAAATCATAGTCAGGGTACATCTTCACTTTGAATAGTGGTACAATTAGTGAAAAAATTCCAAACAACCAACTATTGCAGATTCAACAACAAAGGTAGAGTACATTTTAGTATTAGAGGCAGCAAAGGAATTGATTTAGATCAAGAAGTTCATCACTAAACTTGGAATGGTTCCTAGCATTGATGGGCTTATAGTATTGTACTGTAATAATAATGACACCATTGTACAGGCAAATCAAAGTTCTAAACATGTACTTAGAAAGTTTCATTTGATCAGGGAGATAGTGGAGTAGAAAGACATAGTATTCGAGTGAGTTCCCATTGAAGAGAATCTTGAAAATCTCTCACTAAGACATTGTCTCAGAAGAGTCTTCATCGACATATGGAAGGATATGATATTAGGTGATTGGCTTTAGTGTAAGTGGGAGATTGTTAGTTTATTCCCTTATAGCTACTCGGTTAGTTGCAATTTTAATATATAACGTTATTATTTAATTAATAAAGACATTCTTTTTCTTTATGTATTATGTTAATTATATTTAATGTTTTAATACTAAAGGTAAGATCTCTGAAAGAATTATTGTATAATTGAAATTATAATAAGATCATAATTATAAGATTCAATTTGCATAAATGTATTATTCTCAAAGGTTCCTAGTTGTAGTTTCTTCAAGATAGGATATTGATAAAACTGTAAAATTAGCACACATTATGTTTCTTTCTTATAAAAAAAGTAATTAATCACATAAATTGAAGTATGAAGATATTTAAAATAATGTGTGAGTGCTTATTAGAGAATAAGTTCACTGAACTGGCCTGATTATGAGGATCCTAAATGGAATATTAATTATGTGTTTGTGGATTTCCTCGTAATGATGGTTGTATAACTGATCCTTAGATTTAAGATTACCAAGGTATCTCATGTTGGAATTACTGTATTTTGGTGCTACTTATAAACTATTCAAGGATAATTCAGTCAATAGTACCTGGATTCAGTATGAATTATATAGAGATAGTTAAGTAAGTTAATAAAAGATTTGTCACTTTAAAGTAATTAGAGAGAATGTTCTACTATTCTTAATTAGTAGTGATTTAAGGAATTCTTTGGCTAGAGTAAATTAACGTTTGAAAAGGTATTTTTAAATATTAATAATAAATCAATTACTAATTAGCAAGAACAAATATGATTGGATACAAAATAGTAGACATTATATCTATACTCTATCCAATTGAAATATTAGATGAGAAAAGGATTAAATTATATATTGTAACTTTGACATTCCTAATATTTGGGTGGTTATGGCATGTTGCTAGACTTTATATTTTTGATCTATGTTTATAAATTGTTTAATTGGAAAAAGATAAATTAAAAAGCCTTTTAATTTATCTAATTCTAATTATAATTTATAATTATAATTTATAATTTATAATCATTGTCAATATATTAGAAATCTAATGAGTTACACATAAAGAGCAATTTAAAAAAGAAAAATCAATTTCAATTAAGTTGGACTTAATTATAAAGTTTGAGAAACTTTATAAATATGAGATATTTTATTTTATTAAGATTAAATTAATTATAATTAGAGTTGGACTTTAATTATAATTAATGTACTTAATTTTAATAGAAATTGAAAACCTTAATGTTTTTTTAATAAATAGGAATAAACATAAGGAGATAGCACTGTTGAAATTTTAAAGATAAAGAAGATGAAAGAGATGAGATAAGATAAGATGAAGATTGAACAAAACCAAAACACACTCATAATTTTATTATTGAACTTGATTGTCTTATATAAATAAAATACTAACAACTAAATAGAATTTTCAGCTACAAAATCTAGCTTATAAGATAAGATAAAAGATAATCTAATATTTATTCTAAG
>JAOSBP010000007.1:11833326-11849433 GCA_027563825.1 Erythroxylum mucronatum | reverse complement strand
AATTTTCAGCTACAAAATCTAGCTTATAAGATAAGATAAAAGATAATCTAATATTTATTCTAAGACCTATTCTAAAAGAATTTAAACAAATCTAAAATTTGAATTAATTTCCAACAAGCACTCTTCCTAATTCTTCTCAGAGAGTTTAGTGATTACTATATATAGGTATTATTAGAAGATGGACATGTGAATAATTTGTACGTGATATATCGAAAAAGTTTCGAAAGGATTTTAATAAGAAAACCAAATGAGGTATAACTTTATATTTTATGATTTAAGTTTAGTTTTTTCAAATTATTCAATTATCGGAATTCAATAAGAATTTTTTTTTCTTTACTATACCATGATTTGATCACAATTGGTTCAGATGAACTTGATATAGTGAAGTCTGAAAGGAAGTGTATAGTCATGAAGCGCTGAGGCCGTAGCAGCGTAGCGAACAATAATGTTTTCCGGAGTATCCGAAGTTCCAAGCTTAGCCCTCAATTTAGCAATGAAGATTTTGGTACGAAGGAATTTGAGCTTTTCCCATCTAATGCCTACCATGATTCCTATCATATCACTGATTTTTATGTCTTCCCAGTTGATAATGACGATGTTTGTTTCGAAGAAAACAGTCTCCAATTCCTGGTCACGTATATCAAATCGTATGAAGTTTGAAAGAACTGATGATGTGAATAACATCACAAGATGGTTAGAGTTAGAGGAACAAGGATTTGGTAAATACGCTTGAGATGCACGAACTGGATGATGAAGCTTTGCCTCTACTCAGTCTTGGAGATCTCAAAGAGACTGGTGCATTTGGTGTGGGACCTCGAAGGAAGCTGTACTCTGCAATGCAGCAACTAAAAGAGAGGAGACTGATCTTGCATACAACATGTCTTCTTCGTGTGTTTCGGTGTAAATACTTGCTTTTGAATCTTTGATTGTTTCTTATTAGTTATTACAACTCCGTGAGACGTAGAATTTTACGGTGTCTAATTTTATTTGTTGGCATGAGAGAAAGTATACTGATGGTGAAGTGGATGTCTAATTTAAATGCATCGAGCTTCACCTGTTTATGGCTCATCAAAAATCAGGGCCTGGACTGGCTTGCTTTCTAGAAGAAATACGACATCTAGAATTGTGGGCATATGTTGCCTAAATCTAGGTCCATTTGCTACTTGTTTTGAGTTGCACCTTATATATGGAACTCAATGGCTTCGTCAGACTGCAATGCAAGATTTAGGGCATACAAAAAGTTTTCTCCAAGTGTACATGTATTTGGCGTACATTAGTTACAAAAGGCATTACTGTAATTTAGGAGGGGAAAAGAAAACACATGCCTACTCTGGTGAGCTTGTACAGATATCTGAGGTAGCACGGCCATAGTGATGATAGTGCGTCTTGTTGTAAGATGTAGTGCTCTTAATCCAGCACAGAGATGTTACGTTTATGTTAGGCTTTTACAGATATCTGAGGTGGCACGGCCATAGTGATGATAGTGCGTCTTCTTGTAAGATATAGTGTTCTTAAATCCAGCGCAGAGATGTTACATTTATGTTAGGTTGATACAGGGATCAAAATTAACAAAAAGATATTTCTATCAGACAGAGAGAAAGAGAACTACATCGTGCCTCTTGCTTAGTCGACATTTTCTATCTAATCTTACTCTATTAACATGTCTTTTTATTTTTTGTATTATTTTAATTTTAATTATACTTTCATTAGTTTAATAAAAAAATTAATTTTAATTATGCGACTATTAATTTTATAAAAACTTTAACTTAAAATAATAAACAAAAAACAAATTTAATAGGGTTTGTATTTGTACCACATACGTGTCTGACACATTTTTTCTTTTTTATTATTTTAATTTTAATTTGTAAATAAAAATTTAAGATAAAAGATTTAAATTTGAAAATTTGATTAATTTATTAAAATTGTTTAATTGATTTATAAATTAAATTGAAAAATTGATTAATTTTATTATTATTATTATTATATTAACCCTCATGTATATTAATGCAATATTAAGCATTTTATATATTTATGATAAAGTTTTTTTCTACAAAGAATGCTTGTAAAATGTAAATAAATTATACAATATATTATATATGTGGAATAATTTGTTTTAATTTCAACAATTTATTTTAATTGATTAATTTACTAAAATTGTTTAATTAATTTATAAATTATAAAATTTTATATATAAACAATGAATATTAAATAACTCATTTTATCAAACTAATATAATTAAGTATCAATTAATATAATTAGCTGATTGAGTTGTTTGACAAATTTTTTTCTTCCTTTCTTTTCTTTAAATTTCAATCAGTTTATGATTTGTTGTTCGATTTGAACGTGTGATTGGCCCCTAAAAGAATGAAAAGTGAATTAAATGGAGCCGACCAATTGTACGTTGATAAAGTTAAAAGCAACCCCACTTAACTAAAGAGAGAGCACAAAGGAACTGAATCTAAGGTGTTGCCTAGAGAATACGAAAATGAGATTCCAACGACACGATCAACTCCTATCATTAAGTATTGTTTATTTTCTAAAATCGTCGGGACATGTCGTTTTGTAGGCTGGCCTGTGTGAAGAAACATTTTCGTTTCAAATGGCTCGGATATATACTCAACACTCCCGAAAACTGCTCCAATATCTAATAAATTACGTTAATCATATTAAAGTTAAATAATAAAGAGTATTTCAGGTTTAACATGTTTCTTTCAAGTTTGTCAAATCCTGAAATACTCCCAAATTTGCCTTCCGTTCCAAGTTTTATTGTGAAGGAATGCTGATAGATATGCCGCCAAAGTCATTTTTTGGTGATCTTAGAACACGTACAAACCATCCTGTCTTGTGTGGAGGTAGGTTTAAAACATTTTTGACTGCGACATAAATTACATTTGGCTATGAAAAAAATTGTCATTAAAAGTTTCAAAATTGTCGCTAATAATAATTAATGACATTTTATATTAGTCGTCAAAAACACCGTCAAATTTTCGTATCTGAAAATTATAGGCGATATTTTTTACTATTTGTCGCTAATTGTTTTTTTCTAAAACGTAGCTAAATATTTTTAGCAATGTTTCCCAAAATATAGTTAATAATTTTTAGCTACGAAAAGTAGACGTAGCTAAAGGTATTGCGATGATTTCACGTAACGTTGCTAATAATTTTTTTCCTAGGCTTTTTTAATATAGCAAAAAACTATTAGTGACGTTTTGTGAAATCATCGCTAATACTTTTTAGCTACACTTACTTTTCGTAGCTAAAAATTATTAGCTATGATTTGGAAAACGTACCAAAAAGTTTTTAGCTATGTTTTCAAGAACGTAGACAAATATTTTTAGCTACGTTTTGTAAAATATAATCAAAATTTTAATATACATTTTGACGAAATGATACATCATGTTGAATTAGAATTATTTATGACATTTTTAATCCATATTATTGTATATAATATGTAGATTTTTTGTTGTTAATTTATTATAAAAATTATACAAAAATAATTGATAATTTGAAATATTATATATATAAAATAAAATGTCATTAACTTTGTTTGTGTATAAGATTTTAATTACAACTTAAAAAATATTTATATACAAATAATAAATATAGAGATTAGTTTAATTACTCAGTCTCGTTTTCATCTTCACTACTTATATAATCCAAGTCAAGTAATTTTTTTAAGGTACTTTTCATGCTTCGTCAACTTTTTTTAAGTGATTTGTTTTCCTCTTCAAGATGCTGAACGTATACTGGTCATGATGACAATGAAGTAGTTAGCTTAGGGTCAAATCTAAGACCTTTGATATATCTTGATCGTGTACCTAACACCTTGTTGCAAATGTTATTTACATGTGCCTCATTTCCCTCAGACATTGATGTTTGTAGCAACTCTTACATCTTATTCTAAAATTCAAAAAACAAAACTAATATTCAGTGCAAATATTATTAGTTAGTGTTGCAAAATAAATAAACTTAAAATTTTAACAAATTTTTATAGTTACATAATTATTTTGCGCTTTTTCAGACATCCACCCTTGACCTTCCTTATAATGAGTGAGTTTGTAGAGTGTGATTTTATCATACTCTTGTTCATGTAGTTTCTTCTTATTCTATTTTATGAAAAAAAAAACATACAATGCATAATAAATAATATAATGTTTATTGATATAATTATAACTTATAAACAAATATCTTACATATTCATTTCATGCGACAATAAATGATTAGGAGTCTTGGTTGTAAGGAGTTTTTTATTTGGAGCCTTGGTTGTGAGGAGTTTTCATTTGTCCTTCGTTCACCTTGGCCTTTTCACATTTTTCCTGCATAAAGAAAAAAGATAGTCTTTAAATCATCTAACAAGATTAATGGGGGCAAATGTGAAGGGAAAGAAAACAAACTTGAACGTTAGGAAAGGCCCAATAATCACACAAATTGTTCCTATTTTTTAGAGACATTCATTTTGAAACATGTCTCCTTGCCTCCACATCAGAAGGAAAAGATTTTTAATATTGATGTAACCTATAACGATGACCCCTGGTCCTTTGTTTCAATTATGAAATGACATAGTTTGAAACATCAGGGTTTTCGTTATCGACGATATTCAATTTCATCTGTGAACAATAAGTAAAAGTGTAATTAATCTTAAAATAAGTTAAATAATATTGCATTTAGTTAAATAAATTAAAACTTTACTGAAACTTTTTCCAAAGCGTTCTCGAGCAAGTTGTCTTACTTCAACTCCTTAGCATGCTTTAGGCAAGGTAATTATGTTCTAGCAATTATCCCCAACTCACTAGACAATTTTGCAAATTGAATCTTGTCTAGAGGAAGACCTTGCAAAGTATCAATATACCTGACAACTTGTTGTTCACTACAACATTCATTCATTGCAACTCACAATCTCTAGTTATATCGTTACCTCTTTTGCTGATGTTGGTATTGTAACTTAACAATAAATGAATAATGATAAGAAAATACGCACTAAACATGTAAATATATATTTGAGCATAAGTCTATTTGTGGGTATTAAAGATTAACAAACCTGCAGATCCCTCTATACTAATTGAGGCAAATAGAGGTTATTGCTGACTTACTTCATTAGTCGATAAAGTCGATTGTTGTTGTTTAGTAGGAACTGATTGATCTAGTTGTTGTTTGGTAGGAACAATTTCGATACTTGTCATCTTCTTCCTTTTATTTCTACCATGTGTCATTATATTGGATATCTATAACTCAAACATCAACTATAATTATATATGGATTTCTTATGTTTTATGTCCAATATTATGAACTATAGTTTTCAATTTTGTCACCGTAACATCACCAAGGCACGTGGCATTGCTAGACAACATGAATCGAGAAAGACTCTTCTTATTATGACTTCTAGGCTAGGAAATATTTCACAAATAAGCCTCAACGAAGCTACATCATGGGTTTCCAGCGTATGTATCATCCAAGTGTTTTATAAAACAAATCATCCATATTTATATGTGAATTTATTATATTTTATATCCAAAATTATGAATTATAGTTTTCAATTTGTCACTATAACATCACCAAAATACATGACATTGTTAGACCACATGAATCGAGGAAGAGTCTTCTTGCTATGACTCCTAGGCTCGGGAAATATTTCATCAATAAGCCTCAACAGAGCTGTATCATAAGTTTCCAACCTATGTATTAGTGATGGCAAATGTGATCCAGAGCTTGGCCCAAGCCTGACCCGTGGCTTGAAGAAAAGATATAAAACAACGTCGTTTTGTGAAAAACAATGTCATTTTTTATTTTTTAAAAAATATTAAAGTTGGGTCAACCCGCTCGTGGCCTATTGGCCTGGGGACCAAACCACAAGCAGGTCAACTCGTGAGTTGAGGCAGTCCAGGCCTGGTCCAGCCCATTGCCATCTATACTATATACCATCCAAATGTTTTATAACACATTCCATATGCAGTAATCACTTATGTAATTCATACATCTACTCATCAATGATTATAACAATATTCCAAACATCACACAAAACTGAGACCCTACTTTCATTCACACAAATACTCAAACTATTAAAGAAGAACATCAAAACTGAACAAAGTTGAACGACTTACCTGGACGGATAATTTATTTATAATCCTAGCTTTTTCTAAACCATAATATGTTTGGTTTCATTTTATTGGGAGGTTTAAGTTGGAGAGCAATTCACAAACTAAATTTATTATTTTTATATATCAATGTTTTTGAGATTAGATTTACAATCACTTGGATATTGACTAATAGGGTACAAAATTTTTTTAATTGGAACAATTTTTATTAATTTTCTCGATTAGTTCATCAAAAGTTGATTGTATATTATGATTTTTATTTGAATGTAATGTATTAGACATTTTTAGCTACAATTTATTCTTTTAAAATAAATTTACATTATCTTAAAATTTTCAAATGAACTACAATATTTCTAAATCCTTCTCATACCTATTACATTATTTTAACTATCTTTTACTCTTGTATAGAATAGTTAATTATCTATTAAACAAGATGAACTATTTAATGTAAATAATGCTTACTTGATTTTTTTCTTGGAGATTCTCAAACTATTATAAGCAATGCAATGTTCTATAAGGTAATAGGTGGCAAGGAAAAAAGATAAATACGTATACATTAAGCAACTCAAATGAATCACAATTGTTCAAACATGCATTCCTTTCATCAAGAACGTGCCTAATAGATATTTCATCGAATAGTTGATAAATTGTCCTCAAACAAGCATCAAAGGTGTTAAAAAAACAAAATTTCATTCTAGACCAAAACAAAAACATAAATCACCATCTTCCCAACTGTAAAATTAGGCAAAACATAAACAAAAACCCATACAATCAAAGCAGTACACAAAATCCAGCAGAAAACAAAACCCAAATACAACAATGTCACCATCATGAGAAAAATCAGATGGATGACTTAGCTTAACCAACAATTAAATGGAGGCGATGAAAAAGATTGAAGAAATGTAGATGAGATGGCGATGGCATACAATGGAAGAAGATGGATGCAAAGGAGGGAAGACGACGAGGAAAATAACAAGGGAGACTTCATTTTCATGTTTAAAATGACACAAAAACAACATCGTTCTATAAACGTCACCAAATGATGACAATTGGTGACAATTTTCCATAAACGTCACTAATCTAGAATGCCCTTTAGCAATGATCCTATGGAATCGTCGTTAAAGGTAAACCATTAGTGACGAATTAGTAAAAATGTGGCCAAATGGTTGTCCTTTGGTGATGATTTAATAAAACCATCACCAAAGTGCTAATCTTTAGCGACGTTTTCTTAGAAGTGTCGCTAAAGGAAGTATTTGGCAACGACTTATAAAATCATCGCCAATTATTTTCACATAATATATATATATTTATATATTTAGCAAATTTTTGTAACATATGATTTCTATAAAATACTATAGAATTTATATATAATAAATAGAGTTTTGTGACATCACATACAATTTTCAAATCATATATTTTAAAAGAGATTAATAAAAGTATAAATTTATGTAATATAAATTAATTTTTGTTTTTAGTTTTATAAATTTTTTAAATGACATTGTTATTAGCTAAATTTATTTTTAGACTAACAATTATTATCAATAATATTAAATTTTATTTTTAAGAATATGATATTAATGTTTAATGTTTGATATTAATATTCCTTTTTTGACTTGTTATGTTCTATTTTCTGCTACGATTTGGAGTTTACGTGGGTTTTGTATTATGCCTATGTTGTATGAGTTTTTGTTTTGTTTGTGTTTGTAAGATGGTGAATTGAATTTCTATATTAGTTGTGTATGGGTAACTTTTTTTTCCCACCTTCCATGCTTGTTTGAGGAAAGCCTGCTAACTGTTTGATAAAAGGTCTGTTAGAATATTTAACTTAAGATCATGTTCATCAATACTTTTGAGGCATTGTAGAGCTTATTTGAGGAACTCTACATATGAAATTCTCGATTAATGGATCATCACCATCGTTCATTTTTTTAATAATGAGAACCTTAAGCTAAATTTATTCCTATTATCTTTTAATAGTAATAATTACACATTTTTGTTGAGGTTATTGAAGTAAACATATAATTAATTTCAATTGAAGAAGCTAACCTTAATTTAAACTTGAATTTCAAAAGAAACAAAGGTAAGGGTTGGGGGAGCTAACAATATGATATATAATTTTTGATTATTTTTAGTAATAATCTCATAAATATGATATTCATAAATCTAGAGAAATATGATATTTAATAGGTTATAAACTCAACTTCAACTAGTTATATTGACTATTAACGGTGAGTGGCAAATATAAAATGTGCTTCTACAGGAGACATTTATGTTCTTCATTCTGTTTTGAATTCCATCACTGTAGCTCTCTCCATATATGAGGAGGGGCTCGAGGGACCCAACTATTTTATCATAATAGTGACTTTAGAGGAAAGCACACTTATTTATGCATCTTCTAAACATAGTACATACAAAGTTAACATTCCCAACCTTATCATATAAAGTAGTCTCAGTTAATAAACCACAAAATTAACATTTCTAGAATGTTGGAACTTCAAATAAGAAGTCTTCTATTCTTAAAGATGACAAAGCTCTTATTAATTTGTGCCATCTACTCTGGGTTTTGTTTATCTTTAATGGTGACTGGAAAATATAGAATGTACTTGTGCAGGAGATTTTTGGATGTTTAACAAATTAAGTTATGATGATCTTTGCTTATTCTGTGAATATTTTGATAATTGCATATAACTTCATATAATTTTTTTGTTTCCTTATTAAATTGTACACTCTGCTTCTATATTGATTATATTTATGACTTGTTTTTCTTTCTATTGACTTTTCAGAATAAAACTCTTAATATAAATTCGTCGCGGAATGTCTATGTGGAGACTAATTTTGGATGGCAGAAATGAGTTTAGATAGGAGGAATGTGGCAAAATTCTCCCCGATGAAGAACAAATCGATGCTCAACAAATATCCTCATTAAGGTCTAATCACCCTTGCCTTTAATGGTCGATCATCTTCTTTAAGATTTTTAGAATCATTCAAATTAGCTCTTTTTCTTTATTATCTATATCTCATTTTCTATAAGGAAGCTATTAGATGAACGTCTAATTGTTTGTAGTATGTGTTCTATAAAGATTCCTCAAATCTTCAAGAAAACATATATGGAAATGAAGGCGATGGCAATGATGGAGTCTTTAAATCGAGTATGCATGTGTTCGAATCTGGGTTCCTCATACTATTTGATTTAGCTTTTTTAGTTTTTAGAAATAAAATTTTCAAAGGATTGTGAAGAAATTAACGTGATTTTTTTATATTGTTTGTTCCTTAGGTGAAATGCATAGTATGTGCAGTTTGTTTAATTCAATGATTCGTACTGTATCTAGGAAATCATTCACTATATTTTTTGCTTTTTTAGTTAAAGCGAAGAAGTTATTGGAAGAGGGTGTCAATAAACGAACTCTTGAGGGAAGATTCTTATTTGTTTCAATTGATGCTTTCAAACGTTCAAGGAGCCTTCTTAGGAATCCAAACATAGGGAACTTCTTTACCATATCAACCGAGTCTCATGTCACTTAGAATTCAAAAAAATAATTATATCTTTTTCTCTTTGGTGGAATATGTGTGAAACTCTATTTATTATTGTCTATAAGAATTATTAAACTTCTAATTAAAATCTTATAATACTTACCTTATATCATTATAATATATTACTTACCATATATCATTATTTATTGTTTTTCTGTAAGAATCATATTTCATTATATAATTCATTCTTCCTGTTAAAACTATTTGAAATTTTTGTGACACCATATCAAATTGTCAAATCATATAATTTAAAATAGAAAATAAAAATAGTAAATCTATGTAATGTTAATTAATTTTAATTTTATAGTTTCATTAATTATTGAAATGATTCGACTTTTTTTGCTAAAGTTATTTTTACACTTAGAATCATTATCAATAATTTTAAATTTGAATTCTCTCAATATAATGTTCACTCACAAAATGATAAAGTTATTTTGTTATTTAAGCATTTGACGACGATTTCAAAAATCTTCACTTAAGTTGATGACTTTGGCAATGATTTACCGAAATCATTACAAAAAATTATGCCTTTTGGATGATTTTAAAAATGGCCAAAGTTCATGCCTTTCATGACAATTTAAATAAAATGTCGCCAAAGACCTACCATTTGGCGATGATTTTAGTGAATCATTGCCAAAAGTTTCCTTTTAGCAATAATTTTATAAAACATTGCAAATGGCTTGACCTTTGATTGTGATTTTGAAACTGTTGCCAAAAAAAAGTAGTCAAATGCCCTTTTTGTTATAGTGAATGCTTCTTCTTTTTTAATGGTGACAAGTTATTATTTACTGCTTTATCGTATTTAGTATGACTCATATATATAAATGTGTATTTTAGAAGCATTTCGTGAAATATGTTAGATGGACATGATATATTTGTCAAGATAAAAATCGTTGTAAATGACTTGTAAATACGAACAAGCAATCTTGAAGTTCTTTAAAGAGAATACGAATGCTTTTTAAAAGTTTTTAAGTGAACACGATACGACATACAATTGTATATTAGAGTACGCTTTTCTTTAGTATGCAAAAACAGAAACATGTTGATACACAAGCATGTTGTCATAATATTTTTTGAAGAAGAACATAGTAGGACATGGTTCACGATAGAGTGACTTATTTAAAAATATGTTTTTTTAATTGAAACTTTAGAAATATTAGGACTTATTAGAATCATGTTTAATTTAGATTCAGTGTAAGAAGAAAAAGTTGTACTATATTGTACAAACTAGAATTTACATAAAACTGTACTTGTATAAACCTAATGTATAAATATATATAATCTTTATCAGGAGAGATTGAACTGAAGAATGAAATTAGTTATTTTTAACTTCTGAAGACATAGGAACACGTAATTGATCAAACCTCTAAAAATTATTTTTTAATTTTGTTTATTCTCTTATTATTTTCTATTCTTACTATATATTCATTCTTTCTTAATAAGTGGTATCAAAGCAGTGTTGAGCCAACAATAACTTTAAAATATGAAGTGAAAATTTTCAATAAAATTGAGAATTCAAACTATGAAAAAGGATAATTATGAAGGAATTGTTGGCACAAAAAAGTATATTGAAGGGGTTGTAGGACAATAAGTTGAAAGACACACATAAGATCAACTAGGAAGAGATACATGGCTTTATCTAGTAGACGAGATAATTTATTATATCATGGATATCACGTCCCTTGTAGACATATTGAATAAGCTAAAGAATCAACATATGTCAAAGTCTCTTATAAATAAGTTGTATTTGAAGTAGAGATTATAAAAGCTAAACATGCGAGAGGAATCATAGATGGAATAATACATCAACGCATTTAACAAAATAGTTAGTAACCTATTAAGACTTAAAGTGATTACTACTAATGAGTATAAAGTATTTTATAAAGTATTTTATTTATTGTGTGTATACATTATTATTTATACACATATAGAGATAAGATAGTATTAGCATTATTTTGTATTTAATCATATTGTATCTAATCAAAATGATAAGATAGGATTAGTTATTTATCTAAACTAATTACAAGAGAAAGATTTGATTAAGAAAAGGATGAATTTTTGTTAACAAACCTCTATAAGCTAATATTTATAAGAACATTGAGTTTGTGACATAAATGTATAAAGGCATTACATCTCAAAGGTCTTATAAGTATGTCAACAATTTGTTGAGATGTTGGTACATGACATATAAAGAGAGATTTCTTTACAAATAAATCACAGATAAAGCGGACATTAATTTCAATATGTTTAGTATGAGTATAAGATACAAGATCTACAGCAAGAAAGGTAGCTCCTAAGTTGTCACAGTACAAGAGCGGTTTAATGTTAGAGAGTCCAATTTTACCAAGTAGAGAATTGATCCATCATAATTTAGCAGCAATTAGATTAATAATTTTGTATTTGGCTTTAGTGCTACTCCTAATGACAATATGCTACTTTTTAGAGGTAAAAAAATTTAAAGAGGATGTAAGAAAAATATAACAACTAAATGTAAATCGGTGATCATCTGGACACCCATCCCAATCAACACGGAGTAAGCAATTATAACTAAGGAAGTGTTTTTAGTTAGTAAAGATCAGAGGATGGGGTAGAGAAAAGATACCAAACAATTCATTTAACAGTCGTTCAGTAGATATCAGTGAGACAATGTAAGAATTAGGAAACTTTGATAATAACAAATTATATGTCTGGTCTAGTTAGATAAAGGTATTGAAGTGTTATAACAATACTATGGTATTCAGTAGGATAAAAAAAAAAGGTAGGCTATCATTTTTAAAAGTGGTAGGGAAGGGGTAATGGAAGTTGAGACAGGTTTGAAAGATTCAAGTTATATGCGATGATGAGTGTCTTTAGATTATGTGAGAAAAAGACTTATGGCTTCGATGCCAAGAAAAAAGTACAGGGTACCTAGATTTTAATGGTAAACGTAGAATGAAGTGCATTAAGCATGGTGTGAATGAATTGTTGTGAAGACTCTGTCACCAAGTTATCATCCACATGAAGGTAGAGTGAGTGTGGAACGAATAAATAGTAAGTTATCTACTTTAGATGAAGTGAACCCAAGGTCAACAAGTTTATGACTTAATATGTGAAACTAGGCTTTATGAGCTTGCTTGAGACCATAAAGTGCTTTGTAAAGATGACACACAAAATAAGGAAGATAAGGATCGGCAAAGCCAAGTGGTTGATACATAAAGACAAGTTCTTGTAAGTTGCCATGTAAAAAAACATTCATGACATCAAGTTAACAAATGGACAAGTTTTTAGCTTAGGCAAGTGTAAGAATGAGGTGAATGGTGGTTGGTTTGACAATTTGACTAAAGGTGTCAATATAATCAAGGTTGCATAATTGATGATAACCTTTAGCAACTAGGTGAGTTTATAATGATATAAGAAACCATCAACTTTTAGTCTTGTTTGGAAGACCCGCTTATAGCTGACAATATTTGCACAAGGAGAAAGAGGCACAAGTGATCAAATATTGTTATGACAGAGCTTTGAACTCTTCAAGTGTCAATTGACACTAGTGAGAAATTTTTTTTGTATAAATAAATGATGTAGGGTTTGGATCAAGAGCCAATGTAACAGTGGCGTTGTAAGTAATGTGATCAGGAAAATTTGTTAATGTTCGAGTACTATCATTAGTGTGAGTAACTATCGGATGAGAAGATGATGGTTGTGGTTAATGAATAGGTGGTAGTGACAGGGGAGAAGGTGTGGAAGGAATAGGTGATTCAGGAGTATGGAAATTGGTGATAAAGGAGTTGAATTTGGCGGAGGAGCATATGGTAATTGGAACTGTAATGGTAAAGATAGAGAAGGAGGAGGAGAAGGAGGAGGATTAAGTAGAAGATTAAGGAATTGAGTTTTAGGAAATCCATCATTTTAAAAAATATAGATTTTATTTGTGAAGGGATCAAAACATTTATATCCTTTATAATTACGAGTGTAGCTGAGGAATACGTATGGAATGGATTTTGGAGTGAGTTTATCAGTATTAGTTTAAGAAAGAAAGGGAAAGTGGGTACAACAATATGAAGATGATCAATATTAGAACGTGTTCAGAATAGAAGTTCATTAGGAGATTTGAAATATAAGACAAATGATGGTAAAAGTTATATAAGGTAAACAACTATGGAAAATGAATCAAACTTGAAGCATTTCGGAAGAGAGTTATAAAGAGAAGCGTGATTCTTGTTTCAATTATATGACAAATTTTACATTTAGCAATGTCATTCTGATGTGGGCTATGAGGACAAGAAATAGAAAAAAATAATGATATGCTTGGCTTTGAGGACAAAAAGAAGTAGTTTTGATTAATGGATTTAGGATGAAAAAGAGGATATGTGCTGGAATGTTATGAACTGGAGATTTTCATTGAACATGCTTCGGTATTTTGATTCCATCTTGATATGTAGATTTATAAATGAGTTGATTCTTAATTCAGATCAAACTTGAGACATATTATTTCTAGATTGCATATATCGAAAGTGACAAATAGCATCTATATAACTAAAAAAAATACAATTTGACATTTAAGAGGTTGTGGATTGGAATAAGTTGGAAATTGGAATAAGTGGATGGGCTGGAAAAGGGAAATTGGTTTGGGCCATATGAGCTAATATATGGCAAATTGGCATTAGACTTGTAGTTTGGGTTGTGGGTTGGGTTAGGGTTATTTAGTGTGTGGGTATAGCTATATAGGCCAGGTCCTTGACAGGGGTTAGGTGACTCGACCCAATTTGAGTGTGAGGAAGACCTAAATAGGTCTAGTGAGGGGATGCAGCTCATCCGTCATCACTATAAGCTAAAAGGCGACTTTTACGAGATGTAATGAACACCATTTTTGGTGGAGCTTAATAAAGGGACAACAACTATTGTTCATAAAGGAGGAGTTTTGCTCATAGCTCAAAAAAAGATGGAGGTGTTTCGCGATTCTCCATTGTGCTGACTAAAAAATCGTATCGGGAGGAAGGTCATTGATGGTGAAAAGGACTAGATCTTATAACGGGACTAGATCATCAATTATCACAAGATCTTCAGTTGTAGATACGATGATCATAAGATAATTGATGATGGTGGAATCACCTTTTTTGGTAATATGATGATGACACTATAGTTTGTTGAAGAAAATAGGTTTCTAATCTAGTCCAGAGGCTCCAAACAGTGTCACAACTGAGAGCCAAAGACGCCATAATGGAGGTAAGGCTATTTTTGGTTGGGAATTTTATAATGAAATGGAATAGAATGTAATATTATTTCATCATTTGGGAGGTGGTTTTATAATGAAATGGAATGGAATAGGATGAAAGAGGAGAGTTTCATATTACATCTCATTCCATCATAAACAGTAAAAATTAAAAAAAGCCTCTGATTTGGGGGGTATAGGATGGAATATAAAATGATAAACGACTTTACACTATATTATATTATAAACCCTTCATCCAAACAACATTTTACTATATTACATTATGAACCCTTCTATCCCTCTCAAGCAACAATTTTCTAATATTATGTCCATTTATGTTCCATTTTATTATAAATCATTCAATTCTATTCCATTAAAAATTTTACGTCTAACCAAACATAGCCTAAGAGTTATTGCAGACAACATTATACAAAATTTTCCTTTTTCTACCATTGCAAGAATTCTGCTGAAGAAGATAAATTACTATCTAGTGATACATAATGCTTAGATGGTGTAGAGATGGACTTGTAAATGTAGTCAATCAATTCGCAGGTAAATACTATTGCTTTCGCTTGATTTCTCCAAATGAGGTAGTTGTTGTTGTCTAGAGTGGTAGTAAGTTTGTGACATTGGTAATCGGCAGAGAAGTGCTTTTTGACTACATTGTGATTTTCTAAGTTTGTGTATAGATAGTATAGAAGAGTTGGTATTGGAGATGAGGCAAATACATTTGAGAGTAAGTTTGAGTAGGTTTTGGTACTATGCAAATAAATAAAGTGGAAATGTATTTAAATAAAGTTGAAATTAACTAATTTATAGTGAGTAAGAAAGGCAAAAATGATCCTAAAGTTTGTTTGTAATGACAATGACAAATTAGGTCTTAATATTTCAAAGCAATCAAATCAAACCACGTCATTTTGGAAAGATTCAAATTAAAAATCTAACATAAAAGATCATGGTTTTGAAACCCGGACCGAACCGGCCGGTTAGACCGATTCACCCAGTGACCGGTAGGCTATCCGGTCTCGGTGACTCTTAAAAATCGGTCCCCAATTAAACTAGTGCGAACCGGTAAGAACCGGTCAATTGACCAGCTAAATCGGGACTGGTCGACCCGGTTGGCCAATGGTTCAATGAATTTTTTTATTTTTTATTTTGCTTTTTTCTTTTCTAAAACGCTGATGCATTTTTTGATTCTTTCAAAAGTAAAACTCACCTCTTCTCCAGAAATCTAACAGAAGTATAGAAATTTATATTATTTGGTATATTTTTCTATTTTTTAATATTACTAATATT
>JAOSBP010000007.1:11798420-11814028 GCA_027563825.1 Erythroxylum mucronatum | reverse complement strand
CCAAGACAAACTTTCCAACTCTCACCTCAAAGGAGGAATTTAACTAGAGTCAAATTTGTACTACATCTTTGACTTTGTTTGGTGCACTAAACAAGGAGGTAGCAACCTCCTTATATAGGTAAGAGCTTAGCCTCAATTGTTATTCCGAACCAATATGAAACAACAAAGAAGCCAAATTCAACGAGAAGGACTACAAATTTTATGTTATAAAAATAAATGGGCACTCGCTGAAAATCAAACGTCACAAGTGGGCAGCACAGAACAGCCAATTAAGCACTTTAAACGCGGCAGCTAACAATGTTTTGACGATGAAGACACACAGTTAGTTGCTTTTTAAAATACATCAAAGTTAGTTAAGCTCGCAGGTTTAGAATAAATACTATATGTGACTGTATATGCATAGTACTGCCACATGTATAGGTTTAATAAGATAAGTTGCAATCATACTAAAATATCATTATGGACTGTCGTACATCCTGGGGCCGAAAACAATGCAGGTTACTGACGATCGCGACCATTTTTGTGGATAGACTTGCCTGTGTAGGTGAAGGTGATGGACTGTGGGGGAGGCCACTCGTAGTACGTCTGGAGATGAGACAGTAGGAACAAGGTGTACCAGTGTACCGTGTCCTTAGGTCTCAGTTAGTATCGAGTAGTACTGGAATTTGGATTAAATGTTGAGGTTGCCTTTTTTTTAATCCAATTCTTAGGATATAAAATAAAGCCTTTGGATTATACCCTTTTTTATAAAAAAAATTAGGTAGGATAAAACTTAGACAAGCTTTTACTTTAGGGGCGTAGGAAGCATGTTATATTTGCAGAATCCATTAATTAAACCACAAAACGCACCGTTTGCACCAGGACATGGGTCAGGGACAAGGTACAGATTCCGTTTAAACTTTAAACCAACCTGGTGTGTTACAAATAATTGTGTATTATGACAATAGGGGAAAACGTGGCGCCCCTTGGACCATTTGTACTGACACCGATTATATAGCGAGCAGATAAACCGGGGTGGCCGACAAGTCGACATCCTGAATTTTGTGGACGGGAACCAATCCTCTCTTCTATTTCTAAATAAAAAATAAAAAACCCTCTTCTATCCGGTCCACTTGTCGCCCATCGGACGGCCAGATCTACTTACCTCAAGTACGGTCCCGAAACCCTAAATTATAACTAAGCCCAGCTGTTATGGGTAAAGTTAGGATATTAATTTGCAAGGGCAGTAAGAGAAAATTTGGGAGATGTACAAGGCTAATTTGGTCACTGTACAAAACAATGCTAAAGAGGATTTGTAGGGGATATTTGTCAGATTTGAGAATCTCCTGTCAGCTCTGTAGTTTCACATACAGAACCTAAATCTCTCTCGCTCTCTCTCTCGCTAAGATCTATATCAATTTTATGAGGTCTTATTATAGAGATAATTGAAGCTTTTGGAGCAGGCAGCAAATTCTTTGATTTTTTGAAGCAGAAAGTTGTGTGGGAAATGCAAGACATACGCTCAATTGGAGGTGGAGGTGGCGCTGGAGGGGGAGGGAGTTTGTTTGGCGGCGGAAGTGGTGACCGGAGACTGAGGCAGCAACACCACCAGAACAACCAAGCACTTAAGTGTCCTCGCTGCGAGTCTCTCAACACCAAGTTCTGCTACTACAACAATTACAACCTCTCGCAGCCTCGCCACTTCTGTAAAAGCTGTCGTCGCTACTGGACCAAAGGAGGCGTCCTCCGCAACGTTCCCGTTGGTGGTGGCTGCCGGAAGACGAAGAGATCGAAGCCTAAACAACAGGCCACCTCCCCCTCAGCCAACAAAGATGATACTCCACCACCGCAGAATCAAGCAGAACGAGAGAGGAAATCGTCGGCGGACTTTCATTCGAGCAGCGAAAGCTCAAGTCTAACTGCCACTAACACTGCGGGCCCAAGCGCCAACGTAGAAGCAGCTTCGAAACGTAACGGAATTGGTGAGTCTAAGCTATTTTCTGAACCAAATTTAAATCCGAGCTTCGATTCCGGGTTACTTGAGCATGGATCATCAGACTGCGGGATCTTTTCGGAAATCGGAAACTTGGCTAGCTTAATATCGACGTCGTCTGGGAATGAGCAGTTACAGTTCGGGTTTAGTAACATATTGGACCAGCAGTGGCAGCAACCACGTCAGGAGATGAAGATGCAGGAGATGGGGGCCGGGTTGATTGATCACGCGGTTCATCTTGAGTTTAGTAGGATGGGGAATGGAACATTTGGATCGTTTGATTGGCAACGAGGTGGAGATCAAGGTCTGCTTGATCTTCCTAACTCCGTTGAACAAGAAAACTGGAGTACTAGGAATCAGTGGACTGATCAAGATCACTCTAGTCTTTATCTTCCGTAGCAATCTCCTCTCACCTAGTAACAATTTTTTTTTCTTCACAAGAAGAAATTTGAGCAAGTACAAAAATAGAAAATCCCTCGTAATATCCAATAAATGATTTTAAAAAAGGATAATCTGGGGGATATATATTGAGAACATGAATATGACTGCTGTTTTCTTATATGTAAATGTTTTATTTACTCATTTTTATCTTATCTTTCTGGAGGGATTAGTAAAAAGCTTTGGAATTGTTGGGGTTTGATATTTTTATTTTTGGGTTTGAATGTGGCATCTAACTTCAAGTGATTTTGTTGTTGTTTGAAAGCTTTTATTTCCTGATGGAGATATAGAGAATGTAACATATGTTTGGGATTGCACTTAGTGTTACGATTATTTCTCGTCAATGTGTTTGTGGTTGATCTTTGGAGGGAGGACTCTTCAAAAGCTTGTAGTTCCGGAGGATAGTTCATCGTGGAATTGATTTTGGCCCCTACTTTTAGTAAATCTTTAGCTTGTAATTGGTTAGAACATATAATTAACGAATTATCTTAATTAGCATGCGGATTAAAGACAATGATTCCGGTGCGAATAAACACAGACTAAACTGAAAGCATTCTCCAAAATGGAGATGATGATGTGATTCATAATTACATTACATTTACATTATAAGATGGTGGTTGCCTTTTAATTGAAAGGGGACCCACCCTTGGTGCGAAACTAGTTTGGCACGGGGATTGTTTGGTTTAGTTTACATACTCAATGTGCATACTAGTCCGTCACTCAGTCGGGAAGAGGAGTGAGGGTCCGGTTTGTAAGTGACCACTCCCATGCGTGATTATGACTCCACGTGGCGTTGGCAGCTGAAGGACGCAAGTGCGCCTTAGTGATCTCCTCCACGTGGTCTCCCGTCATTGCTACTAAGCCCTTAAAGAAATAGAGAGAGATGTTAGGAGTTAGAAACAGAAGTTGGAAGACTGCGGAACTCATTTTTCATGTTATAATATTTTATAGCATAATATAATTAGATGAAAATAGCTACAAATTGATGCCGACGTGGAAATAAAGCAGACTCAGGTTTGGTAAAAACTGTGGGTCCTCCAAACATGTGCAGAACTGGTCCTTTACATTTGGTGGGTATTGGGCTTGGACTGATCGGAGTCTTATATCTGCTTTTTATGCGCAATTGAAGTTTGGCAGTAGCACCACCAAACTTCAATAGTGATTGTAGGGGGTGTAATGTAATTGGTTGTTTTTTTAACTTAATTTTATCATTTTCTCCTGTAATTGCCTAAAACGACTGCCCAATGAGAAGGATCAATCACAACTTCGTTATCACAGCAACGGTAGTCTGCCCAGGCTTCGCATTGGCGTGACAAGTATCAAAATAGTGTGGACCATGGACTAGTTATTTTGCCTTCAGTGTTTAGCACATGGTTATGGTGGTCCTCCATCGGTCGTTGGCCTCCTCGACTGGTTCTTAACTTTCTTGCATTTTGAAGTTTGCAATTTGGTGGTGAACCATTAATGGCTGCCAAACTAGGATCTTTTTTTGTTCCATCAAATATTTCACAACATGGGGTAGAGTCATAAAGAATTAGGTGACACTGGTTGCCACAATTTTATGGCATGGAGATAAAGATAAGTATTGTTTCCATTTATAGTTTGATAAGGAATCAGACTTTCACACATGATTCACTTGTACAAAGTAAGCATCTTTCTATATGGGACTAAGAGTTCTTTTTCAATAGCAGGGGGTCAATCTGTTGCAGCTACAGAAGTCCAACTCTTGTTCACATCTTTGCATTAAAATGGCCTGTACATGAACCGTATGACTGAGGGGACCTGGTTTGAAGCCTAAGGTCCCAATCATGGCTTCAACGAGATTGTAGGTCACTCCTCTCATCTCACAGGAGCAACACATGGTTCTTGATGATGATTTCTTGGATCTTACCATTTCAGTGTCTGTGTTGCTTCTGATTAAGAGAATCGTGTACTATTATCGAGTTCATACTTCTGCAGTCTGCAGGTAAACAGTTGAACAAATTTGTGAACATTAGACTTCAGAAAAAACTCGAGGGCACATGACTATGCCACAATTGGGGAGATGGATGCAGATTTAAGGAGCTTTCTCTTGATGTATGATTCATTCAATATGAGCGTCTGGTAACTATCAGTCATATTTATTGTTAATGTAAAATTGTGCCCGTCTACAGTTCCTGAAACTTCAACGAGGTTAGGGAGATTTCGGTGGCAAACGGTTGTCGAATTGTTGGATATTTCATACGTCAACGCTACCACTGTGTTTTAATTGAGATGGAAACTGGGATATTAATATAATCTTGCATATTAAGAGACCAGATTCTTTTGTTGACCAAGGTTTTGAGGAACCATATTTGACTACCATCTTCCGTCTTACTGAGGAACGAGTTTTGGACATCTAACTGTGTTGATGGGAAGAAAAAAGAAAGGAAATTGTATGTTTACACGAGAAAGGAGCCTAAATAGCCTTGAAAAGAGTCTCAAACTAAAGAACTTAAATGATGTTTAAGATAACCTGGATTAACTGAATCTATAGCAAATTGTATCTAGTCATCTTCTACCTACAGGTCTTACCATTGCCACATGATCGATGGGCAGTATGATAGAATAGGATAATACGAGTAAAGAGATCTTGTTGTATTGCATTGCAATGTTTACGAAAGGATGTCCTTTAATATATAAGTTGATGATGATTAGATAAGGATAAATGAATGAATAATAAGTATAAATAAAATATACAACAACCTTGATTTAAACATGTGAAAGATAATGACAAGAATATACAAAATTTGATGGTTGAGATTGTGAGATGTTATCATCTCCCCTCAAGCTCATCATGAGTTTGTCCTAAAGTCGTTGAAATACTGAAGAGGAAAGAGCTTTAGTCATAATATCAGTGATTTGAGTAGAGGAAGAAATATGTCGAATGAGTAGAGCTTTGCTAGCGACTAAATCACAAACAAAATGAATGTCAATTTCAATATGCTTTGTGCCAGTATGAGAGACCGAATCCGACGCAAGAAAAGTAGCCTTGACATTATCACACCAGAGGGTAAGTGAGAGATTAGCAATACCCAATTCACCAAGAAGGGTAGTAATCCAACATAGTTATGCAGAAGTAAGTGTAATGCTTCGATACTCAGCTTCAGTGCTAGATCGAGCAATAATATATTACTTCTTAGCACTCCGTGAAATAAAATTAGGACCAAGAAAGATACAATAACTAGATGTAGACTGTCAATCATTAAGACAACCAGCCCAATCAGCATCACAAAAGGCTTAGACAAAAAGGTTAGAAGATTTAGTGAAGTGAAGGCCATTAGAGGGTGTGGATTAGAAATATCGTAGAATCCATTTCACCGTGGACTAGTGAATGTCATTAGCACACTGTAAAAATTGAGATACCTTATTGACTGCAAATTAAATGTCAGGATAGGTGAGACAAATATATTGAAGGGTACCAACAGTGCCGCGATATTCAACAACATCAGAGAGAGGAACATCATAATTTTTGGACAAGGGGAGAGATTGAGTGAAGGGTGTATGAATTGGTTTAGATTTATCAAAATCAGTGTGAAGAAGAAGATCTTTGGTGTATTGTGTTTAGGTGAGAAGAAGACCAAGAGAGGTGGGGTGAGCTTTGATACCAAGAAAGTGATAATTAAGTGGACGTAAGTCTTTCATGGAAAAAGTAGAGTGAAGATCACAGATAAGTTTTGTGATGAAAGATGGGGAAGACCAGTTACTAAGATATCATCCACATAAACTAAAAAAAGGTAGTGTGAGAGCTAATTTTATGAATGAAGAGAAAGGTATCGAATTTTGAGGGTGTAAATTGGAGATCAAGAAGTTTATGACTTAAGCGATGAAACTAGCTTAAGTAGCTTGTTTAAGATCATATAAGGCTTTATAGAGTCCACAAATATAGTTAGGATGATGATTTGTAAAGCTATGAGGTTGATACATGTAAACAAGTTCCTGTAAGTAACCATGAAGACATTATTAACATCAAATTAGCAAATAGAACAATTATAAAACATGGCTAAGGTGATGATGCGAATAGTTATGGGTTTAACAACAAGATTAAAAGTAGCAGTATAATCAACTCTTAGGGTTTGATGGTAACTTTTGGCTACAAGATAAGCTTTGTAGCGCTCAAGAGAGTCATCAGGATTCCATTTAGTGCAAAAAACACATTTACAATGGACAATATTTGTGTTAGGTGGGAGAGGAATAAGAGTCCATGTGGCATTGAGATGGAGAGCATTAAACTCTTCAAGCATAGCTTGGCGCTAGTAAGGAAATTTGTTAGCTTGAGTAAAGGATGAGGGATCAAAATGAGTGTTTGGGGTGGTGAAAGTGTAAGTGATGTAATCATAAAACGTACGAGGGGTACGAGTGTGATCTCGAGTACGTGTGATCATAGGATGAGGGGGAGGATGTGATGTGGTTGTGGTAAAGGGGGAAGAGGAAATATAGGGTATAGGAGAAAGAGGTAAAGGTAAAGAAATAGGAGAGGAAGAAGGTGAGGTGGAGGATGACACAGAGAAATTTTTGTAGTGAAAGAGATGTTTAAGAAAGCGAACCTGATGAGAAATATAAAGTTTGGATGTGATAGGATTAAAGCATCGATAACCCATATATTGGGAGGCATAGCCAAAAAAAACACATTATAAAGATTTTGGTGTAAGTTTGTCTAGGTGGGTGGAGCCCAAAAAAGGAAAACATGCACAATCAAAGACCCAAAGATGAGTGAGGTCTTGTTGAATACAATATAGGACTTTATGAGGAGATTTGTGATGAAGAACAAGAGTGGGTAAGAGATTTACAAGGTAAACAGCAGTAGTGAAGGCTTCATACCAAAGAAACATAGGAAGGGAGGCACGAAGAAGGAGGATGAGACTAGTTTTAGTTATGTGACATATTTATCGCTTGGCAAGACCATTTTTTTGGGGTTGTATAGGGACAATACATGCAAAGAGTGATTCCAATGGAAACAAGATAGTGAGCGAAGGTGCCAATAGTGAGTTTAGGAACTCAACCGCATTGAAAAGTTTGTATGGTAGTGGAGAAGAGATTTTCAACAATGGTTTTAAAGGATTGAAAAACGAAGGAAGACATGATTTTTATGGCTTAGAAGAAAAATCCAAGTAAAACAACTAAAGTTATCTATAAAGAACCAGAGTGGGAAAGAGATGGGAAGGACCCCAAATATCACAGTGAATTAGTTATAAAGTTTTGACAGAAACTCAAGAAGATATAGGAAATGAAAGACGAACACTTTTGCCTTGAAGACAAGAAGTACATAGATTAGTGACATTTTTAAAAGACAGACTATGATCTCATCTAGATAATGTAGAGTGACATAGATGACCAAGACATTGATGTCATAAATTTATTAAAGCAGAGGAAACTATGAGAGCAGCCAAATTGGTGTAGTGTGTTGGAATCTTTATTGGATAGAGGTTGTTATAGATGGGGCTCGAGAAAAGCATGATCTTAGATCGAGGTCCTCACAATATAACCAGATGGATTAAATTCAGTGAAACAAGAATTACTAGTGCCAAATTTAGCAATAGATAAGAGATTAGTGGTGATGTGAGGAATAATCAATATATCATAAAGGTGAAGAGTACAAGAAAAAATGGGAAGTGTTAAGGTACTAGTAGACGAAATAGGAAGAGTGTGTCCATTATCGACATCAACTTGATTAGATCCTTTATATGGTGTGACAGATTTTACGATATAAGAATATAGAGTCAAGTGAGCAGTAACACTAGTATCGAATAACCATTTAGTGACATTATTGTTGGTGAAAAGAGTGGGGTCATGATTGGGATGGATATTTGTGGTGAACAAAGTGTTGGTAATGTTATTAATATGGTGGCAGAAACCAATAGAATGGTTTTTGAGATTCATAATACCAAAAACGACAATGAGTAGCAATATGTCTCCATTTCCAGCAAATTTGACATTGGATAGGTAACTTAGTATTGAAATTGGGCTTAAGATAAGAGGAATTATATGGAGTTTAGGTCTGGTATGGGAATTGGGTTAAGGTGAAAGAGGGTTGTGACTAGTAGGCTTTATAAGATTGTATAAGTCGATCAAAGTGTTGTCTATAAAGTGGGCCATTAATTTGGCCAGGCCCAGAGCATGGTCCATCAGCTTGCACCTTTGCCTAAATGAGTTAGGGCTGCCGAAGAAATGGTTAGAGAAGTGGGGTCCACTATATCCCCTGCCGCTGCCTCTGTTATGGATGAAGTGATTTGTGGTGGAGAATGCGGCGTAGTGCATAATCTAATAGCGATTTTACTTGGAAGGAGAGTAATTACTGCTCATGAAGCAAGAGCTTTACTTTGAGTTCTACAAATGTGACGGTGGTTGGGCGATTTTTGATTGTCGTTATAAACAAGTCAAAATTTGCTGGTAGTCCATTTAAAGTGAAAAGGATGAGATTGTCCTTCCAGATGGTGTCATCAATCACAACGAGTTCTTCAGCATTGGTGGAGATGACACTGAGGTAGTTAATGATGATGCTAGAACCCTTCTTGATGGTGTGAAGCTTTCGGTGGAGGAGAGACTATTGAGAGGTAGATTGAAGCATAAAGTGGTCTTCAAGCCTGACCCAAAGAGAGTGTGTGGTGCTGTGTTCGTAGGCGAGTCCCATTGTGGAGTTGGAGAGTGATCCAATAAGGAAGTAGTAGACAAGTTGATCCAGTTTCTTCCATCTGGCATAATTAGTGGATTGAGAGGTAGAGGTGTCATTCGGAGGAGCAATGGTCCCATCAACATATCCTAAAATATCAGAGGTAAGTAGACCAACTCTAATATGGTTTTGCAAGAACAAATAATCCATAGAGTCTGGCAATGTGATTAGAAAATTAGTAATATGGTTGAATAACAATGTAGGTAGGTTATACTCTGCCATGTTCTTGACTGTGAAATTCTAGTTGTGTTATGTTGATTTTGCTGAGATGTGGTTGTGTGTATGTCATTGACATATGTTATGTTCCAGAAGTGGTGAGAATGTTCCAAAATGTACTTGTGGTGTGTTAATTGTGGTGTTGAGTTGTTCTGAGGATATGTATGTATGAAATATTTTGAATTTGTGGATTGTGTTTGAATAAAAAAATGCTAGATTTCAAGGAATTTGGAAGTAGGTTGTAATACCATGATATAATAGGATCATATGAATATAGAGATGTTGTATTGCATTGCAATGTTTACAAAGAGATGTCCTTTAATATACAAGTTGATGATATTGATAAGTGGATAAGGATAAGTAAATGAATGATAAGCATAAATAAAATATACAACAATGATTGGTTAAACTTGTGAAAAATAACAATAATAATATACAAAATTTGATGGTTGAGATTCTAAGAGGTTATCACAATCTTTGCGCGAGAAAATCTAACAAATTTAGGCAAGAACAAAAATACAACAGTTTGCTAAACAAGATGGAGACACATGATTTACGTCAGTTGATGGTGGTGTTGTTTGAATGCAAATTGCACTACAAGAATAAAAGGAATTAATGACGCCAAATTAATGATGGAAAACAAACAATTGCAAATTACCAACGATTTTTATTTTTCTGTCAGAAAAGTTGACGGGAAAAATTTCGTTTAGTAATATCTGTCGCTAAATACAGGGGGAAATCAATTTGCGACGGAATTTAGCAACAAAAAAAATTCCTGTCAGTAACTAAGGTGAGAATTGTTGGTAGAATTATAAAGTTTTGAGTTTGCTGACGGAAGATTACCGTCGGTAAATTTTCAACCTATACACCATCGTCTGCTTCGACTTGAACATTATTAACTTAAAGAAAACAACGTCGTTTTGTTTACCTTAAAACAAACCCGAAGGACCCTCCCTACCCCTCACCCCCACCGTTGGCTCCTTCTTTCTTCTTCCTCCTTGCTGTGTTTTCTCCTTCGGCGATCTCTCCTCTTCCGTTTGTCATCTGTCGTCAACATTGTGGTCATTTCGTGCCGTGTCGGAAGCTCGCCTCTTCTCCGACCATTGTTGCATTTTTGTGGAGGTATACATTTCATGGTGGTTTTTTCTATTTATTTGATTTGTTTGTGTCTTTGATTTGTTTCGCATGTTTTGGTATTTTGTGAATGGATAAGAACATTTAAGGTAGAAATGTTAGTGATAGAAGGGATAAAGTGTGAATTTGGTTATGATGTTGGGATGATTTTTTGATGCATATAAGGTATTTGATGAAATGTCTCTTGTTTGAAAAAATGTATTTGTGTGAAGATGAACTTTATTTGTTTAAATATACTATCTTATAAAGATTTTTAGATTATGTAACATTTGATGATTCTGTAAAAGTTTCACTTCTTAGTTGAGAGAACAAATTTATTAAAGTTTTTGTTGGAAAGAGAACATAAAGGATGTGGTTAATTATGATTTCTTTGAGGATATAGTGTGTATGAATAAGGAATGTCAGTGGCAGGATGAAGCTTTGATGATGATGCTGATAGAAGTAGGAAAGATGGGCTAGTTAATGGTTTAAATCACTTGCATTGGTTTGATGTTGGGTGATTTTTCTTTATTTTGTATTGTCTCTTTTATTCACTCTTAGTTTTTTTTTTGAGGAGTTTAATGGTTGGATGCTCTTGAAGTAGAAGTTTGGCTACATGTTGGCCTAGTCAATATTTGAAGTAGATTTTTAGATCATTCAATATTTGTGATCCTTAGACTGTAGATGTTAATCTTTTAAATGGATAAATAAAAAAATATGAAGTAGCTTTAAACCTTGTTTTTTAATTCTTTTCTTTTCTAATATATATAATTGTAAACTTCATCCTAATCTAGGTTATATCCATATGGTTAGATGCCACCAATCGAATAATTCTCAGAGGAGGGAGGTTCTAGCATATTATGTTCTCATTATGCTTTAGTATTAATTAATTAAACAATATATCAAACACAAAAACAGATTCAATAGTCATACTTGAAGTTTTTGTTTATTTGGGCTTTATGTACTTCAATTGCACCCAATGAGGAAGTTATTATTTCATAATAGTTGATATATTAGAAATTATGTTTAATGTGTCCTACATGTAATTTGGCATGCACATCAAAATATCAAACTTTTGTGTTGTTTGGAAAGAGAAAAAGGATCTAATGTGGTTTTGAAGATACATTTCTTAGTGTTTAGATAGTAGATTTCAAACATTTCTTGCCTAAATTTTTATTCACTCAAAATTTAATTTGAATATTTTGTAAATAATAATTTATTTTTTAGCGCTAACAAGAAATGTAAATTATATTATAATGTTTTCCCACAATATAAATTTAACTCATAACATTCTTATATAAATCCTAACATTTATAAGACATTTAAAGTAAATTATGTAGATAAAACATATGTTTTGAATTTATAAAGCAAGAAAAGATCATCTACAAAATACAATTCCAATAGATAAAGTATTTTTCCTTTATAATGATAATTAAACTTCCATTCCTATTCAATGTTCTTGTCTATTGCTCGATTGAGAGCTTCAATACATATAGTAGAGATATGGGGAGATGATGATGCCCTTGACTTTATTAAAGAGTTGAGTCAGTTCTTTATTGACCAAAACACTAAAAGATATTGTTAAGATATATTGCTATAACCATCTAATGAAAGAAGAGGGAAGTCCAAAAGCTGTTAAGATGTTAAAGATTAAGCTCCTACCTAACTAAATCAAAAGCTACAGAAAAATATATTTTCAAAGTACAACTTTTGATATACTTCTTCTTATGGTAATTCTTAAAAATTTCTAAGTTAATAAGATATTGTCCCTTATATTGTGATACCTAAGAGGTAAACAATTGTCAAAACTATTGAAGAAATGAACTAATCGGTATACATACATATTGACTTGCATATTAACTTACCGCTAGATTATGTATGCTTTTTGAGCGAAGACAAGTATAGTTGATGTCTTTCATTATAGCACTCATTCGTCTATCCTTCTCTTAACTTTCAATGATAAAGATATCCTCTATATTTCAATTCGTCAATTCTTTAATATCTATCTCCTCTCATGTCATGTCAGGTCTATATTGTTTAAAGGGTTGTTTTCATTTTTAGTCGTGCTTTGTTCTTGAAGGTGTGGCTGTGGGATCTGGGTGGCAAAAGTACGTGGCTTATATAAACTTAGGTTGCTATTATTTGATTGGAGTTCCACTTGGTTTCTTGATGGGATGGGTCTTTCGCCGACGAGTTATGGTAAGTAGTTTCTTTCTTTGATGTCACCTCAAGTTAGGGTTGCTAATTGTCCGAATCGATCGGGTTAGTTTGATATCTAACTTCAAAACCTTTGTAAAGTTTGACTCAGTCCAAAACTTGGTTAAAATCATATTCTACTCATTGATTTCGTATCGGTTCAAGCCGAGTTTAAGCATAAGATCAAAGTCGTAAGTTTATTGGTAATTTTGGACTGGAATTCATCGATGTTCTGTTCTCAGGAGACAAGCATTCATGATCTAAAGTTGCAATACATTATCTCTTCTAGCTTCTTAGAAATGTGCTTCAATCCATATTTATATGTTCTGAACCAGCAATATGATCTAACAATGGCACTTGAAACTGATCGAATTCAGGGAATTCGGGCTGGTATGATCTTTGGAGGGACAGCAGTTCAGACTTTTATACTATCTATAATTACAATGCGATGCGATTGGGACAAAGAGGTAACTTGGAATTTCTTATATCCTTCTCTGTTTCTGCATAACATGCTCACATGTATGTTCATCCAAATTGGCATATTCAGGCAGAAAAGGCGAGCATGCATGTAGAGATCAGGTGGTGAGAAGTGTGATAAGAAGAGAAAACCGCACAAAATTGAAGTCAACAAGATGGATTCTTCAGCTTTGTTCTCCATTTGCTCAATTCAGATGGCCTAATCAGATATCAATTTGGCAAATCAGAGTCGTAATAGCTATAAAACCATGAGATATAGTTATTGTAATTAAGCAATCTTCGTAATTTAAGTTAAATTCAGATTTATTCAAATTAATTTCAACAAAACGATATCATTTCAATCTTTAATTTAATTGAATTTTGGATTATTTAAACACAATTATACCAAACTCGAGTATGAGGAGAACTCTTATAATTTAAATTTGTAAGTTGAAAGTTTCTAAATTGTACAAAAATGGTGCAAAATGCAGTAAGTTGTTCACCAAAAACACATAGCCTCTTGTACACTCAAAAGTATTATGACCTTGACCCTAGTTGTTTTGGTTATTTATTCTTAAAAATAATTAAATACCGTAATATTTCTTTAGTTATTTCTACAGTCAAGTTATTGTTAAGAACGTTTTTTTAAAAATTATAAAGAGTTTATCAATAATTTTTATCAATAATTTTTAAAAATTAAAGAATATACTAATAATATGTCAAATCACAAGAGATTCAACCAATTTTAAATTTTAAAACGACGTCATTTTTGCATGAGTAAATAAGATTTTAATAATAACTTAACGATAAAGGGAGCATAAGATATATTAATTAAAATATAAGGGTGGTATTTGATAATTTTGAAAATTAAAGGACAAATATAATAATTTGTCAAACCTCAAAAAATCTTATTACCTTAATTCAAATATATATACATGTTGAGATATGGAGCCTGATAATATATTTTGAACTTTACATCAGGCCCACAATTGCGGATGCATTATGTCTTTTGTGTTCTCCTAAGTGTATAAATACGTTCAATTCTTCTAGTGTACAAATGTCGAAAATATTCATAGTGAAATAAAATCCTAGCTACCCATGCACGTACCCAAAAACTTTGGTGAACCACGTAAATTTGTATGTATTTATTATTTCCGCACTTGTTCTTTGATTATTATGATTAATTGCTCATAGCAATACATACATACATACACATTTTTTGCTGCCTATTTGTCATCTAAGGATGGTGGACCAAGTTGAACTAAAAAAAATTGGCACATCATAAAACAAATGTTGAATATTCAAAGTTGCATAATATTATTATAAATAGTAGTTGAGTTTGATGCCCAATTGATCCCATCGGAAAAGTCGCCTGAGTAGATTAGGGTTACTTGGCGTGTGAATTTCGTAACCAGCAACCTTGTTATATAAATATGAAACAAGAAAGGAACAGCTCGCCGATAAGTTTGATTCCCATCCGTCCTTCCACGTTTCAAAGTAAAGTATTTAGAGGTCTTAATTGGACGTTTACTAACATTTGGTGTGTATCAACATCACTCCCTAGTCCCTACCACGTCAATTAGTACAAATAAAATTGTAAATATTTTTTGAGGGGATAAAATTGTAAATATAAATCTTAATATATAAAGCATTCACACTTAATTCCAAAACTAAATCAAAAGTTAAATCGATCAAATAGAAAATTTAAGATTTAAAAGATGTAACTAATATTAGATTGTCATAAAGTTGGTTAAAAGTAGAATAAAATTGAATAATTTAAAATTTGATTAAAAAGATTGTCTTTACTTAACGAAAATTTTAAAATTTAATTAAAAATTATAAAATAAAAACTAAATAGTTTATTATTATTTTTAAATAAACAACTTATAACAATTGACCGATTAATTAAAAAGTCGATCAATTTTTAACAACAAATTATTAAATTAAATCAAATAACAAATTGCCTTGTTCAAAATTTTGAACATTAAATTAGCTTATTCAATTCAGTTTTAAAAACATGGTCTAAGTGACTATTTGGATAGGCTTTTGATAAGTTAATAAGCACTTTTCTCCACCACAAAAGTCTTTTTTAAAAAATATGAGTTTTTAGCTATAAAATACAAGCGTACTTTTTTAATAGATACAGTTTTTTTGTTGTCAAAATATAACTTTTTAAGAAGCTCAAATTTGAAGCTTTTAAAAAAAGCCTCTTAAATGACTTTTTAGGTAGATTTTTCAGATCAATTAATGAGCCTATTTTTCAGTTTATTTTACCGTTATGTTTTACACACAATTCCCACATATTCATATTTTATATAATATTATTTTACTTTTTTTATATTAGTTTGACTTATGATATAATTCGTATAAAAGATTTTGTTAAATATATTTTTATTTATATTTTATATGGTTTAAAACTATATAATATTAATATATTGTGATTTGCATATCGTTTAATATACTTTAAATAATATTTATATGCATAAATAATTTTTATTACAAAATAAAATATTGTTAAAATTAAAAGTA
>JAOSBP010000007.1:11738625-11754381 GCA_027563825.1 Erythroxylum mucronatum | reverse complement strand
AACCAAATTTTGACTGATTGCAAAGCTGAGACATCATTTCCTATTAGCAATATGTCATCTACATACAGTACAAGGAATACAATTGCACTCCCACTAACCTCCTTATACACACACGACTCATCTAGATTTTGTGAGAAACCAAAATCTTTTATTATCTCATCAAATCAGATATTCCAACTGTTGGATGCTTGCTTCAATCCATAAATGGATTTCTAAAGCTTGCATACCTTTTCTCCATTCATAGTTATGAAAACATCAGGTTGTGTCACATACACATCCTCGATTAGGTTTCCATTAAAGAAACACATCTTCATATCCATTTGACATATCTTATAATCATAATGAGCGGCAATGGCTAGGAGTATCCTAATGGATTTAAGCATAGCTACTGGGCTAAACGTTTCGTTATAGTCAACACCTTGCCTTTGACGATAACCTTTAACTACAAAACTAGCTTTACGAGTAACTACATTACCCTTCATGTCAGTTTTCTTCTTGAAAACCCATTTTCACTTTATGGGTTTTATCCCTTTAAGTGGGTCAACCATATTCCATACTTGGTTTTCATACATGGAATCCATTTCGGATTTCATAGCTTGAAGCCATTTGTCAGATTTTGAACTCTTCATAACCTCTTCATAGGTAGTAGGCTCATCTTCTTCTATGAGCAATACGTCGTTAAGTTCACTTATGAGAAATTCATATCTGTTGGGAACATGACGTATCCTACCTGACCCACAAACTTCTTATGTGTTAGAAGGTTGAACTATTGTTTTATCTTTATGAACAATAATCTCGGTCTAGGTAGTTGATTTGCGTGTGTGTTGAGCATCTTAAACTTCCATAGGTTCAATTTTGCTCCCATTGTCTTCTCTTAGAAGAAATTCTTTCTCTAAAAAGACAACATGTTTTGAAATAAACACCTTTTGTTCGGAAACATGGTAAGGAGGGGGTTTTGATCTTTGGAAACCTTAACAGAATTAAATGGAATTGTAAGAAAAATGTGTAAAAAGTATTTTTGAATTTTTGGGAATGGAAAAACAGTAAGATAAAGACAATGATCGAATGGTGATAGTATCCTCTTGAAAATGAGCTTTGGCTATTATAGTTCTAAATCAATTTTAGATAGGAGTGGAAGTCACTAAGTTTCATATGGTAAACCTTAAAGAACTCTTTAAGTCTAAGGTTTTAATCAATGAACTCCATTTCTTAAGAGCTTGTTAAATTCCCTTAGTGTGTGTAGTGGGCAAGTCAATCCAACAAGTCACTTTGGGATCTCAAATCAACTCAATATCAAACACAACTATGCAAGATAAAAGAGATTCAACAAGATCACAAATAGACATATATAAGACTTCATATATTTAAGCTCAAGGTTCTACATCAATAATTCCCAACAACACATTGAATACCTAACACTTGATTAAACTCTAATCAAGAATGTTCAACTACAAATTACAAATCCTAAACCTAGGAGTTCATAAATCATAGCTAAATATAGATTAAGCTACTCCCCTTTTAAGCCCATTGAACTCAAGTCATTGCTATATCTTCAAGAGGAGAGAGGTGCCTAGCCACGCATAGCTCTAAGAGACTTCACAACCGAGAACCCATTGGAGATACCCATGGTAGCAGTCGATGGTGGAAAGTAGAAGAAAATGGTACAGATGAGAGAAGACGATGGTGTGTGCGTGAAGAATGAGTTGTATCAGATGATGGAATGATTGTCTGGTGGTGTCAGCTCTCTCTTCTTGTGTAAGTTAGCCTAAAATAGGCCTTTTTCATAAAATGGGTTGATGGATTGGGTTGCATAGTCGGTTAATTTGTCGAAAATGGTCCGGTTCTGTGCCAATTCGAAGGTTTCGTCGTGGCGAGAGGATGAGTTCGCTGCGGCGAACTTTTCCCGAAAGATTTATTCAGGCAACTTCAGTTTTTGTCACGGCGCAAACATTATCTTCACTGCGACGAACTTTTCCCGAAAGGTCTCTTCAGTAGATATTCAACTTTTTCCGTGGTGTACTTGCCTGTTACACCCGTTGACTTGTGCTTTTGTTCTTCACTCCTTGTCTCTACTTTTTGAATCTCCTATAATGAAAACTAGTAGTTTGCAGTATCAATTATTCTAAGAAAATCAATTTAGTGCAATTACTAATTATTTGTGACAATTTTACCCTCAAACTACATTAATTCAAGACAAGCAATTAAGAGTTAAATTAAGCACAAAATTTGAAAATAAGAGCCAAAAAGTATAATAGAAACCATGAAATTGTCATCAATTGATATAGAAAACTTGGGTTCAATCAAATTTCTCCACACTTAGACCTTTGTACTCCTGGACAAAGCTTATAAAAGTCAAAGAGACACAAGTAAAAAAGAAAATACCGATCATGTTTAAAAATTAGAGTAGGAAATTGTAAAATCACTTTCTTAGAAATCAACCAAAGCAGATTGAAAGAGCACTAAGAAAATAAACACTATAAGAATTTAATCCAAGAGATTGAGCAAAAGAGATTTATCTCAAGGGAAACTGTTTAACTTCCCACTCACTTGTCTTGGGATAATTTCACTCTAAATTCTGCTTAGTTCATTCTCTACCATAAGCTTGTGATAGTTCTACCTCTCCACTACAAGAACTATAATTTCGAAAATCAAAAGGACTTTTCAAGCTTGTAATGTACGGAAGGCTAAATGGAATGGATTGAATAGAAGAAGAAAAATGAGTACATGCACCACAATTAATTTTCTCATGAAATAAACGCCAACTATGCGTAAGAAAATATTTATACAAACAACAAACGTAATTTAACACATTTTTATTACATTTCTCTTTTGAGAAAGCTTTCGAGTTTTTTTTAAGACATATGGAATATTTGGAACTCTTTTTCTTTCTTTTCTTTTGTATAGAATTTTTTTAAAGCTTTTACTAGAGATGAGATACTCATATTAAATGTGAAATATGCATGCACTCAAAAGAAGGCTCAAAGGAGCTAGCAAAGGTTAAGTGTTTGGGGTTTGTGTTTAGGTAAGTAGGGTTTGGAAAGGAATGCCTCTATCATATTAACAAAATTTTAATTCATCAAGCTTTGATCAAGAATTAAAACAAGTTCTAGAGAGATATGAAATTAAGCAGATACACATAAAAATGAAAAAATTTAGGCCCAAATATCCTTCCAACAAGGTTAGTATCTTAATTAAGCAATCTCAAGGTTTAAAACGTATAGTGCTACGCTCTCAGCGTACCCTCACTGACTTCTTGTTGAAAACATTGAAAATAAAATTAGCCAAAATCAACTATCATTTAAAAACATAGATGGTGCTTTCAAAAACACATGGACAACTTTGAAATTTATAAAATCCTCAAGACACAGGAGTGAAAAGAATCTAATTTGGAAGAATTATTGAAATAAGGGAATTAAAAGAAGGATAGCGTTGCTGCGGCGAACCACTAATTTGCAGTGCCACCGTGGCAAAACCAAGAGTTTATCGTGGCGAAAAATTGCAGACACACTTGAAAAATGCAATTCACCTCATTTACCAAGTTTAAAAATTTGCATATGACACACAAATGGCTTGCACAAGAGATTAAATGGCCAAAAAGGGTACATAAATCAAAATTGCCAAAATGGAATAACCTCCCCTACACTTAAACATCATATTGTCCTCAATTATGAAACAATCAAAACACCATGATGCATTAAAAAGTAATAGGAAGGCTATTAAATAATAACACACCAAGCAAAGGATAATGAGAATCATATAAACAACCATCCATTGATTCAGGAAACAACAACAAGGTTATTGAATATCCAGCAGACTGAAAACTAAAAACAGGACAACCTAAAACAAAAAGGACAAATGACTCAAACTACTCCATAGAAGGGTCAGCCCTAGATCCAGATGGACCTGCTCCAGATGTGCCAATGTCGCTCAGGGGGTCATCTTCATCAGATGGCAACTGAAAATGAAAATGCTAGGCAAGCAATGCATCCACACGCCAGCGATACCGCCTATCTCGGTCATATAAAGCTTCTCTCTCCTTCTGTCGGGCTATCTCCTGAAAGAGAGTGTCTCGGAGATGAGAGAGGTCTGCACAAAGTTTGTCTACATTACCAGCAAGGGTCTACAAAGTAACTGGCTCAGGAATTTCCTGAGCTGGAGGATCATCCTCAACTGGTGCCACAGCTGCAGAGGTTACACCAATATCATGAGTATGGGGGGAGGGACGAGGTGGATGAATGGTGGGTTGTTTTAGGCGGGTATACCTAAAGAGTGGGGTCGGGTCAAAATAGCTATCAGTATCCAACTCCGGGATATTATGTGCTCAAAAAAGGTCATAGTTGAGATGAGAAAAGGTGATGGCATTAGTGAATTTGGCGGTAATAATGGAGTCATGAAGGGCGGAGGCGATAGCATTAGCTATATCGACCGGGTGACCAGTCATCAAGAGGTAGATGTGTAAGGCTTGTTGTTTTGTTACATAGGTAAGGTGAGTGGTCGAGATGATATTGTTGCAAACTAAATGAAGCCAAGGATGAGCTGCAGGTCAGAGATCAGATCGTTTAAGGTAGAGTTGGAAATAGCGTGGTCGATGCCATTCGGTGCCCTCTTGACAGAGGGTACGAATAACATCGTCCAAAAGGTAGCGGTGGATAAGCTGATCATAGTGGCAACGGAAAATGTTAGGAAGATCGAAATGGCAACGGATACTGGCGGTGGTTAATGCATTAGGTGCTTTACTACCACGGAAGTTAATTTCCATGGTATCATTAAATCTAGCATATGTGTAAAAATGGTGAACGAATTTGTCGATGCCTTAAGCATGGGGTTGTACTAAGCTTGTGAGCTCAGAAGCAACAAGTTGCTGCATGAAGGGATGGTCAAAAGGAGCTAATGGAAAGGGTCGCTCTTTGATAAGAGGCCTAGTGTCTACTTTCTCATAGAGTTCCGCAGAAGTAAAACTATCGGAGGAGGAATTGGAATCACTAAGAGGGGTAGCGTTAGTGTTCTTAGTTTGAGGCATTGTCCTGTAGAAAACACACACACAAAATAAACTAAGCAAATAAACAAAACTAATTAAAAATCACAACCTAAACAACTATGTTCGTCGTGGCGAGGATGATGTGTCGTCACGGTAAAAGCAGTAAATCTTCTTGCCCTAAACAATAACATAAACAACGATGACAGCAAGAAAGAAATCGAAAGAAGGAGAGGAAGAGAAATACTTACGAAGAGGGAGGAAAGCTGCGCAGAGAAGGCTGGCGAGTGAGAGAGGGGTCGAGTAAAAAGGAAGATAGCCGCGACGAACTGGAATGGGAGAGATTTGGTAAAGAACGCGAGGATGGCCTCAGCAAGAGGACGATAGAAAACGAAGGAAGGGGTGTTTATATAGGGTTTGGGAAGTGAAATGACGAAAAGGGACAGAAGGAATACAAAAGGTTAAGAGAAATTAAGGGTGGAGGGGTAATTTCCCCACATCGATTTTGCGCATATTAAACTTTCTTCGTGGCGAACTTAAACCTAGTCGCGAAAACAGCGAAATATCGATGTTTTGTAGCAGTGACATGGAATGCACGCTGTGGTAAAATAAACCCGAGAGGAATTGAAAGAAATGACATACATTCGTCGCAGCAATGCGGACTTTACGCCGCGGTGAAGGTTACCCGAAAGGAAAACAAAGCAAAGACATAAATGAGAAAATGACTTATAAACACACAAAAGACACACGCTGGATACTCAGTACACTTAACGATCATATACAATTCTTCACGCATCAGAATAGCTCAAGAAGACAAAGTGCGACATAATCAATCACATCAATTCCTCAAACTTGAAGATGTATCATGCATAAAGCTGAAAAGCACAACAAACATAAAACAGGAGATAAAACTAGTATTGGAATTATTGAATTGAAAATCTGCTTAAACTAAAAGTTAAACTAATGTCCTACTGACTTGGTTTCTCCCCCACACTTATTCAACAAACTAATGGATCCACAATGTCATACTCAGTTACAGAGAAAAAGTAAGTAAACAAGTGAAGGAGAGAAACAACCCGATGATTACGGAGGTTTCTCATTCTTTTGGGGAACCTTCAACAGATAGCCATGTTGTGGTGTGACAATTTCACCATTTGCCACATCGGTGTTAGCATCCACAATTTCAGAGCCATCTGAAACAGTAATAGAGAACTTTTTTCCCGAGGGGTCATCAATGGCAATCGTAGAGTTCAATGAGTACAGTGCAGAGTTAAAGTAAACATTTTGGAGTTTAAAATTTGAGAATGCATCATCAATAACAATATCAAGCATGTTGACTCCTAAAAGTGAATAATCCTCATGGGGATGTTTCATTGCTTCGTACATGTTAAAACACACTTGTTGATCTCCTACCTCCATAGTGATGGTACCTTCTTTCATGTTAATCATAGTACTAGCAATCCTTAGGAAGGGCCTACCGAGAATCAAGGTAGTGTCCTGCACAACTTTAGAAGACATGTCCAGCACATAAAAGTCAGCCAGAAAGACCAAACCCTTTACTTTAACCAAAATGTCCTCTATGATGCCCACCGGATGCCTAAGAGACCTATCAACTAATTGCAAAGCTACAGATGTAGGCTTTAGACCCTTGACTCCCAATGATGTGTAGACAAACTTAGGCATCACTTTAATGGCTACCCCCAAATTTAACAAGGCTCCTCCTATGGTAACTTTGCCTATGGTGCACGAGATGGTGAAAGATCCAGGGTTTTGGCATTTTACTGGGATTTGAGGTTTGAACAACGCAGACACATTTGAGCTAACTTGCATTCTTTTATTCGATCTGAACTTCCTTTTGTTGGTGCACAGGTCTTTAAGATATTTAGCATATGCAGAAACCCTTTTCACAACGTCAAGCAAAGGGATGTTGACTTCTACTTTCCCAAACAAATCAATGACATCTTTCTCATGTTTAATGTTTATCATTCTTTTGCTAAGCAAATACGAATTGGGAAAAGGAAGATCTTTCAGGTTTACCTCCTTGTCATTTGCTTCATGGGCTCCTTGCTTGCTTGATTCTGTGTTGGTTTCAGAATTCACTTCCTTGCTCTTTAATTGTTTTAACTCCTTTTCAGTCAAATGTGCTCTCTCCTTGGAACTTTCAGACTTCTTGACTCTTTCATTTGTTTAAGGCAATTCTCTACTCTCAATCTCCTCTTCATCTTCTCCCTCATCTTGATTTCTAAACCTCACTTATTTCCCATTTCGGAGGGTTATGACATTTAAACTCTTAGGGTTCATAACATTATTGGAGGGGATAGTTCCACTGCTTCTTACTTAGTTCTCACTCATATTATTGGATAATTGAGTGAAATAGGAGTTGATATTCTCAGCCTTCGTTTCCCATTGCTCCATTTTCTTTTCTAGAGCATTGATCCGAACAATGTTTTTAGAAGAATCCTGTTAAATGAGAGATGATATTGCGTTGAACTGGTTATTATTTAAAGTCCTCTCCTCCTTCATCAGTGCCATCATATTATGCAGAAGTTAACAAGTGTCCTCTTTTGGTGGGACAGTCAGGGTTTGCTGTTGGTTACGAAACTGGTTTGTGGGAGTGCCAGCTCCTCCGCCTTGTTGAACTTTGTTCGGGCCTCTACCTTCTTCTTTCCTCCAATTGAGCCTAGGATTTGCTTTCCATCCCTCGTTATAGGTGATGGAATAAGGGTCCCATTTCGGATTAGACCGACCCTGATACATTGCAGATACCTCTTTATAACGACAGGAGCAGACACTAGATATGTCCATTACTGACCCACAAGTATCACAACTGGGTGCAGTAAGATCTATAGAAGATGTTGGGCGATGCACACTTATGTTTTTCAGTTCTGCAGTGATGAAGGACAACTGTGAAGTCACTTTACTCTCTAAAGAGTTAACTTTAGACTCTAAACTTTCCATTCTTCTGGATTGGGCTGTTGAAGCTCCCAACTTATGTATACCTTTGGTATCTCTCACACTGTACTATTGATGATTTAAAGTCATCTTCTTGATTAGATCCCATGCCTCCGTAGTTGTAAGGTCAATCAAAGAACCTCCCGATGCCGCATTCAACATACCTTTATCTTGACTTTCAACCCATCATAAAAATACTGCACTAACTGCTCATCAGGTATCTGATGATGGGGGCATCTGGACAACAAATTTTGGAAGCAGTTCCAATAGTCATAGAGTGACTCATCATAATCTTGACGTGCCGAATATATCTCCTTCCTCATTGATAAAGTTCTAGAGGCCGAAAAATATTTCTCTAGGAATGCCTTTCCCAGATTGGCCCAACTATAGTAGGCATTTGCTACATGCCTTAGGAGGCTTATATACTACTCCCTTGATTTTCCCTCCAATGATAGGTGAAAAACCTTCCATAGTAATTGATCAAGCGAAGCTCCCACCGGTTTCATACTCTGACAAATTATAGACAAAGATTGCAAATACACGTAGGGATCTTCTCCTGTCAAGCCATGAAATTTAGGAAGAGAGTTAATGAGCAATCCTTTAACTTCAAAATTCACGTCAAAATTAGGACAAGCAGCAATAAATGGATCATAATTCACATCAGAGGTAGTTGCTTCCCTAATAGTCCTCCTATGATTTCCATTATTCTCACCCACTCGCTTTTGCTCCCCATTACCTCCATTATCTCCATTCCTAGGTTGATTAACATTAAGGTTAGGGTTTTGCAGAAAAGCTGGGTTTTCAGCCATTATCACTCCTTCTAACGAGTCGCTTTCACTATTTGACTGACTAGACTTCTCTTCAACAACTACCTTGCTTCTCTCTTTTTCTCTCCTCTCCCTTCTAATCTTTCTCAAACGTCTCTCAATTTCAAGGTAGAAAGGTAGAAGTTTGGTTTTTTGGGGTATGCATGGGAACAATTTAAATGAAAATAAGATGTAACAAAATTTACTTGCAAGCACACAAAGTCAAATAAAAAAATGAGATGTGACGGATGCAAGTGTATAGGTGTGTGAAAGTATGTATAAAAGTATGTATGCAAGTAAAGAATGTATGTATGGATCAAAAAGCAATCAAAGGCAATATTCAAAACTATGAGGGTGCAAAAATGCTAAGTATGAAAAGTGCAAATGTTCAATATTATTTTTGTCCTTTTATATTTTCAAAATTTTGATGCTATGCAAAGAAAATGGAATCCTATACTATTGACAAGTATTAAGCTAAACTATCTAGAATGCAATCAAAAACAAAAGGCTCCTAACCTCACTTAGCAACAAAATGACAAAAGCTAACCTAGAGAACCAATTACTTGGTTCCTCGTCAATGACGCCATTTTGATTCAGACCTTTAAAGCAATTAAAGCTAGTGAAACAAAAGCAACACGCAATGTAACATCAAGTGCATAAACCAACATTCACTCGCAATTGTGAAAATCAACTATGATGAATGTAAAAATGATGTTTCACAACTCAAATTTAAGCTCTCACACACAAACCATATAAAGCATAACTAATCAAAAGGGATCACTCATAAAGATTGATGATAACAATACATTAAATTACAATGAGTGAACCTTCCAAGACAACATTTACCTCATATCCAACATGCTCAAATAACCAATTCAATACAACTTTAGGAGGATGCATTAATCATAAGCAACTTTTTAACACATATGCACTTCCTCCTTGATACATTTATTTAAACATTTTTTCTTCTTTTTCTTTTTCTTTTTATTTCTTTCTTTCCTTTTCTTTTCTTTTGCTTTTGTTTCACTAGCTTTAATGGCTTTCATAATACTTGACCCAAATACATCTCACCTTACCATTGCCCCCATTACAACCTTGAAAAGTCCTTTAATTCATGATTATGCATGTGAACCTTAGTATTGGAGAAATGAAATGATTTGCAAAGTTGTGGAATGCCATGAATGGTATTTGAGTGCACCTATGAATACAGCTTATTTAAACACATTTTCCGAGTCTACCTCTAGATTGCTCGAAATCATGGGAATGCAAGGTCGTGATGCACGACCCTGACACAATATAGTCGTGATTCACCTTACATACACATATGCTACCTAAAACCCTAATTTTTAATAGAAATAGACATGTGACGGTAGAGAGGGGATGAAATGTTTTGAGTGTTTTTGGCTGGGAGAGTTTTGGGAGCCTCAGGAGAGCATGAAGAGCGCAACAAGCTCTCAACTGTGAGAGACCCATGGAGGGGAAGGTTTCCTGACACCGGTTCGGAGGCGCAACCGACGTCAATGACCCAATTAAGTGTATTTCTCCTTGTATTATTGTTCTTTCTCTCTTAGGAATTGATTATGTTATCTTGTGTCTATTTAATTGGGTATTGTGTAAGAATGGTTGAATACTCTATTTAATTGTTTTATGCATGAACTCATTGCTAGAATCAAATGTAATATGTAATCATTGTGTTTCCTATTCATTTGTGGCAACTAATGGTTGGTAATCATTAGGGATAACATAACCTAGGTTAAATAATCCGAGCTTGTATGATTATTACTTAGATTGGTTTTTTTTTCTCATTTGTAAGGCGACTGTCCATTAAATCTAAAGCGTCTCCTAGGTTATCTGATAGCGAGGGTTAATTAACGAGCTCTTTTTAATTAACTATGCTTAAGGAAAAATCGGGATTAACAAAGATTACCATGATCAATAGTTCAAAGAGAGATGTGAAGACAACAAGTCAATGAAATATGTTTAATTGAGTGTAGGCTGAGATTGAACCAAAGAACTAAGTCCCTAACAAATTCACCACTTTCATCATTTTTGCATGTTTTCTTTAATTTTCTTTTGTTAGTTTGTTTTGTTTTATTTTCTTATTTCAAACCAAACATCCCCCCCAAACCTAAACACCAATTATTTTTATAACAAAGCCTAACCGAACACTCTCTATGGGATCGACCTAGACTCACCATTACTGTTATAGTAGTAGGTCTAGTTTATTTTGTGTAGCGTTACGACACGCTACCAATTTTGGCACCGTTGTCAGGAAGCGTCGTTTTTAGTTTTTATTATTGATTTTAATTATTTTTTTGTACATATTTGTTTGTCATTAGTTTCTTTTCGGTTATTTCTTGATCTTTTCACTTTTTGTTTCGTGTTTGTGATAAAAAATATTGACATGGATGGAAGTAATTTCTTTTATAACTCATATTCGCAATCCTATAACCATGTTTGGACTGATCAACCTAACTTTAGTTATGGATAAGATAATCAACAGAATTACTTCCATGATAGTGTACAGAATGCACAATAATTCCTGTATAGACCAAAAGCTTCTTATCATGACTCAGGTACATCTCTGGAAGATTTGCTTGATACTATAATTTCTAACAATATTCAACTTTAATAGAGTGTACAGGAGTTCTAGTAGGAAGTAAGGCAATTTTTGCAAGATACAGGGTCTAACGTCCCATATTTGGAAAACCAACAAAACTCAAATACTTCTCTGGGGGAATTAGTTAATGTTTGTGTTACTTATACTTTGCGATTACAACATAAAGAGATGCAATTCCAGCAAGAAACAAGTTCTAGAATCTAGAACTTGGCAAGCCAGATGGGTCAGTTAATAGAAGCTCTCGACTTCCTAACATCTCAAGGCAAAGAAACGCAGCTATCTCAACCTAAGGTGTACCCAAAGGACGTTAGTGCAAAGGGCTTACAAAGTGAAGAGGAGCTTGAGAACCTTAAGTGTACTACTCAAGAAATTATGTGTCAAAGAAGTGGAGACAGATGTCGAAGTAGAAAAAGCTACATTTTTTAGCTCAAAGGTAAATATTGAGTTCCATTTTGTTTTTGATAATGACTTTTTACTTTTACCTAGCAGGTTAGAGGAATTAAACGAGGAAGAAAAAGGTGAAGGGACATTCAATATCTTTCTAGAGTAGGTGCACTCGGTAGAGATTAAGAGTCTGAGGATAGAGAAGACGTTGAATAGGAATGATTATCAACCAAGGCCCTATCCGAAAGAACCTTACGTGAAGGCGCTTCTTGGGAGGCAACGCAAGAGGAGTAAATTTCTTGGGAGGCAACCCGAGAGGAGTAAATTTCTTTTACTCTACTTTTTCGCACTAGTTAGTTATGCATGTGTGTTTTTATGTTGATTTGTTTCTTGCTTGTTTTAAGTTTTCAATCAAAATAAGAGAGAATAAAACAAACAAAACAAACATTTGCTCGTTTTTTATTACTTCTAGGACTATATAGTAATGAGTAGAGTAGAGAATGAATTGACTAGAGAATTTATTGGCAACTTGAGCATGTACTTTTACTTTTGTGATTGGTCGATGTGGATTATCTTTAGAAGAGTAGTGACTAGTGGTAAACAAAATCAGTGAGATTTTAAGCCTTTATAAACTGACACATTCATATCAGTCTCATTGTCTTTTGATAATGTGTGACCTTCATGACATGTACATCCTGATTTTGCTTTGATTTTCTATTCAAGACCATATTTTTATCACGTGCATTAACATGAAAATGAATAGGCATCCTTTGTTTTTCCAAGCTATATTAGCCAATTAGCCTACCCATTCTATGATTTTCCTTTTGATAGGCCCCTTGATCTTTATTAGCCTTTCTTTTGTGTTAACCACATTACATGCTTTAAACCGAACCAAATGTCTCAGCTAAACCTTAAAACTAATGAAATGGCAAGGACTATGCTATGTGAAATGAATCTTCCTAAGTACTTCTTTGCTCCTAGAACTCCTCAACAAAATGGAATTGTAGAGAGAAAGAACAGGACGATTCAGGAAATGGCAAGGACTATGCTACGTGAAATGAATCTTCCTAAGTACTTCTGGGCAGATGTTGTAAATACAACTTGTTATATTTAAAATAGAGTATTTTTGTGACCTATTTTAAATAAAACTCCATATGAATTATAGAAGGGAAGAAAGCCAAATATTTCTTACTTTCACCCTTTTGGTTGCAAATGTAGTATTTTGAATACAAAGGAAAAGTTGGAGAAATTTGATTCTAAGATCAATTCAGGAATTTTTCTAAGTTATTCAATTACTTCTAAAGATTATAAAGTTTATAATTTTGTTTCTAAATGTGTTGAAGAGTCTATGCATGTGAAATTTAATGATGACTCTCATCTAGATAAAAGAGACGATTCTGATATTGAAACTCTATTTACTCCTTTAGTTAATAACCCAAACGATTCACCATCAGACGATCCACCTGATAAGGTAGAAGATACTTCTAAAAATATTAGCTTAAGGAAAGATTGGAAATATGAATCTTCTCACCCAAAAAACTTGATTATAGGAGAAAATTCAGAAGGAGTGAGAACTAGATCTAAATTTAGAAGAGAGGTAAATGTAGCATTTGTTTCTAAATTAGAACCTAAGAAAATTGATGGAGCTTTTCAAGACGAAGCTTGGATTTTAGCTATGTAAGAGGAGTTAAATCAATTTACTAGGAATAAAGTTTGGTCTCTAGTTCCTAAAACTTTCAATAAATCTATTATGGGAACCAAATGGGTATTAAAAAAAACTAGACGAATCAGGAAAAGTAAACTATAACAAAGCTAGATTAGTAGCTCAAGGCTATAATCAATAAGAAGGAATAGACTTTAATGAAACATATGTTCCTGTAGCTAGAATATAAGATATTAGGATTTTACTTGTACATGCTATTTTTCATAGTATAAAATTGTTTTAAATGGATGTGAAAAGTGAATTTTTGAATGGTTTTATAGATGAAGAAGTTTATGTGAAATAACCTTCAGGTTTTGAAGATATTGATAAACCAGATTATGTCTATAAACTTCATAAAGCTTTGTATGGATTGAAATAAGCACCTCATGCTTGGTATGATCATCTGAGTTCATTTTTTATTAAAAATGACTTTATTAGAGATCAAGTAGATAAAACGTTATTTAGAAAAAATATTAAAAACGATTTTATCGTTGTCCAAATATATGTAGACGATATCATTTTTGGTGAAACTTCTGAAAAGTTATGTTTAAATTTTGAAAGTCTTATGAAAAGTGAATTTGAAATGAGTATGTGGGTGAATTAAAGTTTTTTATTGGTTTACAAATTAAACAAACTGAAGAAAAGATTTTTGTTCATCAACAAAAGTATATCAAAGAACTCTTGGTCAAATATAAAATGGAGAATGGTAAACCAATGTCAACTCCTATGCATCCCTCATTCGTCTTATCTAAAGATGAAGTTGCTAAGAAGATTGATCAAACTCTTTTCAGAGGAATTATTGGTTTTTTGCTTTACCTAACTGCAAGCAGACCTGATATAATGTTTAGTGTTTGTTTGTGTGCAAGATTTCAAGCAGATCCTAGAGAATCTCATTATATTGCTATCAAAAGAATATTGAGATACTTGGCAAGAACTACTGATCTTTGCTTAATGTATGAGAAAGGTAAAGATTTCAAGTTAATTGGCTACTGTGATGCTGACTATACTGGAGATAGGATTGATAGAAAGAGTACAAGTGGAGGCTGTCACTTTCTTGGTCATAATCTAATTTCTTGGTCAAGCAAGAGGCAAAGTTCAATTGCTCTATCTACTGCAGAGGCTGAATACATGTCAGCTACATGCTGTTGTTCACAGTTGTTATGGATTAACTATCAGTTAGAGGATTATTCTATCTAAGAAGATCAGATTCCAATCTTCTGTGATAACACAAGTGCTATTAATCTCTCAAATAATCTAATACAACACTCAAAGGCAAAGCATATTGAAGTCAGACATCATTTTATAAAAAACTATGTACAGAGAGGGATCATCAATCTACAATTTGTTGAGATGAATCAACAATGGGCAGATATCTTCACCAAACTCTTAAGTGACAAATTCAAGGAAATCAGACGAAATCTGAATATGATAATGTTAAATGACCATTCGTCTGAGACTCCATGATTAAGACGATTCGTTTTGAAGAAACTGAAAAGTCGTAAGTTTTCAGATTATATAGTAACAGTAAATTTTCACTCAGTAGCTTCAATTTCATGATTACCGGAGGATTAGTTAAAAATGTTACAATTCAAAAGTGTATATAAAAAAGAAATCATCTCAGAATCTACAACACCTTACACTCTAGAATTTTCTTGAAAAACTTAGAAACTGAATTGTTTAGAGTGCTCTCAACAAAGACGATCAAACCGTCTGTTCTAAACTTCAAATTCTTTTCATTTCATTTCATATCTTTCTTTCATTTTTATACTAACCTCGCTTCTTTAAGCAAAATACATCTCTATATTTAGTGTTTATCCTTTACAGATTAAAAATGTTGAAATCTCTTGTCTATGGTAGATTCGTCGAATTTACTTTTTTGAAGGATAATCGGATGAATATCAAACCTGAGATTGAAGCAGTTGGCTTGAAGAACTTCTTCAACATCTGGGAGACGGTGTATTTGAATGAAGTATATGAGTTCTGGAAGAATGTGAAGGTGGTTGACAACACCTTGGTATTGATGGTAGATGGGTTGTCGGTAATAATCACACAAGATTCTGTTGTGAAGGCTATTGGGTGTCCAAATGAAAGAGCAGAACTGTTCAATAATACATATTGGATTTCTCAAAGTCATACAAACAAAGCCAACATCAATCGACAACTATATGGGTTAGGTAATCCATGAGTCAAGAAGTCTTCAACCCTTATTTCGAAGGCTAGGGCTCTTCGTTCAATTCTTTTACATTGTATCTTACTAAGAGCAGGATCAAAGGATTTGGTGACAATGAATGATGAACATTGTCTATTTCATCTACTC
>JAOSBP010000007.1:11714258-11727524 GCA_027563825.1 Erythroxylum mucronatum | reverse complement strand
TCACAAATGTATAAGGCATTCTTGCCTTTCACCCATTCAAAATATTCAATCAAATATGTATGCAGTGCATATGTGACGCTTTCCCATTTTATTACAGTGTTGTGACCGAGTGCCTGAACTGTCCCAATCTGGGCGCATTAATCGGTGAGCCTGTGGCTCTGAATCAGTGTGGGCTCGAGGCCTAATACGGTGAGCTTTTAGCTCTCGGTGGCTGCTCCGGTCACAACTGTCATTATCTGGTCATGCATTCATGTATGAAATGCATATGTCCCAATTGAACAGTAATCGTATCACAATTAGTCCACATGTCACTATTAAATAGTACTGTATCACAATCACTTCACATATCACAATTTACCACATCAAAAGCAAGTAATTCACAGATTCACCACCAGATAACACTTCTATGTCATAACTTCCAATACATCGGACCTTCTGTCCGGAATCTACAATCATAATCAATCACAAAAACCCGCCATTATTCACTACAGTAAACATATAATAATTGAGAGACCCATCTAGGTTACTCACCTATAGCTTCCGAGCTAATGTCGGAAAGTCTCAGCAACGTCGGTGGATCGACGCTCCAAATGTGCCTCTATAATGGTCAAAGTATATAACATTACCAACTGTCCAATCAGAACTATTCAATGATGCACATGTAGCAATTAAAATGTGTACAATGCATGTTCGTGACATTCCTGGTACCAATCCATAATTTATATCACAAAAATGTTTCCCTATGTCATAGGAAACTGGAGACACCAAAATTACTAAATTTGGACCCCTATAGGTCCACTTATTGATAAAACACTGATTAGAAGAATAATTATCCGGATCCACGTCAATTTCCCCTCTAGAAATTCCCAATTTCTCATAGAAATGAAATTAAATACTCCACGAATCCGATGCCTCGAGAATCAGATCAATCGGATGTCGGACGGAAAAGTTATTCCCAAAACATGTTCAGACCAACACATTACCCGTACCTTCACTCCAGAAATTGAACATCTTAGAAATTGTCGTCGGCTTCTTCAGGACCTTTGTAGCACTACGTCTCTAGTTTAATTTACAACAAGAATCAACTCAATCAGAGCTCTATAGCTCCAGATATCACCAAAATACCGATCGATGTTCAGACTTTTCCCATCGATCATCACACTTTGAGTCAGTCCACCTTTTTCAATTTAATATTAAAACTGATCAATCTGGTATGGAAAGATAGAAAAATGTCTTAAGAAACTAATGCTTTGAAAATCAGGTCGATCGGAGGTCGGGCGAAGAAGTTATGCTCAAAACAAGGAGGAAAGGTCGGTCGGCCGAAAATTCCACAGAAATGTCACTCGGCCAATTGGCCGAGCGGTTCGCCTCGCTCGCCCGTTCCCACCTGATCCAACCTCCAAACTTCGAACGCCCATAATTTTTGACTCTGAACTCCAAATTTGACAAACTTGGTGTCTATTTCATAGAGAAAAGAGAGATCTACAAGTTTCATTAAGGACACAAAAACTAATTGTATCTCTAATGATGTCAAAAATGCCATCAAAATTCCAAGTTCCCTTCCTCGGTTACTATTCATACAGCATTTCTCACTCACTTTCAAGACCAATTTCAAACCCTTTCAAGCCATAATTTGGCAGAACTTCCTTCACATAAAATGTAGCCAAATGTCTCAATTTTAATTCAAGACAAGCCTCACCTCATTTGCTCAATCACATCACAAGTTATGATCAAAATACTGAAACATGTACAACACAAATTTCCAGATTTTAACACCTACCTCTATTCCTTCATTCCCATACCATTTCCACTCCACTTAGCATCCAATTTAGCCAAGAATTCAGCCTTAATCTCATCAAGTTATGCACTTGGACAAATAGGTACAAAATGGCAGCATACCACATAATAAATTTTCATTGGTTTCCACTCATCTTTAATCACAAAGTCCACTTCCAAACCATCCTAATTTTCATACAACAACTATTACACTTACATTCATCATTTCTCACTCAACCATCAATTAAGCAAACCAATTACATACCCACATATACAAGCATAGTTCACATACAATTCAATGCATAGGCATCACAATTAAGGCATTAAATGAACAATCAACACTTAAAACATAATCTTAACCTTACCTAATTAAGCTTTCAATTTCTTCAATTCTTCCAAATTGATCACACACTCCTACTTCCACTCACCACACACGACACCATTTTCCACTTGAGGGGGTGAGGGTTTTGTTCAAGAACAAAAGAGAAAGCATGTATGGTGAGGCTTGGTAACCTAGGAAGAAAATCAACTAAGAAGGAGGGAGAGTGAGAGCTACGAAGATGAGAGGAGAGACCAAAAATTGACACCAAAATCTTTGAATCCAAGAAGCATCGAGAATGAACACTATAAGACCATTAATTGGTCTTTAATAAAGTCACATTTAATAATGGGTGCCACATGTCATCTTTTTGTGGTCTCTAATTAGCTCTTTTAAAGAGCTAGTCCATTTACCCTTAATTTCCACTCCAATTTTTCCCAAAATTCCAATGACTCAAATCAATAAATCCTAAAATCATGTATCCAATATTTCGGTGCCAGACAAAAATTTTCAGTACCGGAAATCAATTCAGTCCGCCACTTGGCGATTTTTTCAGTTCGAAAATTTTCCCTGAAATTTTCCAGAAAAATTTCTAAAATTTCCCTAAAATGTAAAACACACAAAAATCACTCCGATTAAATTTTTAAGCACAAATACCACATTTTCCACAACCAATTCACATTTAGGCACATATACTGGGAAATGTCATGAATGCATGTACAGTGATTTTCATATGCAAAATTCCACTATTCACAAGTAAAAGTATGCATGAATATGTCTAATCAATCCTAACCACTCTCAGCCCTTTCTAAATTACTATTCTACCCTTCCCATCGGGGGTGGGATGTTACAACGTAAATGAGAGAAAAGCAATACTTTCCAAAGAAAAGAAAAGGAGACCATGTTTGTTTCGATGTTACCTGAGAGTGGACAATGCCAGCTCCAGAGGAATACCTGACATGAGAAATTCATTTGAAACATTACTTGTGTTGGATCTGGGGAGCCCATTTTCACGGGAGATTTACATCATAGGCCTAGTGATGAAACATACTCGTGGGCTGGCTTTGACATCATACTTCAACCTAAAACCTTAAGGCATTAGGTTTATGGGTCCTTCCCACTTATATGTCCTCCACTAGTTCCATCTCTTTCCAATGTAAAATTCCTACTCATATTTGACATCCCAACAATCCCCCCTTAAGTGTGAACTTCCACATTGGGCTTGGATCCCCTTGAGAAAAAACCTATTATTTTTAATTCTAATCAAAGTTTAATTGAAATTAGAATTTAATTTCAATTATATTACCAAAACGTTCATAACCTACAGAACCTATTATAAATATGCTTAAGCTTTATGAAGCTAGCACTTCTTGCTTAATTATTTTTGTAGGAGTTACAAAGTTCTCTCAACTCATTATGTGGATATTGTTAAAGGCTGGGCATTTATGCGGCTATGGTGATTGAGACAGATTGATTTCAGAAATGATTTGAGGGATACAACAAGATAAAGATCAAACTTCGAAATAAAGTACAAATTAAGTTTTCGCTTTATTATGATTGATGTCAATCATTTTATAGAATTAAGAGATCTTGGTTTTCGAGAAATCTAAGGTTAAGAAAATATTTTGTAATTATTCTATTGTTGTGAGGTCCCACATCGGTTGGAGAGGGAAACGAAGTACGCCTTATAAAGGTATGGATACCTCTCCCTCACAAGACGCGTTCTCCCTAGCAAGTAAGCGGGAGGAACAAAACCGTGCGGGTTAGGCCCAAAGTGGACAATATCTGTGGCCGGGTGATCTGGGTCGTTACAATGGTATTAGAGGGTATGGATACCTCTCCCCCACAAGATACGTTTTCCATGGTCTAATGCACCGAATCTCATCGGAACTCCGAGGTTAAATGTGCTTGGGTGAGAGTAGTTCTAGGATGGGTGACCTCCTGGGAGGCCTTGGGAAAAGCAAAACCGTAAGGACTTGGCTGAGTCAAGGCCCAAAGCGGACAATATCTGTGAGCAGGTGATCTAGGTTGTTACAAGTGGTATCAGAGCCGGTACCCGAACTATTGTGCCAACTAGGCTGGGCCCTAAGCGGGATGGATATTGTGAGATCCCACATCGGTTGGAGAGGAAAATGAAGTATGCCTTATAAAGGTATGGATACCTATCCCCCACAAGACATGTTCTCTCGAGCGAGTGTGCATGAGGAACAAAACCGTGTGGGCTGGGCCCAAAGTGGACAATATCTGTGGGCGGGTAGTCTGGGTTGTTGCAGTTACAGTCGGGATCAGATTATGACCCTATTTTCCAATAAAAACATTTTTTAAAATATATTTTCAAAATGAAAATCTTTGTTTGGAGGGAAATAAATCAAAAACTACACTTATTTCAACCTAGTGACAATTAGATCAAGGATAATTAGAAATCGTAATTAGCCAAAAACTTAAAATTTAAATAATTATCTATTTTCCACTTTACCAACACAATTCCAAACTTATTATAAATTGCATATTTTTTAGTTCAAAACTTGAAAAAGTCCTCCAAATTTAACAATCCGAACTTAATTGGATTTTAAATTGAGTTTAAAGTTATTTTACAAATTGGATGTTACCTACAATCATACATATGGACAATTAAGTAATAGGAAATCAATTTGGTGATGAAACTGTTTCCATAAGTTTAGCTTTCACACTATACAATCGAAGAGGCAAGTGCAACTATTTAACTTTTCTATAATATATTATATAATACTAATCCAAAATTTTAAAAGTAAACAATAAAATGATTACAATTTTAACTTTTAGAAAATAACTTGGTATAAATTTTATAATTAATAGTACTGATATGATATTAGACACATGACTATTACTTAACTTATTAATTCTATATGAGATTAAATATTAAAAATCTTTTAATAGAAAAGATTAATTACAAAATTTTTCATTTGATTTCTTAAAAGTCAAAATTACTTAAATTTTATAAAATAATTAATATATAACTCATAATAAAGCATGTATCACAATTCAAATCTTATTTTAAAGCTTGATCATTTTCTTGTTGTAACTTATGAACCTTTTCCAAAGCTGACTCATCTTAATCACTGTAGTTACACAAATGTCGGCCTCTAACGGTATCTATAGAACAAGTTGAGAGAACTTTGCAACTGCCTCTAACGGTATTCATAGAACGAGTTGAGAGAACTCTACAATTGTTGTAGGGAGGGTTAGGTAAGGAGTGCTAGCTCCCTTAGAGCTTAAGTCTATTTATAGTACATTTTGGACATTTTAGTAATTTAATTGAAATTAAACTATAATTTTAATTAAAATTTATTTAGAGTTACAAATAATTCTAATTACATACTAATTATGCCAAAATAGGATCCAATATCTCATATTGATCCTTATTTACTAAGTATCTCATATTTAATCTTAAAGTTTCTCTAACTTTACAATCAAGTCTAATAATTAAAATATCCTTTTTTTCTCTTCAACGCATTCTTTATGTGTCACTCGTTAGGTTCCCAAATATATTAGCAATGGATACAAATTTTAACCCTAAATTATATTTAGGATTAGACAAATTAAACTCCTTTAATTTATCTTTAATTAAACAATTTGTATCCATAGAACAAGATTAACGTCAAGTAACACATTATGGCCACCCAAATATTTTGAAATGTCAAAGTGATTTTGACTAACCTTTTTATGCATAATTTTTCTATATAATGTAATCCTTTCATCATACAATATTCTAATTAGACATAGAGTATGTAATTACTGTCTACTCTATTTTGAGTCTAATCATATTATTTCTCCACCATTAGTCATTAATTTAAGTATTGACATTTGTAAATTTGCAAATGTCATTCCAACTTGGCCAAAGATTTCTCAAATCAATACTAATTGAAAACAATGAAACATTCTCCCTAATTACTTTAAGGTGATGAATCATATCTTGATCACTCAATTACCTCCAAATAGCTTATACTACGTCTAATGTGCAACAAACCACTCTTATAGCGTATATGCCCGAACATACCAGAGGATATTCAAAAACATAATATATGAAAATGGTACATTAGGACAATCAAACTAGCTCATTAAAGGCATCAAACATATCATAATCATTCTAAATGCTCAATTCTTCCCATTTCATTCATAAACATAAAAGTCACATGTCATTACAATTCACAATCCACATATTTACATTACACAACATTTTTATGAGTTCACTCTCAATACCAAAAATACAACTTGAAATAGGATGCTAATACATAAGTCATCCATCTAGACTCCTCATATTCAGCTGATAAGACCTTTGAGCCATTCTTGTCCCCAAAATGCAAGTATTAAACTTCTACTATATCACCTTAGTAGCTAGAACTCCCTTGAACCTGAAAAACAATGTTGAAATTTTGATAAGTTTGTGAACTTAGTGAGTAAACCATCATTAATGTATTCACTTAAGTTAGATCACAAAATCAAGTACATCAAAGTTTATCATGCTTCCACAAGCATATCATGTAAACTAGCATTGCATATCATAACACATCATCCATTAACTTCAACTGTAATTCACTATTTCAACAATTCAATAATACATTTCAATTAAATCATTTGATGCATATAATGATGTATATTCAAATGCACATGTGTTTCCATTTTCATTTTTGTTCTATTATGAACAAGTGCATATCACCCCAATTACTGTCCCGTATCTGTTGTCGACACTGAGATCATTTTTAGCCCATATCCATTGTGGATACCGAGTCTATGTCATCTGAGCTTGAGCCTCTTTATCACAATTTTGAGCTCAAAGCTCTTTTCCCACTTCTGTAACTCTGGTCACAACTCCTTTATCTAATAATGCATTTCAATGTGATGAGATGCATCATTTCATATGCTATGTTTTATTTCCTTTCATTTCTGTGTACTTATGCCACATATATCAAACTCCTCGGATATAAGTATCAATCATTTGTACAAACATTCTATATTAACATACAATTAATACAGAAGCACATATAAATGAGTTTAAACATCTAAGTTAACTTACAGTATGCTCCAGAAAAGCTATTGCCTTGATGTTCCAGCAATGTCTGGATATTGACGATAACCTTGTGCGTCTATCGTCATGCAATACACACATAGTTCACAATTTGTTTAATCATATGAATATATAATCATGCACAAGTATATGTGTCATGTTTCAATGCATGCTTAGTTGACTTTTCGGGTATGTATTCTTATACAAATATCTTGACCATTCAAACATTATAGCTTGTATATAGTTAGTTTGCAATCAGGATTATACCTTAAGTAAGCTTGATTTAATCCAAATTCATCAATCATACATTCACCAAACTTTTCTAGAAATATATAATCATACAATTTCCTAATTCTCATTCATACATACCTAATACACATTACATAATGTGTAATTATCCAATGGATTTTATCATATACATCTAAATATGTACAAGATAAAAAATGTCTTTAAATTATTTTATCATAGAAATACAACCAACTGATTAGCTATAGGGAACAAACCAACAATCTTCCATTTGCACTAAGCCAATCATTTAAGTATCTTATACCATATCACCATATAACTATCATGCTACTGCTAAGACGGTGGTTTAGTGAGAAAATTATACAAGATTCTCTATGTTGAGCACTTGCTTAACTCTTACAACTTTCAACTTAATTATCTTCATACTAATTGCCCAATACATACTTGGATCTTTGATGAGACCTTAACTTTTTTTTGAAGGCCTAAAGGCTATAATTTTCTATAATATGTTACTGTTTTGAACAATAAGGAATTATATCAAGTTTTTTAAAGAACATACTAATCCAATTAATCATTTTCACTAAATAAAAATGCATTATGGCTTAATTAGTAACCATTGCTACATTGAAACATTTCCAATCCTAAAATGATATTGTTCTAAGTAAAATAAACCTTCATTAGGATTTACTTCTAAAGTTAATATCTATATAACCTTGAACTCAAATATCAACTTATACATAAAATAATGGATATCTTTAATACTTTACAAGTATCAGATATCTCAAATACTAAGCATCTTTACTATATTATCTATGTACTTGACTTAGAATAGGTAAACAAATTCCAATCTATCTCTATAAATTTCCTAGAATTTAGCTGTTACCTTTTCATAACCAAAAAGAGTTGCTCTTGAACAATTATATTTTTAACAATTGAAAATTAGAATTGTTATTCTCTATGAGCAATATGTCTCTACATACTCTCATTAGAGAGGGCAATTATACACTCACTAACCTTCTTGTAGAAAAGATAAACTCACAATCAACTAAAAAAACTATTTGAATTCATCATAAAAGTTTATTTTTTTAACGTCTTGTACCCTTTCAACTATATATTAAATGTATTAACAAAGGCGTCAGTTCTAATAGATGTATTGTCATGAGATTTTAACTTTTCAAATTTCATTTTACTTCCACTACATATCTTGAGAACCATTCTCCTATAAATATATATTGAAGCAAACAAGTTTTTTTAGTGGGACTGTAATATTATATCAAAGCTTTTGAATATCTCATAACCTTTTATTATCCAATTTAGTTCTAAACTTAATGGATAATAAATGCTTCAGCTAAGCATCATATCCCAAAATCATTAAATTTGACCCTTTCAAAGTATTAACATTTCATATTTAATATGAAATCTTGCTAATTGATCTAATTGGAACTACTAAATGTAAGTTATGATACTAGGCATAATTATAAAAGAAATAATATTACATTATACAATATCTCATACTGTATATTTCTCCTTACATAAAATTATACTCTTAAGAATTTAGTTGTGAAGATATTCATTAGAGAATCTCATTCTTTACAGATAATAAAAAAAATTAAAACTCACTACATCAATCTCGTCGAAGTGCTTCAACATTCTTAAGGCTTAATTTCTACTTAGATTTAATCAAGTTGAACCTTTCAAAATATTTAAATCAATATTTCATTTAATATGTATGACTATATCATATAAAGGTATTATTAATCTATTGAATGACAAGTGTCATGCTTTTATGAATTGTCATTCCATCCAATACATCACATGTATAAATTTAAGAATTCAATACCATCATCATCCTTTCACCAAAGGTTGATTTGGTTATTCTTCTAATTGACAAGCTTCAAAAGTTTCATACGATTTATAATTAAAAGGATACACATATCTTAGTATGTAACTTTATGATTCCTGTTATGTTGATTTAACCAAAATGGTTTAAAAGGATAGTCTTGGTTATTCAACTTTTTATTCTTGACACTTATGTTAAGCATAAGTCTTCTTTGATCCAACATATACAAGCTATTCGCATAAACTTAGATTAACTTCTTTTAGTTAACAATTTATTTTTTATCATGCATTGAACATTATAACAATGCTGAACCTAAATTTAGTATCAAATACTCATAAAAATGAACTAGAAATATATACGATCTTTATCATATTTCATATAGGCAAGAAAAGTCATGCAATCATTTCTTATAATGAAAATATTATCATACTATAGCAAAGCCTTTAATTGATGTCCATGTTTATGCTTTTAGTATGATAAATTGAATTAAACAATTGCATAAAGGTACTATATACCTTTTAGGTCTTCACCATGCAACCTTTTGCATCTTGCTATCATAGTGTGGCAAACATCTTATATATTGCCACCAAAGTTTATAAGACATTAACCAACTAAAAATGTTAATATATTTTGTCATCTATATGATTTTTTCATATCTCTAAAACTTTAATACCAAATCTTCAACATGGATTAATAAAAAATTACATAATGGAGATAAAATTATTTTTAATCCAACTTTGAGAAGTCTCCTCAAACATAACCTATATCCAAGAAATTTAATTCACTAACTTAGTATCAATTATATCAAACAAGGTAAATTCCATTCAAAACAAAAATTAATGGCAAAAAACGCAAGTAATTGATTATATGTCATGACTAGCAAATATGATTAAGGATTTACTCATGTATTTTAAACTTAAATTAGGTAGATAATATTACTCACTATTATTTGGAACGATTACTCTAATCATTCTAGTAGGCTAGGATCCCAATCAAATTTAATTGATCAAGAGTTTGCTCAACAAACCAACTAAACTTAAATTAGGTAGATAATAAATTTATTAATCACATTTCATGTGACTCTTAGATCTATTAGGTGACAACTCTTGCTAAAACATATTTTATATGTTATTTCTTACCCTACCTCTAAATTCATGTGATCATGAGTTTACTCATACAAATCACACAAATTTAGTTAAATAGGAACTATCGTTATAAGACTAAACATATTCGAATTACAACGATCTTGAGTTTGCTCAACAAGTCTAACAATAAACAGAACTTTGGCTCATTCTTATAATAATGGAAGGCAACAATCATGTCCAAAACATGTACTTAATATTTTTAGTGAGGATTTTAATTTTGTTTGTCTCATCAAACACAAAACTATATGTAATAATATCACATACTTAAAACATGCAATTTAACCTGCATCCAATATATATATATCTCAAACATATAAATAAAGTGAGCAACTTATACACTTATAATAAAATTATATGCATAAAATATCAAGCTTCATTTGATTCTAGTTATTGATCTTCATAATCTAAAATAATATTTTCAACTCTTTGGAAAAATTACATTAGATTAAACTTATTGATTCCTAAATGATCTAAATTCCTATTCAAAATAAAATTTTAATTTGATTTGAAAACAATTTTCAAATCTAATTGAAAAATGTTTCCAATTATCTTGACTTGTTTAACAAATTTTGACTAACAATAATTTTTTAATAAATTATACTTCTTACTCATTGTAATCTAGAAAAACTCTTTAAAATTTAACTATTAATAATTTATGATCCTATTAGAAAATTATTTCTAATCTAATTAGAAATTATTTTTTTGAAAACTATTTTCTAATAATAAAATCAAACTATTTTTGAAATTAAATAAAAATTTAAATTTAGTTAAGAAATTCATTTCTATTATTTATTAAGAACTTGATTTCTTAATTTATTAGAAAATCTTTCTTTAATAAGTTATAAAACTAATTTTAAAAAATATTGAGGAATGTTTTTTCTTAATTAAAATAAACAAAAATACTTTTCAAATTTTAATCAAGAAAAATACATTTTCAAATAAATCAAGAAACTTATTATTCATAAATAAAGAAATAATTTCTAAATTAAAAGAATAATAATTTTCTAAACAAACAAAACCATCAATTTTATTTATCTCAATCAAAATGAAATAAATAAATTTAATTAATAAGCATATACTTTTCTTAATTTAAGGCATCTAATTAATTAATTTCAATATAATTTAAACTAATTAATTCTAATTTTAAAATCTTCTTTTCTAAAATTAATTAGGAATCAATCTAATTATTAATCTTAGTCATATTAAGAAAAATGATTAATTTAATTTTAGAATTGACTTCTAATTTTAAAATAAATTTATATTTATATTTGAAATAAAATTTATTATGATTTTATTAATCCTATCCCCAAACAAACCTTAATCTAAATTAGGAATACCATATTCCTAACCCAGAATAAGCTAATCTATTGTCCAAACACTAACTATTCTAGCTCTAGAATGATTTTATTCAAAATTAGGATACCCTTATCCTTATTACTAAATACACCCTTTCCTAAATAGGTTTCCAAACACCTATCTTCTTCACTTTTCATAAACCCTAATTTCACTAAGGAAGAACCCTAGCTGCTTTAGTTTCTAACGTTGTCACCACTACATAGCCACCGTTGTCAACGTTGTCATCGCCTCCCTCCGTTTCCTTACTTGTGTCATTCCCAATTGAAATTGCAGCTATCACCAGCATGGGCTGCCACCACCATCTTTACGGCTTCAGCAGATGCCAGTTGCACGTTGCCATCTTGAGATGATGATGTGATGACACATGATAAGAATATGAAAGTAGTAGGCAAAGAAAGTGGGAGCAGTTCCTTGTAAAGTGGGAACACTTCTTCAAGTAATAGGAAAGTGGTCATATAACGTGGCAACTAAATAAGCATCTTCCAAATACATTTTCCATGATTTAGTAGCCTAAAGTGGATAATTCCCACTAACTTGGTAGAATTAGAGGAAAAGTGGATAACTTGCTACTAACTTGGTGGGTTAATTGAAAAAAGGAGTAACAAAGCTTACTTAGTCCTTAAATTCTTGTAAGTGTATATAAAGGCATTATTTATAGTTCATTTGTAATATTGAGTACATTCAATTGTTTGTAAGATAGTTGAGAAGAACTTTTGGAGAGTTCTTGTTGAGAGTTTCCAATATGAAGTTATTGTGATTGTATTGTATAGTATTTGGAGAAGAAATAACTCTAATTTGTTTTATTATCTCTTTGTAAATAGATCAATAAAAGGTTAGTTTTATTGTATATCTCTTGTTTATCGTATTTAATTTGTTTATTATAATTAGTTTGTGTATTAAGAATGTAAGTGAAACATTTAAACACAGGTCAGCCGAATTATTTGAAGACAAATAAATTTATTAATTTCTTCCAAAAAACTGTCAAAGAATCAAAAGCCTCGGTGATGGTAGAGATCAAAGGCCCTATTAAATAGTTTTTGTCTTGGAAAGGTTGAGTTATCTGTGTATATGTACTTGCATGAGTTTCTGGAGCTGTTTCACTATTTTGCTGACAATTGTTGGCCAGGCACGGAATTATTGGAGTCTATATCAGATAAAACTCTGAGTAGCAAATTAAATATAGAAGATAAACAGCACAAGTAGTTGATCTACATATTTCTTTTCATCAATCATCGATTGGAATATTATTCTATAATTGATCTCGATCCTTGATTACAAATTAAGAATGGAAAGGGTATAAAACAAGTCCCCGTCACTATTGTAGCACAATGTGGTGACAGCAATTATAAATTTATATTCGGTACTTGCCCATTTCTGTCTGCATATGTTATTTTATATGCAGATGGTTCCATTTAAATTACATTTGCTGTTAGGTTTTCTCAATCAGACGAGGAATTGGCTTGCACTACAAGAAAAACGTTCTTTGCCGACCGTCATTACCGACCGAATACCAATGTTTTCGGTCGGTAACATTATTCAC
>JAOSBP010000007.1:11695848-11706371 GCA_027563825.1 Erythroxylum mucronatum | reverse complement strand
CAACAAATTAATAAAATATGCTTAGTCAGGGTGTAGGCCGAGATTGAACCAAAGAATCGGGTCCCTACCGAATTCCCCACATTTATCATTTTTATGCATGTTTTCTGTAATTTGTTTTTATTAGTTAGTTTTATTTTATTTTCTTCTTTGAAAAATCCAAAACCCCCCATTTAGTGTAAACATCGATTAATTTCATTTTTTAGACTTCACACACACTCTCTGTGGGATCGACCTAGACTGACTACTGCTATAATAGTAGTATAGTTATTTTATTTTGACTAGCGTAACGACGCGCGGTCAAATTTTGGCATCGTTGCTGGGGAGTGCAGTGTTTTAGTTTTTGTTTATGATTTAATTGGAGTTTTGTATATATTTGTTCATGATTGATTTCTTTTCTTTTATTTTGTGATCTTTCCACAGACCACCGTCTTACCTACAAGATTATCACATTAATCTTCTCTCCAGCTATCCCACAACATATGTGCCACACACTCATCCAATCTAAAATCAACTCTCCTATGATATGTTTTCTCACCAACAATATACTTTCAGTGTATCTGTTATCACTCATTCAAAACCTTCTATCTATCAAGAAGATATGAAATCTATCCACTGGCAGCAAGCTATGCAGCACGAATTAGCTTCACTTAAAGCTAATCGTACCTAGTTTGTTGTTCCTTTACCTCCTAACATCCTAGCAATAGGATGTAAATAAGTGTACAAAATCAAATATCATTATTATAGGTCCATAGACAGTATAAGGCAACACTGGTTGCCAAAGGTTACAACCAAAAGGGGGGCCCTGATTATCAAGAAACATTTAATCTAGTAGCTAAACACATTACCATCAGATTAGTTTTTACTTTAGTTGTTGCTAACAATTGGTATGTCTCATAATTAGACATCAGTAATGCATTCTTACATGGTAATATGTTGGAAGATGTTTATATGGAGTTACCACAAGGTTATCACCTCAAGGGAGAGAATCATAACAACTCCAAAATGGTCTGCAAGTTACAAAAGTCACTTTATAGGCTTAAGCGAGCATCTCGACAGTGGAATGCAAAATTTATTGAGTGCTTACTAGCTCATAGGTTCAAGCAATTCAAGGCAGATTATTTTTTATACACGAAACACATGAAGGAAGGATTTCTTGCCATATTATTATATGTGAAGTGAATCACATGTTAATACAAAACTTATTATACGATATACAAATGCACAAGAAGGGGGGTTGAATTGTGTATTCTTTTTCGTTAAGCCCCTTTGTAAACAGGTTCGTTAAAATAACCCTGTTCTTTTCACAAAAACTACTAAAAATTAAAGTTGTAAAGTATTTTCAAAAACTTGTGTAAAACTTGTAAGATAAAAAATTAAGAGTTAAGAGAGAGATTGAGAGTTAAGAGATGTTGACATAACGATTTTTATACTGGTTCACCCCAAACCGTGGGCTACGTCCAATCCTTAGATATCTTTCTGAGATTCCACTATCTCTCAAAACGTTACAAGTATTCTTTGCTTCCAAGCCTCTTTAGGTCTCTTACAATCAGTATTCTTTCACACTTAGCCTCTTCAGGCTATCTGCACTTCTTTCAACTGAAAGATAATTTGAGCTTTGTTACAGAAAAAATAGCTCTAGACTTTTCGCACAATAATTTCTCTCAAGAATTGCTAAGCTTTTTAATTCGCTAACTTCTACAGTCTTCGACTCCGACTCATATTTATAGCCTTCGTTTCTAACTGTTTCTTGATAATTGCTTCTTTCTTTTTGTTTCTTGATCTTTCAAGAATCAGTTATTCAGTTGAGTTCTGTAACTAACTCAGATTGACTCATCATCTGACGTGCTTTGCTTCTTCCTCCTGCTTACTTTCGTCTGCTTTCTTTCGTCTACTTTCTTTCGTCTACTTTTTTTCGTTTGCTTTCTTTCGTCTGTCTGCTTTTCTTTCGTCTGCTTTTTTAACTTGCTTCCGTCTGCTTTTTTACGTCTGTTTTTTGCTTTGCTTCGCTTCCATCTTCTTTTCTTTTTAGCTTCCGTCTACTTTTCTAATTTGCTTCCGTCTACTTTTCTAATTTGCTTCCGTCTGCTTTTCGTAACTTTATTATTTGTTCCTCATCAAAATCATTAACGTAAAGTCATTTTGATTTAACAATATGTAGATGATATTGCCATTGCAAGCAACACCCAGTTTCTTATTGATGAGTTCAAAGATATTTTAAGGTCTCATTTTAAATTTCGAGACTTGGGGGAACTCAAATACTTCATTGGACTTAAACTAGCCAGATCTGGAAAAGGTATTCATGTTTGTTAGAGGAAATATGCGCTTGAAATGATGCAAGATTATGAACAACTTGGAGCAAAACCAAGAGCTACACCTATGGAGGTTAATCATGGATTAACGTACACAGATGATGGGGTATTGAAAGATCCTATTTTTTTAGGCAATTAGTTGGGAAGTTGCTCTACTTAACAATTACCTGGCCTAAAAATTGTTATGGAGTACATGTTCTCACACAATTCGTGGATAAACCAACCAACAAGCATCTAGTAGTAGCCTACAGAATTTTGAGATATTTGAAGAAGGCACTAGGTAAGGAATTCTAATAACAGCAAAATCAGATTACAGGATTAAAGCATATTTGGATAGTGATTGGGCTAGTTATAAAGAAACTAGAAAATCAGTGATTGGTCTCTACATCTTTGTTGGAGAATCTCTGGTGAGTTGGAATAGTAAGAAACAAAGCACAATGTCCAGAAGTTCAATAGAAGCCAAATATCATGTAAGGGCAACAACCACTTGTGAGGTTATCTGGATCCTATATCTGTTAAATGATCTTGGAGTTAAATAGCAGGAACCTATGGAATTATATTGTGATAACAACCGTACCATGCACATTTCTTAAAATCTAGTGTTCCATGAAAGGACAAAGCATATAAAACTGGATGGTCATTATGTTAGAGAGAAAGTGCTTGATGGAAGTATAGAGCCTATGTATTTGAGAATAGAGGATTAAGTGGAAGATTTATTCACAAAGCTTCTCATGTAGCTCAATATGAAGGGTTAATAAGCAAGATGAGCATATTTAATATATATATGTGCACATCTTGAGGAGAAGTGTGAACAAAAGAAGCTAAATGAGGAAGGCGAATGACAGTGGAAGAGCTGGTTAATTGTAAATATATTTATGAATTATATTAGTTACGTAATTAGTTAATTAGTTGTAACTAACTCTTACCATCTATATATAAATACAGTAAAACCTCGATAAATGAATATTCGATAAATTAATAATCTCGATTAAATAATAATTTTCTCCGATCCCGACTTGGGCCAATGGGATAAAATAATAACCTCGCTAAATGCATAAGATAATAATTTTTAAAAAATTCCTTGAGGCCCACTGAAAATATAAAATAATAATTCATTAAATAAGTATGAAAATTACATATATAATTCATAAAATAAAGCACTTCTTAAACAATTTTTATTTCAAATTTTATGCTTTCCTAAAATATGTATCTATAGTCAATTGATTCTTCCTTTCATGCGAATTGAATTCAATTTCATCCTTAATTTTTTGGAGGGCATAAACTACATTCGACACATTCTTCTCATTTTGAAGTAAGTAACTTTTCAAAGTCTCTACGGCAAGAAAAGCTTTTTTTTGGAGAAACATGTGGTATAGCGTTACTATCATTTGGATCTTGATTGTCATCATCTTTCATACCCATTACTTCTTGAATAATTTCTTCGTCCGTAGGTGATTCCATTAAAGCTTCATTTTCACTAGGATAATTCAAAATTTGCTCTACATTCATGACATTTCTATAATGTAGATTACATTATAAAAATAACTTCCTTTAATCTTTGAATGCCTTCAACATATCCAGTTTCTTCTTCTAGAAGCATACTTTACTCGGATCGAATTTTGCAATGTCAAAAACAATTTGCAATAGTTGTGGCTTTCACATTAATATTTCAAGCAACATTAATAAAATAGATAGCATTCAGGACATTAATTTTTTTTAGGATTTATTATTCCCATCTCATAGCCTTCCAAGATGCTTGAACAAAAACGATGTCGATAATAAATCTTAAGTGATCGAATAATTCCGGCATTACTCTATTTTGAATCACGCTAACTTAAGCTTAGTAAACTTACTTTTGACAAGATTAATAAACTTAGATACAATGCACCATCATTAATTAATTGTTTATTTGTTTTTTTCTTAGTTACGGAAAAAAATTAATTGTTTAATTTGACAAATATAATATACAAAGTAAAAATTATTCTATAAATTAATAAGTATTAACTTATCGATAAATTAATAAAAGATTCATTTATCGATAAATTAATAACTCCGTATAAGATAATAATTTTTTAGGTCCCAACAATATTCATTTATCGAGGTTTTACTAACAATATGAACTCAGCAAAGATGATATTCGTTTTCCAAATTCTGTTTTCAAATTGTTTCAAATATAAAACATTAAAAAAGATTATATTTTCATTTATGATATAATGAAATCTAAGTGATTTATTTTTGAAATTAAAATTTTTGATTCATTTAATAATTATGTAACTAGAGTACTTAATTATTTAGTTAGATATAAAAAAATCCTTGATCTAACTAATTGAAGATAAAATCGCTAATCACTCCTTCATTGTCTTTTGTTTTTCTCTTATTGTCTCGTTTCATTCTTGGTTCTGCTTCAGTGATCAATAATGGACATATCAAGAATCTCTCTGGCGTGCAAGAGAATAGTGTTAATGGGGTTTTGTAGGGTCATTAGTGATGAAGACAATTAGAGCTTACCGGATTCATTTTACAAGAATGGAGGATTGAAATTGGGAGTGGTGTGGACTTTGATTGCAGCTTCAGCAAGGCATTGCTATTACCATTTGTCGACAACTTCAGTACATATTTCACATGTACCATCTGAAATGTTTGCATACGCAGAGAATTTGTTATCAATGGATTGTAGGCAGCAAGAGAAATTTGCATGTCATTCTACTTGGAACTCATTTTTTTTACTATTTGTCTAAATATCCTTTCTTTTAATATCACACAAATAACTCACTAGATTAACTTAAATTCAGTATCATGACTACAAGAATGGATCCACAATTGACTGCACCTTGCCTAGACTATTATCAAACAAATAAGAAATTAACTTGAGGAAGTGAGTGTGAAGCCACTTCTTTCAACTTCTGCTTCCAAAAGGACGCTTATTCCTATCGTGAGCATGCATCTTTGGTATGCTCCTCAAACTAGAGGGAGCCCAGCATGACACTAGAGAGATAAGAGAGCAGAACTGTGATTAGGTATTAATTACAAAAAAAATCTCCACTTTCCTCAAAATTTCAATTATAGCCAAAATTTTAAAAAGCAGCAATAAAATGCCTAAACTTTCATTTTTTTAATTATAGCCTGATGTTAGTCTCACAGTTATCTTTGCTGATGTGGCACTGCCACATTTCAAGGGACCCTCATTAATCAGACACATTAGTGTCACTAGAAGAAGTGAGTTATATTATTGAAACAACGTCATTTCTTGATAATACTAAAATGATGTCATTTTAAGAAGATAAAATCTTATCTGTCGATCATCCCTCCTCCCAGACACACGAAATCCCTAGGTTTTTTGACATTGTTTTGTGCCTCCCTCCTAGATGCACAAAATTCCTAAATTTTTCGACATTGTTTCGTCCCTCCCTAAATGTTAGAAATCCCCAAATATTTCGACTTTCTCCTTCTAGACGTAAGGAAACACTAAGTATTTCTAAATCTACAATGTTTTTTGAGTGTCCCTTACATTTTTTTAATTAAAGGTTCATGAATTCTCTCTCCCAATAGTGAAAGGACACATCCCGGAGTTCCCCTTCAGGAATCCAAGTGAAGCCCTTATGGTGACCCCACGATAGCCTTCTAATCTATATCTAACTCAATCGAAGGGTTCCCACAAAGTCAAGCCATTCATTAGTTAAAAACTTTTTATACTTTAAAATTTAAAAGCACAGAAAATAGTGAGAAACCCTTTCCTTTTTAATCATTTTATTAAAAATTTCTGCAACATAACGGTTGTATTTTGGCCTACCCAAAATTTTCAAGAAAATACCTACATATAACACATTTTTAAAAAACTTTTAATATTTCATATATCATCTCAACTTCTAGAATGGGACCTCAAGTCCGTATCACAAGCAATCACAAACATACACATCTCAACATTTTAAAAAACATCATTGAAGATCAAAGCCCTCGTAGTTCATTCAGAAAAAGATATTTACAATTCCATTAATATTCACAAGATCACACTTTTGAACCCTGTTCAAAATAATTTATAACATATCACATGCATAACAAAAAAATAACATAAGCACAGCTGCACTTGACGTTAGAACTAATCTTGTGACGAAGTCTTAATTACTGCAACACCTGTACGTATACCTACGGTGGTTTGTTTAAAAACATAAAAATAAGGGCGAGCTAAACGAGCTAAATGAGTGTAATTAGTTTACAAGAAAATTGAACTTTTCTTAACAATATAACTGCAATATTCCATACAATCATAAAGCTCATGGTAAAACATTTTCCACAACAATTTATTCGTACATCATCAAATCTGGTAATAAAATAACATAAAAGTTTCCATTTTTCATTTTCCTTAAACAATAAACAGTGGTGGCAATAAATTTTCTGAAAACTTTTATACTGAAAATAAACTAACCACTAGAATTAGTATCATACGATACCTCTCAAATCACTTTTAAAAAAAATAGTGGCGGCATTATTACTGTCATGAATTTTCTTACTCAATATAGCCCACTACTAGTTCCTTTACCATACGGTACATTAGGCATAAAGTCACGGAGCTGGTTCTGCATCACTTATTCGTAATTAGTTAACCACTATTTACAGAGCTAGTTCTGCATCGCTTACCTATAATAGGTTAACCGCTATGAACTGATAGTTACGGAGCTGGTTTTACATTGCTTACATGTAACAAGTCACGGAGCTGGTTCTACATCGCTTACCCGTGATTAGTTAACCACTATTTACTGAGCTAGTTCTACATTGCTTACCCATGACTAGTTAACCACTATTTATAGAGCTGGTTTTACATCGCTTATCCTTAACAGGTTAACCACTATAAATATACCAGCATAATAACATGTATAAAGCCTAGCAGTGTACCATAGGCAAAAGCAACTCTTACATTTACAACTTATCTTATTTTCTAAATCAAGTATGGGAGGATTCATAAGTGAATTATTTCAATGTAACTCCCAATCATATAAAATTTAACTTCCAAATCAAAACTTATATATTGCCAAAGCATACATTATGCTAGCAATATTCACTCGTAAAATATCATTTGTATAAAACTCAACATAAATATTCATTTCATGATCAAATGAAAACCATTTGCATAAAATCAATGTAAAGAACACTCACATGTCATTAATTCTTTTGCAAAGAATTTAGTCATATAAGAAAATTAAAATACACTCACAACTTGCTAGTTTCCTTAAACAAAAACCATTTGCATAAAAATTAGTTTAAAAACACTCACTTGTTGTTAATTCTTTTGCAAAGAATTTAGTCATATAAAATAATTAAAATACACTCATATGTCATCAATCCTTTTATAAAGAATTAAGTCATATAAAATAATTAAAATACACTAACAGTTTTGTGAACTTATCTCCAAGCATACTCACACGTTCGGTGCCTCTCTTTTACCTACACAAAGCTCATTTCACTTGGGAATTTATTTCCAAATTAGGAAATAAGGAATTAAAACTATAAATTTGGTTTAATTGAATTTAAGATTAGTATTAAATCACGTAACACGTATGCTAATCATATTTTCGCTTACTTCCATAAGCTAACCTATTATTCTCCATTTCCAAATCTAACTTCAAAAGTCACTTAAATACCATATTTTACCCTTTCTAACTTACCAATTTCTTCAAAACACAATCTCACCCAATTCAATTCACCACATCACAATCATGCATAGTGAGTCATGGTTATGACCCATGTCCAGAATCCATACCTCCACTTGTTCCTTGATTTTCACATACAAACGTTCAAATTAGGTTTTGAGGTCTCCTATACATTTGTTCCCTATGTCTCTAGTTTCCATATCATAAAAAATCATGTCATTTAAGTTTCTAAATCATGAAACATGCACCAACTATCACAAGCTATTTCAACATAAGGGCATTATTAGGTTTCCATATTCAACCATAAATTTCGATATCATTTAACTAGAATTAAGTCAAGGTCTCTCTAAATATTTTTAGGAATATGTCTTAGATTTCAACTCCAATTGGAATCACCCAATTTGGAGGTCTGTAGGACAAGTTATGGCCAAAACATTGGGGCTAGTTCAAACTAACCTAAGATAAAATTCCACTACATGTTCATCTCTTATTATATTCAACCAATTCTATACAAAGAAACATTAAAGTAACATTAAGACACCATTGATCTTAAACACCTCTATCTCACTCAAGAAAACCCATAAAAATTAGAAATTTAATCTAGGAAACTTACCACTTGTTCCTCCAATCTTTTGAGTATTTGATGAATATTTAGTCTTGATCAAGCTCTCTTTAAATAATGCTCCAAAACCTATCAAAAATCACTTGAACTCTCCTCCTTCTCTCCTTGGCCAAAACTTCACTCTCTCTTCTCTTCTTTTTCTTCTTTTTCCACTGTCACCTGCACTCTCCATTCACTCTCACGGTTATGTTAAAATAATGAAGCAAATGTTGCTTTTAACTCATTTAATGGATTACACATATCACCTTCTTACTTGTCATCACTAATGACTCATCACACATATGTCATTATCTCATTGTTCATCTCTAATGACTCATCAATCCACTAATATCATGTAAAAAGACCAAATTGCCCTTAATTAGTGCAAAAGACGAAATTGCCCTTTAATGCATTTAATTGACCAACTAACTGAATTAAATCCCGAAAACATTTCATAACTATCTTATTTTTAAATTGACCATGAAATACTATAATTAGGGTCAATGCTTATTAATGGATGCTTTTAAAAATTTTGAATGGGTTTAAAATCATCAATACCTATTATTTTCCAAAAAGGACATTTTAGTCCAATAATTTTGGACTACATGAATTCGATTCAAGCAACCTCTTTTTTAACCTGTTTCAGTTTTTATGGACTCCAATCCTAATTTCAGAGCTTTTTATCATATTTTGAAATTATTCGGTAACTTTTCGATTGCCCCAAAAAAAATTCAAATTGAAGATTGAAATCACTAAATGTCACAGAAATCGTCTTGATTTTATTTAAAAGTGTCACATAAATTTTCAAAGCACATTTTAGGGCTTTTAAAGTTCGTTTGGACTCATTTTGTAGCTTTTAGAGTTTTCAAAATTTTCTCGAGAAATTTTTGGTCGAGTCTAGAACTGTCTCTAGTCTATCCGTGATCTTCATTATAACCTCAATAATACATTTAAACGCTTATATTACTCTAGTATACCATAAATAGAGCATACTTCGTAAAATGCATGTACAACATATGTAATATCCTGCCTCCTAAAATTGTTAAGAGATTAAACTATCAGATTGAGTCACATGAGTTATTTTATCTAAGAATTTATTAGGTGCATTTCATTCAGATGTATACTATTCGTATACACACATGAATCATGATTTAGAAAACATTGCAAGATAGTACATACACTCAATTGACATGTTCCGGGGTAGGAAAGGTTTTTACTGATCATGATGTAATTGTGTGTTGATTTTGTCTTGAATTTTATTTTGATGGATTATAATTAGTGAATTGGGAATTTATTGTTACAATGCAATAATTGATGCGGTGATATGTGCATCTAGTCTAAGAAAAATGTTAAAGAACATGGAAATTTAAGTTGATTAGGCCTATGAAATGGTGACATATAGCCTTGGGAATAAATAACAAATAGCTCAGTTAAATGGATGAAAAGTGGCTCGAGTATAATTGCGACAAGTATCCCTTTTAAGTTTGTGACAAATGGCACTTTAGACTTGTGACGTGTAGAACAATACAATGGTGACACGTGTAGCTTTACAATGGTGACATGTGTATCTTTACAATTGGTGACATGTGTAGCCTTACAAATAGTGACATGTGTAGCCTTATAATTGGTGACATGTGTAGGCTTAAAATGAGTGAAATGTGGACCCTAAAGTAAGTGACACATGGACCAATAGAAGGATAAAATAAGTACCAATAGAATGGTGACATATGGACCAATTGAATGGTGAAACATGGATTAGTCTGACCTTCTTGAATTTTCTAGAGAAAATGGATGAAAAGGCAATAAAAGTAAGAGTGAAGGTCTGCCATAAGGTTAGAAAAGGGAGAAAAACGAAAATGAGAAGAGGAGGAGAGAAAAAGGGGAAGAGAAAAGGAGAAGGAAAGAAGTTATCAAGGTAAGTTGAAATTCTGGTTTCAATTTCATCTTTCTCTTTCGATCTGTCTTTCA
>JAOSBP010000007.1:11678119-11692041 GCA_027563825.1 Erythroxylum mucronatum | reverse complement strand
ATTGAGTGTGGGATTCCTGATGCGGTGGCGGAAGGGTGACGGGTAACTGCAAACCCATCCGTTGCATCGCAAGTGCCGTGACGGCGGCTATATCAGGATTGACTACTGCCGCCTGACTGATCTGAGTGGTTCTGAACGTGGTGCCCTGATACCGGGCCCCACAGTGGGCGCCAACTGGTTCTGCCAGATTTTGCTGGGGCTGGACGTTGTTATTTGGATCCATGACCTTGTAAGATTATTGCCATTGAATACCTGCAAAACAAGTAAGGCACGCCGGGGGTTGTTTCCCGGAAGGCCCCTCCGACGCTCAAGTTAGTCTTTTGGAGAAGGTATTGGTTGCTAATAATAGGGAAAACTAGGGTTGTAATGTCGTACCTGCATTGTGGCGGAATATTACCTTATATATGGGATGATTGCTAGGTTTAGGTCTTTACGTAGGTCTTGGTGTTTGCATGGGAGATGATCACCTACGATTGGGCCGTCGATGTCCGGGCTTGGAATTGGGTCTCGTTTGGCCGACCCAACCAATATGTTTTGTAAATATATGAATTGTAAAATTAGCAAATGGTTAAAGCAAATGTTATAGTGTCTGCTTTATTGTCTTGGTGGTAGATAGATAGGCAGTGCAACTACTACAATATGACATTAATCGTGTCTTCATTTCGAGGCTATTGTGTCTCCACAGTTTGATGCCTTCGGGTATCCACAGTTCGATGCCTTTAGGTATCCACAGTTCGATACTTTCGGGTATCTATAGTTTTGGTATCTTCAGCTATTCACAACTATTGTTATCCACACCCACGGGAATGTGTAGGCCTAACACAGAAAGTAAAGTAAGTGGTTATATATAAGAAACACAGCATGACAACATAAATAATTGATATGGATGAGCATTTGCATTTGTATTGATAATTTGTATCAATGAGCATTGAATATCAATATTTGGCTTATAAATTTATAGTATATGAATAACATATTGAAGCATGTTTGCATTATGTACCTTGATTAAGTGTGTCATCGCTATTATATTAATTGTGATATTTATGAATGTATGTGCTTGGCGGATGACTGCTGTGAATAGTCATTCACACTAAGTGTTTTCCCACTAAGCTTTCAAGTTTAGTACTGGTGTTAATCTGTATAGGTCCAAGTATTAGGAGTAGTGTATAGGAGACATTTGCAAAGACCAAAGCCAACCGCAAGGAGTAAAAATACTTTTGGAATGTGTTTTTTTTTGTTAAAAATGATTGTACATGTAACAAAGGAAATCGTAATGTTTTCTTTTAGATTACCATGTAAATATAAAGATGTAATACTACTTTTCAATGATAATGTTAAGTGATATAAAACTTTGTAATATGTATATGTATAACACTGAATAGAGAAATGTGTGATGATAATCCTTATGAATGAATAAAATGTATAACATGACTATTTGTATAAGAATTTGGTTGTCATTTATGTGGATAGTTGTAGGCTCCGTACCAAGGATGTTACGTAAGTATTCTTGTTTTCAACTAATTGCAAGCTAGAGATATTGTCCGAATATAGCATAATGATAGCTCTGACTAATTTACCAGTTCATATAATTAGTTTCTTGTATGAAACATTACAAGTTTTTTTTGTTTGTCTATGTCTTAAAGAGAAAATAACTTAATGAAGTGATTCGAGAAATCTATATAAAGGGCTTACTTCATTTTATTTTAACTAATGAAACTGTCTTGATAGTTCTTTTTAAATGCTTTATTTATGTTTAGAAGAAGCGTATCAGCAAAATTTCTGCTAGAGTTCTCTACCATGTCCCAAAGCATGTCTCCAATATCTCAATAAAAATTACGAAATAGAGGTGGATAATGTTCCAAACAAAGAGCATTAATCAATTTCTCACGTGTAAAGCATTTCAAACATTCAAAATTATTTCAAGAGAATTAATTAATATAAGTATGTTAAATATTTATATTTTATTTTCAATAATTATGAGAATTAATTAATGTAAGAATAGAATTTGTTATATAAAAATAAATATATTTAATATTAATATTAATATTTAATAATATAATAATAAAAACAGAATAAAAAATTAAATTAAACAAAGTTTTTATCTTTTAACTTTTTTGATATAAATTTCAATTAAATATATTTTTATTATAAATTTCAACTAAATAAATTTTAATTTTTTAAAGAAAACTAAAAAAAACTAAAACTAAAAACATAGAAGTAAAACCAAACGCTAAAAAAATTTAAACTTCTTAAAAACAACATTTATCTTTTTACTTCCAAACCTAAATCTTCCCGTTTGTTTCTATTTTTATTTTTTTAATTCACAAGAAAAATATATTTTTTTGAGTTTTTAATTTTGATTTTTTTTGAGTTTTTAAAAATTAGGACAACCATAAAAAATAATTTTTCTTTTGTTTTTTGTTTTATTTACTATCAGTTAAACACATATTATTTAATTATTTAATATATTAATTTGTTATCAGAATTATGAATAATTTAATTTGGTATTATATATTTAATTAATTAAAATTTATCATTAATGAGAATTCAGTATTTTTGTTTTACTTAATAGTTTTATTTAATTTTTTAACTAAATTAAATGCATCTAATTTAATAATTAGGAATAATTTTAAATAAATTTATAATATCTTTAAAATATATAAATTTAATATAAAAACTTGATTTAATAATTAAAATATATTTAAATAAATATTAATTTGTAAATATAAAGTTAAATTTTAAAATATTTATTTTAAGAAAATAAACATTTTATCAATAATTTATCAATAAATATTATATAAGAAATTAAAATAACTTTATTTAATTAAAATAATTTACCTTTAAGTTTGAGATAGAATTTTGTTTTTATTTAAAAGAAAAAATTTTAAAAATCAAAAACCATGTCAAAAAAACAAAACCAAACGACCTTGATTTCATGTTTATTCAATTCATTCTAATTAACCTTGCTAATAACATTTTAATCTAACATAGCATGAGAATAACGCTTGGTTCTATTTGCAATCAATACTTGCCGATTAGTAGGCTTGGCAAATTGGCCTGAGCTAAGCACGACTTGAAGCCTATAAAATAGGTCCAATTTAATCGAACCTTAAGTGAAACTAAGACTCAGAGTTTTCAAATTCAACCCGAAGCTTGAATAGTTTTTTTAAAAAAAAGTTGTCATTTTGTTAAAAATAAAGTCAATTTTCTTTTTCAATTTAAAAATATAATGAATCAAGTTAAGCCGGGGTCGAGTTGGGCTTCGAACTATCTAGGCCCAGTTAGTGCTTGGGTTTGACTACCTCAGGCCCTCCGAGGCCCGAGCCCAGCCTGTTGCCAATTATCAGTGAACTTTTCAATAACCCTAAATTATACCAATTATTTGCCTAATCCCCATTTTTGCAGTTTTGATCTATAAAAGAAAATTAACTGAGACATCTGCAAAGAGAAATACAAATTCCATAATTCCGTCAAAGAAGAGAATCCTTACCCCAATACACAAAATACAGCACATGTGGAAAATGATTTTCCGTTGTTTATTTGATTCACTTTCAAAGGTATATATACAAGCTGTGAAGAATAAAAAGGGCCTAAAAAATAGCTAGCTACAGGCTGTACAATTGACCAAATTAATTACATAATCAATATAATAACTGCTAATAGCACATGTTTTATTTCACTTTCTGATCTACTTCTTTTACGTTTATACTACGTAAGTCTACACACAACTGGAAAACTATTTGTATGATAATAACAGCTTAAAGTAATAATTACCTTAACAGTGGGGCAGTCTTTCCAACAGGCATTATTCATATTGCTGCAAAGTGCAAACTAAAACTTGAACTTCTTACTAAATTAATGCAATATGAACATCTTTCATCTGTCTGGCCTGTGAAGGATAGCTAAATTTTATTGTTAACAAGTCATATAATGCATAGGAGTCGCAGTCAAGGAGGTTTATGACAGGTCAATCAAGGCATTCTTGTTCTTGCCTAAAAACATGAATGTAAGAAACAACAACCCAAAGGAACATTTAAACTGAAAGAATGGAAACAAGAACCTGCTTACTATCCAGAATGAAGAATCCAAGAGCAAGATATTTTTCCACTTGTGGAATTGAAAGAAACAGGAAGCAAATAATCGGCATTCAAATATGAAAGAAGCTGAGAGATTATTGCAAGCCTTGCCAAGAACATTTACTTGAACTTGCAAAGCCCCACCAGCCAAAAAACGAATCCTTCATTCCTTCTAACAATAATTTAGATTCTGTAATGTATAAAAAGGAGTTCTGTATTTAAGGAACTATATTTGAAGAATGAAAAATAAAGAAAAGAAGAGCCCCCTAAGAAAGCTAAATTTTTCTATTTCTGACTACAATAATGCAATGACTAGTTAAAGGTGTTGAAGTATTGATAACTGCAAAATCACTAACAATCAAGACGTAGCACATCTCAACTTGTCGTGCAGTCTTGATAATATGGGTGGCTTTGATTTGTGTACCGTTCCCATAGAAGCTTGTACCTGCCAATGGCTATTTTAAGCCAAGGCTTCATGTTCCCATTAAAGTGAATAACTGCAGCACTCTCAATCAGACGACTGTCTATGTTCATATCAAATCCTAAGCCTAACACATGCCATCTCCGGTCAAGTGGTTCGGTCAGTCCATAAAATGCCAGGAGAGCAGGAGGCAGTGTTCCCAGCTTCCACAATGTCCGTTCAGCATTCTGCTCCTGCCAGTAATGATAGCGTGCAGTCACATTTGCTTTCCTCCATGCTATCAAATCAAAAATGTTCATACCAAATGCCCATCCACATGCCTGGGGATCAAACTTTGAGCTGATGATCGGGTTTGAGAAATTCAGGTATTTGTAATAACGATGAAATGCTTCCAGACAAGTTTCCACAGCTCCATTTACATTTCCATGCAAGTCCAAAGAAAAAAGTTGTGTCAGATCCTTCTGGACAACAACATCATCATCAAGAAAGACTATCTTTTCCAGATGTGGGTAGATCTCAGGAATGTAAAAGCGAAGGTGATTGAGCAAAGACAAGTATTTAGGATTTCGTAGCTTTGGTACAACCTTCAGATCTTGATAACTGCCAAAATAGTAAGCTCGGATATCTTCATCGAGTTGTTGTTTGACAATAGGAGCATATGAAGCATTCAACCAAGAAAAATTTTCAATATTCTGCACTTCGATGGTGGCACCTTTAAAGTCATTACTGAGAAACCAAGCCTGCATTGCTCCAAAGCTGATCCCATTTGTAACTATATGGAATGCAATCTGCTTTGGATGGTCAGCATTTGATATGGTGGAGTTTACAACCACAGACGTAGATAGAACATTGTCTGAGAATATGCAAAAGTGATAGAGATTGTTGTCAACAAGTCGAGGAGAGTTTTGCTTCTCCTCTGCAAGGTCTTGAAGATAAACCTTCTTAATCCAATCAGTTGTGAGTTTCATTTTCATGCAATGGAGGTTTTTGGGTACAGCTTCAGCAGCCATGTGACCAAAAATAGTGCTTTGAACTGTTGCTGCATTTGCACGCTCTTCAAGGGCTTGAATATGAGATTTCATTGTCATTATCGTGGTTGCAACATCATAATGAGCATCTTGTGCCTTGAAAATTAGATAAGACAGGCTACTGATAATTGGCACTGCTTCTTCTGCTGTTAAGGGCTCTCCTCTCATAGCAGTTTTTGAAAGCAAAAGTTGACAATTTCTGATCTTTTTGCTCAGCTCCCAAGCAAGGTGCAGGTTATTGTGTTCCTTTGCTATAACTACATAAGCTTTAGCGAGTACCATTTGCTCTGCCAGCTGCCTTGAGAAGGAACTAACACTTAAAATTTCTTTAGTAAAATTAAACTCATCATCGTTAGCTGACTTGATTCTTGAGTTTGTTTCCTGGAAGAGGAAAGTCAGCAATCAGGAACCTCCTTACCCTATACATACGTAATTCCTACAAACTACACATTTCAGTAACTAAAAGAACTGTTATTAAGGGAATGTTAGAATTCTAAGAAAGAATCAAAAGCCTTTGCGAAGCAAGCAAATGACATTTCTTTCTAAAGCATAATTGACCAACTACAGTGAAAACAATTCATAAACCAGGCAGGTAAGGAAATAAATCATTGCATACTACTCATAACTATATCTTTTGTAAGCAAAGGCAACTTTTTAGACCATTGTTGAGTTTTGCATAATGACTTTATCACAGTCAAAACAGTGGAACCCCCTGACAATGCTAAACATGTATTTTATAGCCTCTCTGTAAAGAATCTACGGTTAAAATCAGATTGCTCAAAGGTTGGTGTTGGTCATAATTAACATTTGCCATGCATTAACATCCCTTAAGAAGCTGGGATCCCTATTGATGTGATGAGAGTATCAGAAATATGAATTAGCAAGAGGCTACCAAATTCTGAAACACAGAAAGTGATTCTGTGAGGTCTACTATAAGAAATGTCCGCTCTTCATGCACAAAGAGCATAAAAGCAGCGTGAAATGTTCCCAACAAACACATTTTACAGATGCATTGAACGAGCATCTCCAGTTTTGCAGTATCCCTCTATTTTGCAAAAAGGTGGAGGGAAAAACTACATTGGAGTTCACACCTTCAGTTATGATCTCTAGTAAAAGGAGAAAGACATCAGTAGCTTCAATTTAGCCCAACATAGCAAAAATCTTGACATTTGCCAAACAGACACCACTATAGTAAAACTCCAACTCTCATCAACCTAAGGTTTATAACATTACACTCCACAAGTGAGGAGGCCATGCATGATCATCAAGCTTAAACATAACATTGCCGATAAATAAGCAGCTTTATGAGAAGTAATGGCTATTATTTCACTTCCATGGGCAGTTGTCAGTTAACCAAACAATGATCCATAATGGCCATTATGGCTGTCATTGTGATGAAGTTATTTTACAGGACTAGCTAAATGAATCTTGGAGCTTTAACTGCTAAGTCTATCATGCAAAGCATCTCTGGCGGTCTTAGCAGAGAAACTGTTATAGCTATTTGAGGAATAAATAGCCACTTATTTTGGAGAAAGATATTTTAGAATGGAACGACTAGTTTCAAATATTGAAATACTTTTTCCCATTGTGAAGATCAAATTCAACGTAAGATATCAATAACATCTAAGAAAGTTGCAAAATGGTATTAGTTTATGGGAAATCAATCTTCCTACAAAGAGAACATATAACTTCATCTTAGATCAAATCGAAGTTAAACCAGTGTCCTCTTTTCGCAAGGACTAAACTATACTAGATTATCCCTAAAGACAGCAATTTACTGTCTTGTTTTCACCCTTAAGAAAATTGAACTCAAACTATAAGTTAGACAAGATTATTCTCCTATCCATGAATTAAAATCCCTTAGATTAGCATGAATCAGCATAGCAGCTGCACCATGACATCTAAATGTTTTAAGTTTCAAATAAACCATGTTACGTTTGTACTGGCTAGCATCAGCATTCCTCATAGTTTTTGTCCCAATCAAGAAGACTCGAATGGAACTATACAACTAAAACCAGCTATTCACTAAAATATGAACACGGGAATCAAGCTCTTCAAACCAAGAAAGGATAGAAACTAAAATAGTTGGTGGAAGCAGTTCCTAACACCTCTACCTTTTTTTTTATTTTTTGTTGCATCTTCAGGCTCAGGCTATCTTAGCCGACTCATTCAGGTAATCTTAGTCTCCAATATGCTGAAAAGAATGATTTTCTCTTACTCTGTCGCTCACCAGAATGCACACCCAAGGTAATGATGTTGAGAAGCATATAAATATCCTCCCTAACACGTAAATCCAACAAACCTCCCAATCGCAGTTTTTAAAGAAAATGGATGCATATGTGCCAAAAGACTATGCATAATAATTTCAAATATCATATATGTTTCCTAAACAGAAAGATCAAATAGTAACCGCCGAGGCAACCAAACAATAAAGGACATGCAAATCTAAAATCCAGCAAGAACAGATCAAAATAAATGCAAAAATGATAGGACACAATAAACCTTACCACTAGAGGCCGCTGAATATGATCTTCTTGGTGGTTGTGGTGAAATACAAACAACACGAATCCTGCAATTAAGAACATCCCAAGAAGCGGCCAGATCCACTGTGAAAACCTCCTCCTAACCGGGCGCCGAAAATCGGCCGCCCGCCTCCTCATCTTTCCTCGATCCTTCCCCGACAATTCACCACCAAAATATTAAGCTTCCCAATCGATCCATCTCTTCTTTCTCTATATTCTAGAAGAAAAACCAATCAAACACGACCAAACTTATAGCTTGAACAATAATGAGCCAAGCGGTGACCACTAGCTTACTCTGAAAAATGCATATACTTGAGACCAATGAATACAAAAGGGGCTACAATCAACAACCAACCAAAAGAACAGTGCTTCAGCTTAAATGAAAGGTGGAACTAGATTGATTTAGGAAGGAAAAGGCGATCTGGTTCGTAGCCTGTGTGCGTTTTTTGTGAGGGCAATAGAGAAAATGATAACTTTTTTAATCGGCTTATAGTTTGATAGGGTCCGTGTTTGTGTAAAGATTGAAGCTTTAGGAGAGGGAAAGAAAGAGAATGGTCAGAGCTCGCCTCCCGTTACAAATCCAAAGACTTATGTTTTAACAACTAGTGTATCACAATGACTAAAAGGTCTCTACTTGGATCTTCGGAAAGAAAGGAACTTGATTCTGTATAAATAACAACCTATATGTACTCCAAGTCCCTTAATTTCATTTCATCAAAAAGGATTTAATTCGTACATTAGCTATTGCTAAAATAGACGGAGTCGAGATGTACTAAAGTGTGCATATTATGATGAGCATTCTTTAGCTTTAACCTTTTTATTTTTTATTTTAAGGAAGATTAATTTCATCACGTGAACTTCTTCTTTAAAAATTATTTGAATCTTATTTATATTGGCTTTCCATCATTCTTTTTCAAATTAACACGAAAGGCTACAAATTTTAATGAAAAGATAGAAAAATGTGTTAGGAATCTATTGATTCAAGAACCACTTTATTTGGAGGTCGAACGAAGAAGTCATGGCTAAAAGAATCAAACATGATTTTGCCCTTAACTATATTGTACCTGTTTCGAAACAATTGATATAACTTTCACTAGAGATATCGGATTAAGGTTATCTTTAGACATTTTCGAAGAGGACTTTTAGATCTACAACTTTTGTGAAGACTCTGAAAAAAGATTTTGCCATTTAGAGGGTCAAAACACGAACCGTGTGGATATACAATGTCAGACCGTGTATCCCTCGAGTCTGGCAATTTTTCTGCATTTGGAATACACGGTCAGTGTCTATTTACACAATCTGACCGTGTAACCTTCGAGTTTTTGCTCAATTTTCCTTCTCCAAGACATCATACAATTTCTACACCTATGAAAGTCTTGAAAAATGCAATGTAAAGACTTGAAAAGTCATAAGCAAAAAGCCATCATATTTTATTAATAAATCCAAACAAAGTTGACCATAGCTTTAATTACATATCAACATACACATCAAACTTAATATAAATACAAATGGATGCTCAATGTTTGATATGCTTATAAAGCTATTCAAAAGTCAGTAACTTAGTACAAAGCTAACTATCTTGGAGTTTATCCAAATGCCTTGCAAGGATCACTGATCTTCTCGATCTGCACCTGAGGAAGGACAATGATGGGTTGAACTATACAGTTTAATGGCTAATATATTATGACGAGCATTCTTTAGCTTTAAACTTTTTATTTTTTATTTTAAAGAAGATTAATTTCATCATACGAACTACTTCTTTAAAAATAATTTGAATCTTATTTATATTAGCTTTGAAGAGGGAACTGATAACTGATCTGCTGTTCCTAAAGCATTGTACCTCTACGTTCGAATAAATTTTAGTCATTTATCACAATAAGTTAGATAGTTAAGACGTTAAAAACATAGTAGCGTATAGCAATTTGGGAGCAACAGATATGCTCCCTTAAAATATATATGTGATGTTTTTTTATTGAATTATTATTTAATTTCAAATATTAATTTATCAAATACTTTATTTCAATATATATGTGGTTTGAGAGTTATTAATTATATTTAAGAATTTGCGTTAAATATATTTGAAAAACGGCTGTAAATTGCTAATTATCAAAAAATAAAAGAACTCCATGGCTGATTTGTCGATGAAAAAGTGAAAGTAACATTATTAGTAGATCTTTGTTTCGTTTTTCATCGTGTCATCAAGTAGGTTTAATCGTGCGATGGCTTTATATTTAATATTCTATTGTCGGTGGCTTTATCTCTCGTGAACTTGATAACGACTTCTGTCATTTTCTATGTTTCAATAACAAATGGTGAAAAACGATATGAACTGTCTGCCAAAAGTCAATGTTACGGATCCACGAAGAAAAAATCATTCATCTTATGCAAATAACAAAAATAAATAAATACGAAAAATAGATTCTTCGTTTTGAATTCTCATTTAACTTATAAGGAGTGATATGAATACCGTCCGTATCAAATTTAGTTTGGTACGATAGTAATGTTGAATACTATTTTAGGTCATGTTTCAAATTTATAAAATAGCCTCTAATTGTTTTTTAATTACAAAACAATTCTCCAATATACTATACTATATAATTTTACATCAAATCTATTAAAATAATAATATAAATTTAAAATAATAACAATCTATTTATTTTTATTAATATTATTTTTCTCTTATTTCACGTATAAACAATAACCGTAATTAATACAAAAAAGATTACGTGTATGGGTAGGAGGCTGGAGGAAAGGCAGCACATTACTTAGCCTACTTAGCGACGTCATATGGGTGCGGGTGCTGATACAGTGTCGCTTTGGGGGGACTGCTTGGCCTTCTAATGACGTCGTTTTCGATCCCTGCCTCGGCTGCTGGATTTCGAACGCCCGCATGATGTCGATTTTGATCTTCGCTGCTTTATTTGCAGGGCTGCTCTAAGGCTTTCTCCCTAGCCTCATGAGCCTCCTACCTCCGGGCCTGGCGTTCTCTACTGGGTCTAGATTGTTTTCCTGCCCTCCTGTAGGCTAAGGCTGCGTCTGTAGCAGCTCTTAGGTGCTTAGATGTAGCCTTATTTTGGTTTTTCTCTGGGTGTACTGTGCTTTTTTTATGTTTGCGCATGCTCAGCGTTTGTATTTTGACTGGAGTATGCCCCTGTGACGATGTATATACTTTTTTTTATGAATATATTTTTTACCATTCATCAAAAAGATTATGTTGGGCCCCGTTTCTGAAGCCCAACATCGAACACGGAACTATGAAGCTTGAGCGTGGAGGAAAGACTTGGAAATTGAAAATTTAGAAGAAAAGTCCTTCGGAAGCAAAGGTGGGCGTCGCCGCAGCGACTGTGATCCCGTCGCGGTGAGCACACGCGAGGGTTACGTCGCGGCGAATGATTTAACCTTCGTCGCGACGTGCCTCGCTCGATTTATTGCCGTGGCGACCAAATGGGTCTCGCGCGCGACGAACACACCTAACCCCAAAATATACAACCTTAAACTCTTTCAACTACTCAGCCCCAACATTTATCCTACTAAATGCAAGCATAATTTCCCAATAACCATCACCAAATTAAACCCAAAACAAAAAGAACTTATGCATAACCACATGGAATTCCAAAATCCAAATACATATTTCATTAATAACAAAAGTGAGAGTTTTACAAAGCTTTAATGGCATTTCAAGCCATAATACAACAATCGAGTTTAAGAACCAAAAATACAAAATACACTTGAACTAATAAAACTTGAAATGTGACTAAAGCTTTGAATTCCAAAAATGTAACTTGAAAATACAAAATATGTCAATTTGGAGTGATGCTATAACTCTTGACCTACTCGATCTCCTGCTCATCACCTGATTAGGGGGAGGAGAAAGGGGTGAGCTATAAAGCTCGTGGGTAACAGTATTATAACCGAAAACAAGAATAACCCTTGAAAATATTCAGTTTCATTGAAGAATGCACATTGAAACATAAAGCACATATTCCTCACAATTTTCTTTAACAAATGATAAACAACATATATCATGCATTCATCACATTGTTCACAAATCATAAACATATAGGCACATCGAAATGGTTTGGGTGGATCCAAACAGAACGTACTACACATTTCCCCTAAGGGTCCTGTGTAGCCGTAAACAGAACGTACTATCGCAATCCCATTTAATGGTCTTGCGTAGCCGTGAACTTATGGGAGTCTATGAAGGAGCTCCATGTCACTAGCGGGCAGGCAGGAGAAGCCTTTTTGTCAAAGTCACTTGACTTACTTAAGGGACCACCACAAACCCATATAACATGTATTTCATATCATGTAAACTTATTGCCAAAAATGATACATTTCTTTCAAAACTTGATTTCATAACAATAACATCGTTTCAAAAATCAATATTCCTTCAAAACCATTTCCATAAACCAACAATGCAATTCATATACAAACATGTAGTACATTCTTAAAGCATTCAAATGCAACAAATGAACATGTATAAAGTAGTTAAAAATCCTTTATTTCCGTTCTTTCAAAAGAAGCATTTATGGCTTATTGGTCAATTATAAAAGTGTAACCCACCTTGAAATCCTTGCTTGTTTCTTGTTCAAACGTGTCCTTCCTCTTGCTCTTCTTGCCCCACTTGCCTCACTTGATTTCCTTAAACAACAACCAAAATTCCATTCAATTTGGTTCAATAATCGAAAAGTTACAACCTAAACAATTTCGAGTTATCCTTAGGTAAGAAACAAAGTTCTATGCTCAACTTCACTCCCAAAATTGAAATTCTTATAAACTTAATTACAACTTCATTTCTTCATAAACATTGTAGCCTTATGTCTCTAATTTACAGCGAATCAAAAATCACTCAATTTGGACATCTACATCAAAAGTTATGCCCAAAATACTAAAACATATAAGTGTAGGAAAATGGACTCTTGTCGCGACGAGAATGTTGGAGCGCGCCGCGACCTATTTTTTTTGGCACTCTTCAACTATACACTTCCCATCTTTCAAATATAACTCATCTTAACCCTAAACCAACATTTCTACTTCATTTCTAAGCTCATTCCAGCCCAATATCATTAACAAAACATCAAAATCCATCTTTGATCATTAACCCTAAAGAGAACACTTTCCTATAGCATTCACTAACACTTTCCTCACATGTTAAGCTATGTTTGAGTTTCATCTAACCAAAGCAAGATGGAATAAACTTATACTTACTTGTTGATGCTTCAAATTCTTTAAAATCTTTAAGATTTCCTAAAACCCTAGCTTTTCTCTCTTTTCTTCCTCTCTTGCATGACACCCACTTCTCAAACAAGTCAAAAATTTCTTATTTTTCTAATTTCTACTCTTACCAATCATACAATGTCCCTATTGCCCTCCCATATAAGCCTTAGTCTTCTAACCTTAAGTGCTCTTCCAATTTTACCCTTATACATTTTTACTTCTTCATTTTCACTTACACCATACTATACTCTAACTTAATCTTAATTTCTCCATTTAATACTTCTTATTCCATCAATCTAAGCAATGATCCTCCAACAAAAATAATACATCAATCAAAACCTCAAAAATTAATTGAAATCATACTTATTCAATAAGAAATGAATTCTGGGGCCAACACATATAGCCATTTTAAACAAATGAGAGTGTCTCATTTATTGGCTTCTTTATTTTTGATTAAAGAATGAAGTGATGCATATGATACACATCTCTTTGTTCTTTCATCTTTAACCGAAATTGAGAGGTTCCATTTTTGCTTTTTCTTGTTTTTTCATCTAGCCATATTAAAACAAATAAGAATTTCTTATTTATGTTCTTCTTCTTCATTTTTGAAGAAAGAGAAGAAGGTGTTGCATTTTTTACTCACTCTTTCCTCTCT
>JAOSBP010000007.1:11461255-11488310 GCA_027563825.1 Erythroxylum mucronatum | reverse complement strand
CATAATGAACATTCTGCTTATTTGTGGCACAAAGGTTAGGTCATATAGCTATAGAAAGGGTGATGAGGTTAGTGGAAATTCCTTAACTTAAATATATTTTACTGATTGGGATGTGAGTGTAGATTGCATTAAAGGTAAGCACACCAAACATATATCTAAGAATTCAGCTACGAGTTACTTGAAATAATACACACTAATATATGTGGTCTTTTTCATGTTCCGTCTTGGGCAGTAAAAAGTATTCACTTTATTGACGATTATACACACTGATAAATTGAGTTGATTGTGTGATACTTTGAAGGAATCATGTCAATAAATGACTTGTGACCATCATAATCCAACCATTTCAATTCATTCAAGTTTGATGACTTGATGGATTCAATATATGGTGCACACGTATATTGTTGGATCATCAAGTCGCAACATGGGCCAAGTGGGAGGTTGTTAGATTAATTTAATAATCATAAAGGTGTGGCCTATATTACTTGAGTTGATTATAATATAAAGTGGGTCTAAGATAATGGTTATTGGGCTTATAGAAAATATCATAGTCATTAGGGTTTTATTATAATTAATAAAATTCCCTCTCCCTTATAAGTTAAGTGAACAGTTACCAAAGAAAATATACATTTTTGTACTATTGGAAAAGAACGAAGAAAAGACGAAGGAGAGAGTGGATAAACTTCTTTGCATAGAAAAGAAGTTTGCAACCAAAAGGATTAAAGATTTATCAAGTGTAGACTTATATTAAACATGAACCAAGGTTAGTATTTTTTTTTCTCTCTTATAGCATAAATCCTAATTAAATGGATTGAATCAATTGTGTTATAGATGATTTTGGGAGAATTCTAGACTTTTGTTTAGAATATTACAAACTCAATTTATATCTCCATATTCCTATTATTGCAACACAACTAGCTAGCTTAAAGTGGAATGGTTGCTGCTGGTTTAAAAAATTAAAATTTAAATATAAAAAAGATTTCAAAAAATTATACTAGAGATTTTATCTTACTATGCATGCAAAAGCCACTAACACCAATCATATTTAATTTTGTCTCCTTAATACCATGCCTATTCTTCCGTCTAGCCGCCTCCAGTTCGTGAAATAGGCAATGGAGGGCAGAGTGTTTTTTGTTCTCTACTTTTCAAAACATAACTGTCCAGTAGATCCGTATGCTTGACTTTGATATAATAATAAATTGAGCATTATCTGTTAGCAGTTTCTTCTCAAATCTCAAAAGTGGATAGACACTAGGCAGCCAAATTGATGCCGGTAATCATTAACAAGCTGCCACTTCCGTATCATATAATAATATAATAATATACTGATTCATCAGATCATGACATTATCACCCGATTTTTGCATACAATGCACAGAGTGTGAGACACTTCTTTTATTTACATGGACCTAAAAGGCTTAATGTATTTTATATTCAGTTCTCCCAGCCTAAGTATGAATTGACTACATGGAAGTCAGTACCATGCAAAGAAAGCCCAAGTGAAAAATGATCCTCTTGCACTACTAGAGCATCCAATACCTAATAACGGTTTAAGTACCGTTACTGTAGTTCAGATTGTCCTTTTTGACTATTTAATTATCACTTTCTCTGCTTTATCACATTATTAATTAATATCAGCTTTCCCATTGTATTATGTAAGCTTTTTCAAATTATACCTATAATTTGTAAAAAATATAAATAAAATATTACGTACGTAGATAATCCTTCTTGACCTTGTAAATTGGGGGAGATTAGGCTTGGTTTTTTTTCTTTCTTTTAAGTAGTCACTGAGTTCGGCGTCAATATCAGTTCATATCATTAAATTTAATTCATAGTCCAGTCCGAAACATGTCATAACCAAAAATCACGTCAATGTCACTTCTTATTATTAAATTTAATTCATAGTCCTATCCGAAACATGTCACAACTAAAAACCTTTTTAAGTAATAAAAAGGATAAGCACGTATACATATTTTAAATAAATTATTTAGTGTATTAATATTTAAAGTTAAATGATTGATCGTAATTATTTGATAAATTAGAGCTTAAAATTAAATGAATATGAGGTTATCATTTAAATATTAACTTAGAATTTTTTTTGGTCTAGATCAAAGTATCTACCAGCGAATCTAATGACTAATCTCCTCCCTGATTTACAAGTATCTCACAGGGTGAGACAGCTTGCCTAAAAATTTAAGGTTACTCTATACTTAAAGTTAAAAACCAAACCGCTAACTTTTGGATAAGGACGGATAAATCCGTTCCACCTGCCTACATCCCTTGAGTTATTAACTTAGAATTGTTAGAATATATATATATATGTGCTACTATGTATAGACATGAGACTATTCTTTTCCACGGCCCTGTATGAGGAAAATGAAAGGTATTTCAACTACATGTGAGAGCATTAAATTGTATGAAGTTAATGACTGTCGCTGGAGGTGCAAGTGTGGGAAGGGAAGAAAAGTCAGAGGAGAGGAGAGTTTTCTTGCAACTATAGCTTCTGCTCCGCCAGTGGATAAGATAGATGTATATAGGTCCAAAGTTCGTGGAGCCGTAAGCAACTGAACAACCATTAAACCCCTGTTGGAATTGGATATTATTCACATCGAAAGACAAAGGCGTCGTGGGTGGCTATGTAGCTATGCATGTAGCTAGGTTCTAGCTGGCCAGCATATACCAAGTGTACGATATTTAAGACTCTCCCTGGAATTCACACACGCACCTCCACGATAATCATCAATTTGATTCAATCATCTTGAAGGGAAAAAATCTAGATACATGGTTGTCGTGCTTCTCACTTGTCAAACACAAAACGAAGAGGGTGATTTCCGCTCTCTTTAGTGTAAGGTTAACCAAAGAAGATTACAAAGAAGTTAATCGTTTAGGGCCGATTAGGTTCTGTCTCTGTTAGTGGTTCTCTTCCCTATTACTTCTCTAAATTTTATTTTTCTGCCAAAAAAGAAAAACATACCTCTTCATTCTTCCTTTGGTCTATTTGTGCGCTTTAAAATAAAAACTCACTCTTTACCGTTTGCCTGTAATTTTTTTTTAATGTTTTGGCACGAAATGAATGAATTATTGAAATGATCATGCATATGGTCCCATTAAGAATAAAAAAAAAGATTGCGCATATTATGACCTTTTATAGATTTTTGCAAAATAAAAAATCTTATGCATCGGATTCATTAGAAAAAACAAAAGTTGAATAATGTAACGTGAAGTACTTTCTTAGCTTTTAGAATGTGTTGTTAGTTAAGTGTAGACAATCCATTTCACATAAGCTTTTAGACATCCATTTCACATTGTCTACACTTACCAATAACACCTTAATGTATTTATCAATCGTACATCAGAATAGACTAACATAAAATTCCACGCATATCTAATGATCTAAGAAGCAATGACACGGACACGGACACGAAACACGACACGACACAGATACGGGGACACATCAACTTTCAAAATTTGATGGACACAGACATGACATATATATATATTATAAAATTTGAAATTAAGAAAAAAAATTCAGAATTCATAATATGATATATATTGATTGATGTATTTCAAGACTTTCAACATTTTGATAGTTCATACATATTTAATACTTTATAAGCCCCTCCTAATAAACATGGAGCATATATTTCATTAAGCAATGTCTGAGTGATCTTCAAACGTGTCCGAGCTGTGTCAATAAATGTCCGACACAAATATGTATTCGACATGTGAACACGGCTTCATTTTACCGTATCCGTGCTACATTGCTAATGATACATAATATGTTTCACTCGGTAATATTTGCCTCTAATTATTGATGACTATAAGGGGACCGAGCCCGAGGACCCCTTGAGTAGTTGGCTAACAGACAGATATTGATTGGGACTTGGCTTTGAGTCAAGTGCTTCGATGTAATGGATGGTTGCTGTGATGGCGCTTTCACAACCCTCATCAAACAGACACCCACTTGTTTCCCCCTACTCCTGTCAGTATTATGAATGCCTAGTTAATTCCCATAACTCGGATATATTAAATTTGTTATTCCTACAAATATGATTTAAACTTGAATGAAATTAGCTTAGATACAAATTAATCTAGAGCTTGAGCTGTATTGAATTTGTGGCATTGACTGTAAGAAGAATATATCGTGGCAGTGAAATAAATGACGATCAACGGTCAAAAAAAAAATGAATGATAGAGATTTTTCATTTGCAGGTGACCACAATTCACAAGTACCAGACAAGTTTTGTCAGTGTATTATGACAATGATTCCCAAGTACTACATACACTCCATATGTTATGGCCAAAGTAATTGCCAATTCTGCCCAATCATGTTCCCTTGCCAGTGGAAAGAAAAGAACTATGCTTATATTATCACTAAACAACTTAATTGTTCTCCTTTTCTAAAATCTAACGCTTGGAGGTAATTTACGTGACATATTAATTCTCTAATTTTAAAAATATTTTCTCATTAATACATGATATTATAATAATCAAAACTATGAAATTCAATATCACCAAAACTCAATTAGATAAAATGGTTACATTTTCATTTTATTATTACAAAATAAATAAAGTTCCAAAACTATGAAAAATGAAAGTTAACTAGTTATTAATAGTTTGAAGAATGTCTTTTATTCCAGAAAAAGACAATTTAAAAAGAAGCTGGGGTTCTATGAACTGTCCATTTATCTGTCTCATGTGATCAGTAACTTATCGATCAAAGTAAGCTATTAAAGTATCTCTTTCAATCGCCGTACCTGCTCTTTTCTTGTCCAACTTGTTCTCACTCCTTGACTTCATCTCCCACCAGCAGCCACCGCTGCCTCTCTAACACTTACATGTGGCCGTTGCTTTCTTGCTCATCTCCTCGACTGCACTGCCCCATGCAATTATTTAGAATGCAATAACTACTGGTTGGTCATACTTTGACGTTTAACGAATCAAAACTACCCACTCCGAATTATAATAAATGTCGTTTTAAAAAAACGCACGCTTATTAAGAAAACTAATGAAAGTATAAATATGCCCTTATTAATTAGCATGTGTGAGAAATTGTATACTTTAAATTGTCTTAAAATTGTGATCTGTGTAATTAAGATGAGAGAGAAATTAAAGGTTAATTTTAGAAGTAAAATTATAATCATGCATACAAAAGCAAGAATGACACTTATTTTGAATAATTAAAATGTATCTAAAACGACAGCTGTTATGAATCGGAGGGAGTAGTTATTAAAGTTAGGGTGTTTATAAAATTCACATCAAATGGCTAATTCTTTTTTAAACTCAAATTTATATTTATTATTGCAACCTTTTATGTCTGTTTAAAATTTACATGAATTAAAAATATAATTTCAAATTTTAAAATCATATTAAACTATTTTCTCTCTTATATCGCATTCATTGATCTTAAAATTATTTCACTTTATTTAAATTAGTAAATCACAATTAGTATATTAATATGGAATTTTGTTTTCAAAGGATCACTTTAATAAGTTGCGAAGAAGTCGAGACAATCTCGCACGTCATCGCCTTTTAGCTTGTCGTCATTACCACCAGCTCGCCTCACGGCCTCCCACCTAATCTGTAAGTGTAAACTATAATCCCAAAGAGGCAAAACACAACTCTAGTATTGCCTTCTTATTGTTATTCATTCCTTGTCGTTGCCCCCTTATCGTCATGTTGTCGCCCCTTTATCGTCATGTTGCTGTTATATTCGCTACCGAAAGTGAGTGTTTATATACTTTTACCTTATTACTTGTTCTTACTATCAATTATTGATACTTGGAGAAATGAAAGACTATAAGAAAAATATCTTTTAGGGACGGATATTACCAACGGAATAAATTGGCGATGAAATTCACCGACGCACAAAGGCGTCGTAAAAACAACCGTAGGTAAATTTACCGATAGACATTTTATGTAACTGTTGATGAATAAATTTACCTACCGCCATTATCTTTTCGTCGGAATATTTTCAGACGGTATTGGTTATTCCGTCGTTAAAATTACCGACGGTTATGATTTCCCGTCGGTGAGTATATCTAGGGTTCAGCAAATCCTGACGGTAAAGTTGACGATGACTGTCAATATTACCGACAGTGATTCTCTATTTCGCCAGTAAATATCATAAAATTTATTGATGGTTTTTGTTTTCCGTCGGTAAATATAAGGGATTTTACCGATGTACTTTTTATTTTCCAACGATAAATATGTTTAAAAAAATTTAAAAAAAATCTCGACAATAAATTTTATTTCATAAGGTTATGGTTAATGCATAACTTCAACAATTATGAATTATCAGTGCATAATATTTTTATTTGTTTATTTATTTAATTTGTTTAAACAGAAAGTTGATTGATGATATAAAGTTAAAATTATCTTAATTGGTAATAAAAACATTAAATTGTACATAATAAGTATTTGCAATTCAAACGAAATTACTACAAGTACACTATTGTCCTGGTAATTGCGGATACTTTGAGGTGCTACCCCTTCCCTTCAACTCATCCACCTCATGTCTCAGCTGTGCTATGTACTCCATCAATGTCTATACTGTGCTTCGAAACTCATTGACTTCATTGGTTGTCGACCGTCTACTAGATGTTGTTGTACTAGACGTGGAGAATTGCGAATCACATGCGTTCGCAAATGAATCTAACCCGAAGATCCTTCCACGACGGTTCCTACCACCCACTGCATCAAGATATGTCTGACTCTTATCAATAGCTTGTTCGTGCTGAGACTGTCACTGAATGCTTTCTTGTATTTGGTCCTATTAAGAGGTAATATTTATATTAGTAAGTGATAATTATTAAGAATTAATATTAAAGCATAAATTTCACATGCATTAAGTTTTCTACATCGGGTATTTACGAATGTCACACAGTCATGCTTCTTAGTGTGAGTGTGCAAAAAGAGCTGATGGGATGTAGGCCTCATGCCCATAGACTTTTCCAGCATAAGAATAAAATGTTATAAGTGAACTAAAATTTATAAAAATTTTGGCAGAGTTTTCTCTATTTTTATAATATTTACCCCCTGTTGAACAAAGAAAATAACTGAACACAGCTATATATGCCACCAGACATTTATACCATTATCATTATCCATAATACACATATTTTCATTCCAAAATTCACACATCAATTTAAATTGAAAAACAATAAAGTAAAACAATTAGAATATAAGTGTAAAATGCTTTAACAAGTTTGTTACAATCTATTAAGATAAGACCATATTCCTTTCTTTTTCTCTTTTCAATATGGAGAGTAATATGGATGTTAATTAGGACTAGTTTAAGGAGTAAAGTTACCTCTAGTAAATATATCAATGTAGGATCAACTTACTCCAACCTTAGAAATAACAATCTTGTTCCTTTAGACTTGTCAAGACTATACCACTTTCTCTTGTAACAACTTGACCTCCTTTTAAAGTACCATACAAGCCTAGCTTAGACAAATGAGAGAAGATGCTTCATCTTCAAAATTCTTTATTAGACTTCATAACTAGGTACTATTATCACAATTTTGAAGAGTGAATCAATAAGCTACGGAAGGTTGAGTTTAAGAAGATGAGTGAAAAGTTCTATATCATTGAGGAGATCTCACCTAAATATCCAAAGGATGATGAGTGTAATTTCTATCCTACTCCTAACAAGATGTGAAATTAATATGATTCTTTCAAGTGTAGATTTCGCTTCCCCATCCACATTATAATCTTTTAGATCCTCAACTCTATAAGTGCAAGTCCTAACTAACTACATTTGTGGGTGGGTCTCAATTGTTAACAATTCTTAAAGGTTGCATGACTAGAAGAAGAAATTTATCTTTCTATCGAACAAGACAAGCTTTTGGAGTTGTAAAGTCATTCAGAGGGGTTTAACTAATATATTCTCTTGATTGGGATAGAGACAACACAATCCTTATTAATCCAACCTAGTCTTCTACTTTAAGAAATTCTCTTTTGTAAACACAACCTTGATCTAGATAAAGGAATCTTGTGGAGAAGAGCATTCCTATAGGTCCTCTCTTTGTTCTTTATATCACTTAGATTTTTAAATAGCATATTGACAATTATGTTATTTTTGTGATAGTCATGAATATAAATAAGATGATTGTAAAGAAAAAGTCAACCAACGAGAAAGGTCTAATTTTAGATGATACATTGATAATTGTCTGTCTAATTCTCTAAAAAGCAGCACTTGTAACTTCTATATGGATGGCTCTGAACTGCATCCCATAACATCTCAACTGAGAAATTATAGTGTTGAATGTCAGGGGTCGGAAATATTGCACATAGTCCTTGGTACAAACTTTTTGTTTAGGACTTTAATAATAAATACAAATGTCATCCTATATATTCATATACAAACTCAAAGTAGTTTGATAGCTATATTGGAGTCCAAAGCAAATTCCACACAGCCATAAGACATCCATACAAATTCCATTTCTTAATTAAACTCCACACGGTCGTTGGTAAGACATTCACACAAATTCAACATCCACACCAACATAGTTCAGAAATTATGAAACCAGTACACAAAACCCACTAACCAAAAACGCAGACGCAGATGCAGACGTAGACGCAGAAGGAAGAAGGGGACCGCAAACACAAAAGGTAACCGACTGCGAGAAGGAAGAAGGAACGCAGATGTAGAATGAAAAGGAACTAACGACGACGAGAGAGAAAAAATAAACCAGGTAAAAATGAGGACGGGGGAGGGGGGTTCGTGGTAAGTAGGATACGTTTAACAAAAACGATGTCGTCTGGTAACGACATCGTTTTCGATTTTAGTAAAATGCTAGAGACGAAGCTAATGGTGCTATTTTAATTTAAATTTTGTCGTCAGAATAACACTTCCTTCCGTAAAAAATCGATGGAATACACTTTCGTCGATACACCCTGCTTCATTTACGTTTTTTAAAAACGTTGCAGTCGAAGCGCATGGCGACATTTAACTTTCAAGTTTACCAACGAAATACACCTCTGTTGGTAAACGACGACGATTATTTTGTCACTACTGTTCACGCCTCTTTTACTAACAGTGGTTCCTATTCCGTGGCTATATTCCATCGCAAAAATCAGCGGGATAATTTTTCATCCAGCTTTATCGACAGATATTTTATCCGTCGCAAATTACGCAATTTTACCGACAGAATGTGATTTTCTATCGCAAATTTGTGATTGTATTGTTTCCATTGGTAATTTTCCATTAGAAATTGGCAATTTTCTTGTAGTGAAATGACACTCGTAATGTGTTGTATTTTATGGCTTTGGTTTATTACTTTACTATTGCTATGAAAAATTAAACTTTACAGGTGCATCTGCTTTTAGTTTAGTTATAGGTGCATCTGGTTTGATAGTGTAAAAAAGTAATTAAACTTTACATCTGGTTTTAATTCAAGAGTACTCTAATTTTTATATTTTGTTTAAGGGTTTACATTGGGTTATAAATTATACTTCGATGGATTTATACTTCAATCAGATAAAGATTACAACTTAGATCTTGCGATTTGTTTAACATTCAATTCCAAGCTAAAGTAGTTAAAATTAAGAGTAACTAAATTGAGGAAATAATATTTTCAATTACAATTGCAATGAACAATTGCACATTAAAGGATTATATAAATATGCTTTAAGTAATAATTGAAATCAAAAGTTTAATTAAGTAATAAAAGGCTTTAAGCTTTCATTTAGCTTTAAGCTTTTTTTTGAAGTTCTATTATGAAATCAATTTCTATTAATTATATTATTTGTAATCAAGAAAAAGAGAAGAAAGTAATATAAAGTTGTATGTTCTCTTTTAATAATCACATCTATAACCTAAAAATAAGCTTTTAAATCTTTATTAATGAAAGAACAACACTTCGGGTTTAAAAGTAGAAATGGTATATCTAACTTTATATACTACACATGATCAAAGAAAATAGCTAGATGTAAGGACCAATTCACTTATGTTTTAAGTAGTGTAAGGAAAAGTTTTAAATTTTTAAGTGTTAAAATTGATAATTATATGTAGATTTTCATGGTCAAGCAAGAATACCAAGTCTAACTTGATAGATACAGTGGAATATAGAAAATGATGATCTGCTTCTAGTGGCGCTTTACAGAACTAATTGATCCCTAAGTTTAGACAAAGATGTTTTGGTCTTACTTGTTACTATTACATATTATCTTTTTTCTTTAAACAAACTAAAATTGATGGATTCATTTTGAAATATTGTTTCTTATCATTGTGTTATATTGATTATTCACTTAATGACTATGTTTAATTACTGGTATACAAATAAGAGTTACATGTGCTATTTATTTAGTTTATTGTACTTATTTAATTACATTTATTTTTATAGATAAATAAAGGGAAGTTGAAGTACTATTGATAATTCAGCCTCTTCAGAAAGATTCGATGATCCAGCTTAAGCTCATATTAGATTAATTCTTGGTATGAAGAACCTTACTATTTGTTTGAATTATAATAAACATATTAAAGATGGGGGAACCACCAGATTAAAAAATAATTTAGTTAATATTAAAGATGACATGGAGCCTTATAAGAAAGTTAGTTATGAGGTGAAATAGAAGATTAAAACTTTTCTTGAAGAGTATCAAAATGAGCAAAGACAGAAGGCAAAGACTGAGCTACAAATTAGTAGTGAAAGTTGTTTTTAGCAATGGTCAGGATTATACTATCAATGATGAAGGTGGTCTTCCTACCTAATAAGAGGGATTATTACACCTGATGTGAGGAAGAGAAGAAGACATATGTCTAACTTTTTACTCCATGAACAACTCCTAGAGCTCAATCTTTAATTCATAATACCTTAAAATCTAAAGAAGTATCTCATAATGTGGATATAAGGATGGCTAGATGGTGGTATGATGCAAGTGTATTTTTCAATGCTAATTAGTCTTATTATTATTAGCCTATGATTGATGTTATTGCTTCTTATGGTTCAAGATCTAAAGCTCCTTCAATTGATGACTATAGAGGTAATATTCTAAGCAACTTTGATGGTGAAATGAAAATTTATTTGGATAAAAGAATAATGACTAGGGTAACTTATGAGTATTCAATTATGTGTGATGGTTGGACAAATATAAGACATGAGTCTGTTACCAATATTTTGGTTTGTTATACTAAGGGAACAATATTTTTGAAGTCTATTGATGCATTTGGTCTTGTTAGAAGTGTTGATACTTTATTTAGATATTTGAAGAAGTTATGAATGAAGTAGAAAATAAAACTATTGTACAATTCATCATTGATAATGATTTTGCTTATAAATCATTTGAAAAAAGGATACAAAGTAGGTATAATTCTTTTTATTGGACTCAAATTTATTTGGATGAAAGAAGAAAGACTTGTGGTAACTTATAGGTATTCAATCATGTATGATGGTTAGACAAATATAAAACATGAGTCTATTACCAATATTTTGGTTTGTTATACTAAACAGGCAATATTTTTGAAGTTTATGGATGCATTTGGTCTTGTTAGAAGTGTTGATATTCTATTTTAGATATTTGAAGAAGTTGTGAATGAAGTTGGATCTAAAAACATTATGCAGTGTATCATTGACAATGATTTTGCTTATAAAGTAGTTGGAAAAAGGATACAAAGTAGGTATAATTCTTTTTATTGGACTCTTTTTGATGTACATTACATTGATATGATGTTGAAAAATATAAGAGATCCTAGATACTTTTCTATCATTAATGAAACTATAAAAAAAGCCAAAAAAAAAAGTAACCAAGTTCATTTATAATTATGCACGAGTTCTAAATTTGTTAAGAAATGGTTTCACTAATGGTAAGAATTTGTGTTATGTTACCATCACAAAATTTATAACTAATTTCTTATCACTTTCAATATTTTGTTCTAGTGAAGAAGGAGTTAAGAAAAATATTTACAAGTGATAAGTAAGTTGCATTTTAGTATGTTAGGTGTAATGTCGGAATGAAGGTTTTTAAAATTATACTTAAAGATCATGAGTTTTGGTCGTAATGTTAATATGTTATCCGAGTTTGTGAGCTTTTGTGAGAATACTTCGTCTAGTTGATAGTGATGAGAAGGCAACAATGAGTTAATTTTATGATGCCATAGAGAGGGTGAAGGAAGTAATCAAAGCTAATATGAAAAATAGGTCTTTTTTGTATACACTCTATGTTGTAGTCATCAATGAAAGATGAGAAAGGAAACTTTACTCTTTGTTGTTTACTACTGAGACATTTGTGAATCCTAGTGTCTATTTTAGATAAAGTTTTACAAAGAAATCTAAAGTTAATAGGAGAATGCTATTAATTATCACAATAATTATTGCACATAAAATGATGCAACATCTTCTTAGCTTACAAATGGAGGTATAAAAGGGTACATTCAATGATTTTGCAATGCTTATTCTAATTCGTCAAAGATTCAAACTTAATCTAGGTATATATTTCTTCACTTTTATTACTTATTTAAAATTAATCATCACTTTATTTTGTTTACTAGGGTGCCTTTGTTGTTTTACAATAATTAAGTGAGATCAATTCAAAAGTGGTGTTCTAGAATTACAAAGATTTATAATTCGAATTCTTAGTCAATATGTGAGTACAATTAGGTGTGAAAAGAATTTGATTACATTTGAATTCATTCATTCTTAAAAAAAGAAATAAAGTGGAATACAAAAGATTGAACGATTTATTCTTTGTTCGATGCAACTTAAAGTTTCGAGAAAGATATGTTATTCTTATTAAATTAAATATAATTTCTTGTAATTTAATAATAATTTAATTTTATTTGTTTATTAGGATTCTTAGTAGAACAACTAGTTATATGAATCCAATTTGTCTTGACCATATCGATCTTTTAACATATTAATTTTTTAGGATCCAAATTTCATAGGAAAGAGTGACTTGGAAGAAAATTTTAGATGAGAAAGTATTGACATGTGATTTGATGCAATAAATTTGAATGATAGTGATGATGAGACTCCTGTCAATAATAAAGATTTTGTATTTGAACAAATATTCCATTGAATGAAGTTTCATGTTTTCTATTTCTCTTTTTCCTTTTAATTTTACATATATTTGTTGTATATGTTAAATTATATATATGTAATATAAATATAAAACTTTTAAAAATTAATGTTTTTATTTCATATTTTACTTTTACTCTATTGTGTTCCTTGGCACAAATTCTAACTATAATGCTTGTAGAGTCATGGACCTATATTACTCTTAATATGAGGTGTTTTGATGTAATTATTTTTTATTATATGATGTAAATTTTAACATTTTAAGAATTTTTTATTAATAATAGTTTTATATTTGTATGATCATTAAACAATTTTTATATTAATTATGATTATCGTTTACATTTGAAAAATGGTAAAAGTAATATTAATAGAAACAAGGAGATAATTATTATTTCAAATTTATATTATTATAATTTTTGAGACATATTTGATTTAAAATTAATATTTATATAGCACAACATATTAAGAGACAAGTTTGTAACTTATAAAATTTTAGAACCATTTTACAATTTAAAAAAATTACTTGAAACGATATCGATATTAACTAATACCGTATTATATCAGAATTAAATTCGATACCAGATTCAATAAGAAATTCATAACATTAGTAGTGACTTCATTGCAGTAAATTAGCTACTAGTTCTCTAATAAAATTTTGTGAAATTAATACAAACACATTTTCAATTTTAGAATTGATAAATATAAAATTAAATACATTGACTGCCTAGCATATCGCAAGCATATATGCTCTTAACTGAAATTTAGCAAGTGAAAACATTAATTAGGTGGAAATAAAATTTCGAATATCAACATTGCAAGATATTTTCTTTTCAACTGAACTGGCGGACACAGTTAGTTTTGTCGTCATGTATTTGGCTCACTAACGGTGCCGACATCACATTCTTAGGCAATCAAAGCGAATCGCTGTGGGCTCGTTAAAGTTGATCAGCTCGCCACAATGTCTACCACGTGGTAGTAGCGTAATGCCACCACGTACGCTTATAAAAAATAACACTTTTTAATAATTTTTATAAGTTCTGTACGCGCCGCGCCCCACATAATTGACAAGGTTGACTGCAGCGTCTGGTTTTCACTCTATTATTGGCACATTTTTCTTGGGTGGTTCTGCTTTTTCAATTGGGTACTTATTTATGTATTGTCCAAACCTTGTGTTTAGGCCATGTTTTACACGAAGGAATATTCTCCACGAGTTACATGTCTTGCTTCTTGCAGTATACGGATAAAAGATATTTGTTCTAATTTTATGGTATCTTATTTTGTCTTATAAATTTTAACAATTTATTTATGTAAATCTTACGTTTATTTATGAAAGACTCACGTAGAGCCCACATAAATAAATGACTGAGATTTATAAATACTATAAAATTGGACAGAAGATTTAAACTCACGGTACTTGACAAATGGAATCATATCCACCAGATCAAGCTCTTCTCTAATTATGAATTGTTAATCATCTTTCCAAGTTGGACGTCTAATGAAATGAGCAAGCACTTGCCTTGCTCATTGCAAATACATGGATGGGGTTTTCATGCAAAATGATTTAAGAAATTAATTCAAGGAAGCGTTAACTATGGTATTTCATTTATTGAAGAGTTAGGTTAGGTTTCTATGCTAACTAAATAATTGCATCCTAACTAGAGAGCCTTGGCAACAGTAGATCCTAGTCCTATATGTTAAAGGAATTTGAGATGGTGAATGGATCTTATTGTCAAACGCTGGTGGTTGCTTGCGAAGCAGGAAGCAGATAGTGACTAACCCCATTTCTAAGCAAAGCCAAAAGAAGCGGCCGATGAGAATCTTTCTCTAAAGTCAGTGTCCTCTCTCGCTCTCTTAAGTCTTAACCATAAGCTCTTTCCTTTGCTCCAATGAAGTTTGTGACAAGTAAATCATTTTCAGTGAGTTGGGTCTCTCTCACACCTCATTTACAATTCCACTACTCTCTAAACTGGTAAAGCAAACTCATCTCTCTCTCTCTCTCTCACATGTCATTTGCAAAACCTTGGAACATTGCTTTCTGACCATTAAATACCTATCTTCTTCAGCGTTTGCACTGTTCATGCATTTCTTTTGCTCTTATCTGCTTTGGCTCAATTATCTTTCTGATAAGAGCCTTCCTTCAGTTGTCTTTGTATTTTTCTGGATTCAATATATGTGGGCTCTTGCTTTGTGTCTAGGAAGAATATAATATGCTGCTTTCTCATTTGTTTATTGGCTTTTTCTTTAATGGGGTTCTTTCCTTCTTTTGTGAAGCTTTTGATATATCAAGCACTGAGGTTAACTTCCTATTGAAGACTTCAAAAAGGGCTTCTTGGTGGGATTTGTGGTTAAGTCTATATAGTGGTCAACAAGATCATTCAACAGACTCTCAGGGCTTTTGGAGATCATTAGTGGAAACTTCAAGTTAACTTGGTTTTCCCCTTTAAAATAAGGAGGTGTTGAGACGGATTTTCCTTGAATCGAAGTTAACTCTCCTTAATCCCAGATGCTGTAACTTTCTGAATTAGTTAACGCACAAACTGCGTCCCTTAATTTTTCTGGACGTACCAAAATTTTCTTCATCGTTTGGGATCTGGAAACTGGATGAAGCGTTTGGAAGCACATTGATCTCAGGTCAACGTCCAACTCAGAACGAAGGTCTTGGGGAATTGGGTTATCAAGTATTGACAGGGAAATGATTCCATGATGGTCTAAGTAGTAAGACTGGTCGTGAAAAAATCATGAACAGTTTCGGACCTCCAACAAATGAATTTTTATTAGAAGGTGACTCCACTTTAAAGTTTTCTAGCTCAACGACGGACTCTAATAACAGGGATTGTTCATTTATTGATTTGAAGTTGGGAAGGTTTGGCGATCTTAGAGATTCTAGGGATTTTGAAATCTGTAAAAGATCAGCCGTTGCTTCTTTCTCTGAGTCATCTGCGCCTTTAACACCTCCTAAGGGTATGCGACTTAGAGCTAGCTCCCAGACTGCACATTGCCAAGTTTATGGCTGTAACAAGGATCTCAGCTCCTCAAAAGATTATCACAAAAGACACAAAGTTTGTGAAGCTCACACCAAGACTGCAAAAGTTGTTGTGAATGGAATTGAACAGAGATTTTGTCAACAATGTAGCAGGTTTGTTGGGTTTCACTGAGAGTTCATTTGTCATTCCATATGTTAGGCAGTTGCAAGTTCAATATGCTATTTCTCTAGAAATTGGATGCTCACCCCTTTCTGTGTTCATCCCACTACTACCGAGAACGTTTATTCAATTAATCTAAACTAAAATTATGAGCACCAGTTAGCTATAGTGACATTTGTTCGTTATTCACCTAGATAAAAATTAGCTGTAACTTTCTTGAATTGTTCAGGTGGGTTGAATATTACTTGCTATATATAAAATGTTGGGATGTTTAAAAAGCAGTATGTCCAAATGTACGAGTCCCGTGGCTGGTATAAAGTATATTAGTTTTTGATTGCTCAGGTTTCATTTGCTGCCTGAATTTGATGATGGTAAGCGCAGCTGTCGTAAACGCCTTGCAGGCCACAATGAGCGCCGGAGAAAACCACAAGTTGGTATTTACCCTAGGAGGGCTGGAAGGATACTTCAGCCATGCAACGGTAAAACATCTGCATTTACAAAATCCCTCTCCTTGGTTGTGTGATAAGAGTTTCATTGTCAACAAGCATTTAAACAATATTATTTAGAAGTGCATTGCTTTCTAGAATGTTAATTTGAATCTTGATCTGAATAGCTTTTCAAGTTTATTTGACCAACTTGTATATCTAACTTAAACTCAGGATGTGAGATCAACAATTGAATGATTTAAGATGTTACTGGTGCGCAGATGGAGCACTTCAAACCTCTTTGATCTCCTTCATTTGTCAGGAAGCCAATATAAGTACAATTTTTTTTTTGGGGTGAAAACAGAAGCTAATAAGCTATGATCCACAAAACTATTAGCTTGTTTCTGTATAAAATCTCTTTGCAAATCATCAACTAGCAGTTCCGGTGGGGGTTTAAAATATTCACTTAAGCCATAGTCCTCCAAAACTTGATATAACTAAATAGACAGCAGGTATTCATGTCCCCCTGAACATGTCTTAGTTTCTAGTTTATACGAAGTAAGGCTTTATATCTAACTAATGTCAAGTGCTCATTGGTGTGTATAAGTAGTTTGACTTGCCATTCTTTGTTCAAGCAAGGGAATGAACATTTCCATCCTAGTATCTTTGTGCTTTCATGCTATATACTATCCATTTTGGGCATTAACAATACCATGCAAGTACAATATCTATACTACATTCTATCCTCAAGAATATGCGGCTCCCTGGGGTGGTAGGTGAGAATACAAAGCTTTCTTATCAAGCATGGATTCTTAGTCTGTTTAATATAATAATTAACTTCAACTGGCGGTGCTAAGTTTTAGAAATTATTATGTACTAAACGTACTAATCCAATTGGCATACGTGTAGTAAATATATCAGTGTCTATGGATATTTGTTAACATTATCTTAGTAGTCTCCTTGCATTTGATACAGTAATTATCTTGGAGATGTACAAGCTAAACTTCCGATTCAGGAATTTTTATTTTGTTGTCAAAAGCTGAACTTTCTTTGTTTGCACCGTATACATTTCAAAATCAGGACATTCCCCTTTTTCTTCATGATGGTACATTCCAATCGTACTATAATGGTCATTATATTATCCTCAACATCATATCATTTTCCCAACATTACGCAGGGTTTGCTGGAGGACAATTTCATGGCACTGCTCTGACGTCTTTTATTTGCCAAGGTATCCTCCCCAATGGACTATTGCATCCTCCAAAATATGGAACAAGTGATTGGTGCAGGCGGATGAAAGTTGATAGAACCGACTTCGATTCATCATTAATGATTCCGATTACAAACGAGCATCTTCATCCAAAGGCGGTTTTACCTTCTGATAAGTTAGACAGTGTATTTCCAATTTTTCATGACAACATCGCTAGTTCTGCAACAGGAAGCTTTTTTAGTGAGAACACTAACCATTATCCTCAACAATTTGGGGGCCAAAATTCTGATTCTCACTCTCTGGTACAGAACACCTCATTTGGAAATGGAAACTTAACTGGTTTTGATACAGCATCAACCATTCAAGGATTCTCAGGGATCACAGAGTCTGGTTGTGCTCTCTCTCTTCTGTCACCCCAACCACAGAATTCTTCGGACCACTCATCAGGAATTCCTATGGCCTACCCTTTAACCAAGCAAGGTAGCAGTTTGTATCATATCACTGGTCAAGTATCTGACAAGCTTGTAGGAGTTGGCTCACAGATTTCATCAGCTGGTCTTTCGAATAGCTTCTCCTCATCGACAGTGAGTTCTATGGAAGGAAGTCCCTTAGATCCCATTCTCCTATCTGATGGTAGAGTTTCAATGAACTTTGGTGTGACAAGTAGGATTTATCAAGGCTCACATTTTGCCAATTCCAAGGACCATGTTTCTTGTGAAGATGGCACTACCATGGACTTGTTTCAATTGTCATCACAGCTTGATCGAGTTGAACGTCAAAGGCAATCCATGAATGTGAAGCAGGAAAACAATGCTTTTTGCTGGCCTCGCACGACTTAAAAGTTCTCAAGGAGGAAGGTATAAAATTTTTCTTTTGAAAATTGAAAAATCTATTTTTAAATGACTTGGCAAGTATTTAATTTGGAAAATTGAGATGTTTGCCTTGTCATTGCATTTGTTTTTGACATGGTAAGTTTCTATTTGAAGATGAATTCAGATTACCAAATAGAGCACAATGGCACCGGCTAACAAGCTAAACTGTAGTCCATCACCAATTGGTACAATTAGTAGGCCTACGGACAGAATTGTGCGCCTACCTAAAAATATTGATGCACAAGTGAAATAGCTTAAGCATGGCTTATCACAAGGCCTATTGCAAGACTTTCTATTGTTTTTCTTTGTGGGATCCATTTCCTTTTTTTGTGTATGATGAATTTTCACTTGCATGGCAAAAGCAATAAAAAAATCATTGGTTTGTGTACCTAGGTTTCTGATTGTATTTTATTTGCACCATCTTTCCTCATGTAGCCATGATCTCAGGATAAATCTGCTGTGGATTCTATTGACACTGAAGCATACATAGATATGTTGCAAAAAGTGCTTTGAAATAAATAATTCTCATTCGCAATTTTTTTTTGAGACTAATTTTTTGGATGAACACAGGAAACAGGTTCCGAAGCATATTGATAGCTTCAGAGTCATCATGTTGGTATCTTGCAAAGCAGCAAAAGAAAGCAAGCAAAGCGTACAGAAGTAACCTTGGAATAAAGTTTAGAGTCTAGTGTGATCTTTGCAGGAGGTGTTAACAGTTTGCTCCATAAGCTTGACCATGTTGATTATTCTATCAGAAAATCTTTTCTTTTTACTTGAGATTATTCTATCAGAAAATATTTTCCTTTCACTTTAATAAATAATCAATGGCTCAACAATAGCGTCCAGAGTGATAATTATTGATCATGATCCTTTTATTCTTTCAAGTATAATGAATTGCATCAGTTTACACCTCCTAGCAATCGTTGTGTAAAGGAATAAAGGTATTGTTTTCATCGATGGCAAATACAGAAAGGCATATAACCTTTATAAACACGGTGTTGTTATCTCGACAGGATGTCCATGATGCTATATTACGAAGTATAATGAATAATCTGAATGAGATAAGTATTAGTTTTGCAATGTATAACGATAATGGATAATTTGGACGTAGTTAGAATTGTGAGAAAATATGTATGCGGTATTAGTCTTTGTACAAGTTTACGAATACTGACAATAGTGAACTTGTCTCAAAGCTTATGAAAGCCATATTTAAGACTTTAGGTTTGACATGAGAAGCCTATTTCACTAAATAGTGACTTGATCCAATGTAGTTCGGTAGCAACAAGAACATTACTTCAATATTTAGGTTCAATATTAGACTTGGCAACTGTAGACTGTTTCATGGCACTTTATGAAATGAGATTATAATCAAGGAAGATAAAAGTAACCCAAGGCAAAGTGATGATCATCAGGAAAACTAATCACAATAAGCTTGTATGGTTAGTGATGTTTTGGTGAACTGAAAGTCATTGGAGGGAGTGGCTAAGGTATTGAAGAATCTATTTAGTCCTGGTTAATTAGTGATTATAATCAAGGAAGATAAAATATAATTCAATTTCAAGAACATAATTCAATATAAAAAACAAAAGAGATATTTAAAATCAAAGAAATATCGGTACATGAAGATATCATAAATTTATTTAACCATATCATATAAAGTGTAAGAAACAAGAAATGACAAAATAATAATTCCCTCTGAATTTCAACACTCTCCTTGCCCTAAATGTTATTACTCCACCAAACTCTAATATCACCAATCTTTTTACTCCTATTTGGAATCTTCAAAAATAAATAAATCAACCAAAAATGTATAATATAAAGTGTCACACATCAAGCTATTTTTTTTAAAAATCAAAACGTATTTGATTAACATTGATGAAATTTCACATTAAAGAGTATTATTACAAAATTAAGGGGTCAAACCAAAAGGTCAATTTCGATAGAAACATCCCTAATTGTGTCTAATCTAAAAAAAAATCCTGATTTTGGTATTGTGCATAATTTGAAAGATTCAATTAAGGACCAAGGGCAAGTTTTAACAAAATTATAAGTTTAAATTGTAAAAAATAAAATCATAATTGTAATATCCAACAATTAATTTTTTAAAAAATTTATAATTTTGAAAGCCCCAAATTTTCAAAAATAGAAACATAAAAAGTGCCAAAAATACTAAAATTGAACAAAATTAAGGGTGTATCGATATAATTAAAAAGGGAAAGAACACTAACTCTTTTTACAATTTAACTATAAAGGCATCAATTCGAAAAGATAGCTTTTACTTAAGAAAAGATTGAAAATTCCCAAATTTGAAACTAGAAACAAAATTTCAATTTGATGCAATGTAATTAAGAATTCTATAAAATGAGGGATGATGTTTTTTTTAAAGGAAAAGAGTGAATTATTTGGGTTTTTGGAGGATATAAACATAAAATATAAGAGCAAAAGAAAAGAGGGGAAAGAGATTTTAAAAACTAGAGGACTGATTGACCACATGCCTTAGCTGATCAACCAATGTTTACGTTTTACAGATAACTAAAAGTAAGTAGAACTGGTTGGTTTTAAAATATGATCAGTTGGTCAACAAGTGAAGTATATTGGTTGACCTATATTTATGGACCAAGCATGGTGACCAAAATCTTGGGATAGAAGTGAGTCTCAAAATCAGGGCCATTGGTCGACCATTGTATTCAAGAAAGCTAAAAATAGCTTTAAAACTCAAATTTAAACATCAAAACATTTATTGGGTAATAACTATATCAATCAAGGATTATCATAAACCTTAAATTAGACTTGGAATACAAAAAGTCAATCAAGAAAATAAAAGGGGTCTTTATCATATAGAATTTTTATCAAACATACCTAATTCTCTTCTAATTTAGCAAAATTTGTCCTTATTCAAAGTTTTAGCAAAATGACTACTATTGTAAATTCTAACTTAGTTTCCTCATTTGTTACAATAATCCATAAGTTTAGTTACTAAGGATTATATTTTAAAAGTAATTATTAAACACCTTTTCATAATTTAAACATGAACAATGAACACCAAGGGCTTATACTCATATACTGTTAAATTATGAACTAGTAATTACCTCATATTGCATGTTGCTTATAAGATATTTGAATGAAAATTCTTTTTGAGTTTACAATCCATTGGAGGCTTCTCATCCTTCTTAGTTATCTCACGTGGTTCAATAATTGTTTCTTTCGGAAAATATTTGGTGACTAAATTCTCATCATTCTGATAAAATCTTCTAGGCTTTCTTAGAGATAAGAAGGCTAGATTCACTATGATAAAATGCTTAAACTCCCTAATAATACTTAATTCAATAACTACCATTTTTACTATACACCATTTGCTTTGAGCCTTACAAACCAAGGTAATCAAAGTATTTTAAGAATTCAAATAAGGTTGGTTCCTTCTTGTTTTCAACCCACACTTTTAAATATTTTCTTAACATTCTTTATCTAAGAAAAAAACCTATCAACATGTCCATACTTACCACAAAAGTGACATACTGTGTTATATGAATAATGATAATACATATATGCATTTCTATATGTGTATGTATATTATAGGAAACTTCCTTTGGAAATTAAAGTTGTTCAATATTCTCCTAGGCCAGTGAAATGTCTTATGATTTTAAGTGATGCCTATTATGAATAGAAGTTTGATATATGTTTCTTTAAGGCCTAAAAGGGAGTGAACGAGTTTCCATGTTATCGTAGAAGTTATGCCTATTCTTTCCTTCATAGTATTAAACTATCTATCTAGGTTATGAGCCATATATAAAATTATGATGTTTGCTTTTAGGTTGAGCCTCAGTGGATGTGTCATGTGCATGTGTAAGCTTAGATACAGATCCTCCATGCTTATTTGTCATTTTAGGCAATGGTTTTTCGTTATGAAAATACTTTTCCTTGACAATTGTAGTTTTAGAATTGCCTTCACTTTCATACATATATCTTATTCATGACTATCATTGGAATTATTATGAGTTCCTAGCATGTCTTTTAGTTTTTTTTTACTCCCTGAAGTAAACTTGGACAAAGAGTTCTTAGGGGAATCTACCTTCATTTTCAATGTTACATTCTCACTCATTAAATCATCCAAGTCATGATTGTCATTGATAATCACATTTTTGGATGTTTTAATGCTATTCAATTCACTTATCATCTTTTCATTCTCACTCATGCATGCATCTAACCCTTTTTGGACTTCCTTAAGTTTGGAAGATAATTTCTTTCCCTTTTTACTTGTAATTTCTAAACTTTTAACTAATTCATAATAAGTCAAATCAATACCATTATCACATAATTTAGAGTTAGATGTTACCTCATTATCATCTATAGCGGTAAAACACATACGAGCCATCTCTTCTTTTGAATGCTCCCTTTTGAATTCACTTATGTCATCCCAAGTTGATACTTTAAATGCTTTCTTCTTGTCTTTCTTCTCCTTCTTATAGTTTCTCCCATACTTCTCATTGGCTTTAAGTTAAGGATGTTTTGACTTTATATGACTTTATTTTCTACATCCAAAGTAAGTAATTTTAGAAAAGTTATGTTTTTAAATTACCGTTACTTCCTTGAAGTCCTTTTTTTTTGGAGAACTTCCTCTTCAAGCACTTTTTGAAGTCCTTGTCTTCTTGTTCACTTTCTCTAGTTGGCATCTCTTCCTCTTACTTGATTCTTCCTTTAAGGATTTAAATGCTAAATTCTTTTTCTTTGGAAGTTGAATCTTCTTGTTTCTCTTGAAGCCTTATTTGGTATGCGAGGAAAGATCCAATAAGTTCTGCCAATGATAGTGTTGTTAGATCCTTCGCTTCTTGTATAGCCATCACTTTAGTTTCCTACGTCTTTAGAAAAGACCTGAGTAACTTTCTCACCATTTCTACATTAGTGTAGGTCTTTCTAAGAACTTTGAGAGCATTAATAATATCAATAAATCTAGTACACATGCTATGTGTGCTTTAACCATGCTTCATTTGAAACAATTTATTTTGATACGTTAGCATGCTTACTTTCCTCTCTTTCACTTGATTGGTTTCCTCATATGTAACTCTTAAAGTATGCCAAATTTTATGAGTTGTTTCGCACATAGGGATCTTCTTGAATTCATTTCTTCCTAATGCATAAAATAGGATGTGTATGGCCCTAGTATTTAAGGAAAATAATCCCTTAACTCGAGGTTCCCATTCTTCCTCTAATTTAGGTACCTCTTGTTATCTATAATTTTAATAGGAATAAAGGGACAATTTGACAATCTTTCCCAAAGATCTACACTTTTTTCCATTAGAAGAATCTCATCCTAATTTTTTAATAAAGATAATCATTGTTATCAAAGAAAGGTGGTCTACTAACGCTTTATACCTCTTGGTTGAATGATGATGATGATGCTCTTAAAATTGTCATTATGATCTTTGCTATAAGATTTCAGTAGAAATACTAGCCTAATGGGCCTACTCTGATACCACTTATTAGTCTTTAATGACACCCAAGAGAGTAAGTTAGGTGTTTCCAAAATTCAACATGTTTTCTAACTAATGTTCTTAATTAATAACAATCAATATAAATAAGTTTGAGGAAATTACTCAATATAAATTAATCAAAAAATTGAACAATAATTTTAAAAGGATAGGAAGGAGAGAACGTAATATGATTTATAGTGGTTTGCAAAACAATTAGTGCCTACATTTACTCCAAAGATACTTCTTAGAATTCCATTATAATTATTCTAACCTTTGTACAATCTTTGTCGATAAAAAGGAACCTTTCTTACAACCTTCTTCCAAGGTAAAGAGGAACGTTAATCCCATTTGGAACGCTCTTAAAATATCTAACAACCCAATAAAATATTACAACTTAAAAAATATCTCACTTGTTCACTTGATAACTTAAAATGGCTCATTCACACAAATATGAAACAATAATGCTTTAATGATTTAAAACTCTTTGAAATGTATGTATACAGCACTCAAAACCTTCTCGATGCTAAAAAAAATAAGAAATCACTTATTTATAGCATTTTATGTCCTTAAATAGCTATTAGAGCCAATAACTAGCCGTTATAATAGTTATATATGATGTACTGGTGGACCAATATAGCATATTAGTCAACAAGTATGTATTTAAAGCACCAGATTCACTAACATTGGAAACTGGTCGATTGGTACACATATTGGTTGACTGATACGAAATATTGGTTAACTAATACATCAACCAATGTTACAACAAACTTATGGTACATCAAATTTAACAACTTTAACCTATATTGATCGACTACTAACCTATACTAGTCAATCAATCACCCTAACAACATGATTTTATCAAATTGAAATAATCAAAACCAATTTAAAAATCCAAATATGATTAAAACACTTACCAAAATATTCTCCAAAGATTATTTGAAAGATCACAAGGCTTTTGTATTAAAATCAAAAGCTTCAATGCCTTTTAACGAATGTAAAGACTCATGCAATGAAGTAAGATGAAATGATTATGCATAGTGAGCCTTTTGAACCATTAAGTTAATATAATTATCTTAAAAATAATAATACGAAATGTGAAATGACCCTTGATGAGCCTTGATCTCCTTTTTTTTTTCTTGTTTTGATCTTCTTTTTATTAGCTGCAAAATTCAAGTTTTCTTTATCAACTTCATGCACTATCTTCTTGAGTTTATAACTTCATTTTGTTCTAATATTTCTTTTCATAAAAATAATAATATTATAGTAATTATGTTTTTTTTATAATCAAAACATCAATTGAAACCTCCTTTGGTTCAACATCGTCTAAAATCTTGTTTACATTGGCAATAAGCTTATCGACAGTGTTGGATATAATTGAGGGATACTCAATGAATGATATGAATCATTTCTTTAAGTTGTATCTTTTGTCAAAGTAGAGACTATTGGGAGATTGATTGTTATATGAACTATCTCTTAACCCTAAACCCAGAGGTTACAAATAGTATATAGCCAAGTGCAAGTTATACAGTGGAACTGAAGAATGAGGTAGTGAGGAAATAATAGACAAATTTGTCAAGTTTGTCCCATTTAAAATATTTTGGAAGCAAAGAATCATCATTTGAGGTAATAGATGGTGAGGAAAAGAGTACCAAAAATATACTCAAGGAGATCGGAAGTGATGAGAATGACTTGAATCATATTACACTATAGGTAATTTGATGAATCTAATTTAGTAATTAGCAAATTGGTGATTTAGTTGAATGAAAGAGTAGGTGAATTCAAGTTATCCATTCGAGTATAGCAATTTCTCTACATTTTGTTACTTCTATTAAGAACTAAGGGTGTTGCTGGTATTTTTCTATATGATTGGAGTTTATGGTGAACGTTTGGTAGTGTAAATAAAAAAAAATGCTGGCTTGTTGGTTAATGTTTATGCTTTAATACCATGTAAAGGAATAAAGGTATTGTTTTCATTGATTACAAATATGAAAGGCATAAAGCCTTAATATATATATGGTGTTCGTATTTTTTTAGGATGTTCAAGATGCTATTGTTATAAAAATATAGTGAACAATCTTTATGAGATAAGATAAGTGTTATCCTTATGATGGATATTAGATATTTTATATACAATTAAGGATTGTGAGAAAATCTGCATATGGTATTACGATGGACTGAAGAAAGTTTTTGAATTAGAATACTCAATTAACTACAACTAAAACTATTAAATAGATAGATGCCAATTTCTCTAATAATCATAGTTAGGAAATAGAAGTAATATAAGAAGAAAATAAATAAAGTAAGAGCATAAAATTTATATAGTTTGGTTAATATGTGACATATATTTATGAATAAGGAGATATATTTCTTTTAAAATTATGAGAAAGACAATATAAGAAGAAGTATGATAATCACAATAACTTTTACAACTCTTAGCATAGTATTTATATGGAAGTTTCAGTATAGTGAAACCTTATTTTTATAAAAGCTTAAGATTAGTAAACTTCTATTTTCATATATGGATAACATCAGGAAAATTTTATTCAAGGAATATCTCATAATTCTCAACATTAGCTTGAATTTTCCAATATCTAACTAATAATTAGGGGTGTTCAAGAAAACCCGCGAACCTGTGAACCGGACCTGAACCGTATGAACCGAACCTGTAAATAAGGTTAACCGAACCTAAAAAATTAGGTTTATGGTTTAGGTTCAGGTTTCTAACTTATGGTTCTAGGTTAACCGAACCTAAACCGCACCTATAGCAGTTAATCGAACCGAACCTGATTTATAGGTTTAGGTTTAAACGTGAACCTGAAATACCCAAAAAAACCTATCATAGATTTAGATATAATTTAAGAGGATATTAATAATAATAAATTCACTAGTATTTACTATATTAATTCTTGAGTGAAAAAA
>JAOSBP010000007.1:11449119-11461155 GCA_027563825.1 Erythroxylum mucronatum | reverse complement strand
GCATTTGTCCTAGTCCAAATGTACCTCAAATTCACCAAAAATTTTGAAATAATACTAATGGTCTCCAAATAAATTTTTAACGCAAATAACTCACAATTCGCATTTTAATCACATTTATAAATCAATCATACCCGGAAAATGTCAATGAATGCATGTACAATCATATTCATGTGCAAAATCAAAATTCTCATGTATGTGCAAAAATATGCAAAGTATGATATGTACTTTCTAATTTCTCATAATTCACTATTCTTGCCTTAACACGGGTAACGGGATGTTACAGATAATAACTTTATTAGTATATCAACTACATACCTTAAAGTATGAACCTTTTTTTAACAAGATCTAACTAGTTGCAATCAATTTTGATCTTATAAAACCTCCCATCCTTCACCATACCCCCCATATGTCTTTCTTTCTCTTGGCTTTCCTTAGTCACTTGAAAGATAGTTGCATCCCCATCACTATTGGTAAGAGCATACGTAGATGAGTCTTCTTAACCATATTTTCCTAGTTATTTGATGGTTTATCTTGCTCTATCGTTAGTTATACCATGTTAATATTTTCTTCCTGACATTGTCTAACAAAAAAAAACATTAATTGTACCTTTCAAGTATTATATAATCCATTCAACAACTTTCTCGTGCCTTTCTCAGGATTACTTGTATATCTTATCACAGTAACAATATGTGCTAGGTACCTAATAGGTTATCTTATTTCCCTCCTTGCCCTTCTTATCACTATACTTTATGCATATTGATCCTCCTGCATATTTATAGACTGATTTTCAACTACCTTGTTTAAGGTTTCAATGTCCCTAATCCTTTTTACCTACAAGATCACTAAGCTCATATCATAAACTTTGGAGTTCTATCCTTTTTAGTACAATATAGTATGTTCTCTTCAACTATGGCAACATCCTCTAAAAATATGCACTTTATTACCCTAAGTTCTATTTTACCATTATTAACATGAGCATAAGTAGGGCAAAAAAATATTCTTATGCTAAAATAATAAAAGAGAGTATTGTACCAGATCTTTTGAGGAGTCTTAAAATTTATTACAATTAATGGAGATCATTTCACTTGATAAGCAATAATATTAACTACCTTAGCTAAAAACTGATTTATAAGCCTAGCATTTAATGGTGTGCATCAAGCACAATATGTGAGTGTTCAATTTATCTATTTTACAACTCTATTTTGCTATCGTGTATGACATATATTATAGTCCTTCACTACACATTCCTTTTGATAAATCTCATCAAATTTTTTATTATAAAATTCCAAGCCTTTATCCATTATGAGTGTCTTGACCTATCAATTTGTAGGTTTGTTTAATCATTATGTTCTACTTCTTAAACTTCTAAATGCTTCATCTTACTTTTCTCGAGTAATCATTAAGGAATGTGACAAAATAATTGAATTTTCTATGGATTGAAATGGAGCTGGACCACATAAATCTATATGAATATAATCAATGATACTAATAGAAATATGCTTATTAAAATCGAATTTAACCTTACACCAAGAATAAAAGACTTACAGAACTACATATTTCCAATAATAACTTAATTTAACAATTTTTCCTTACTCAATATGTCAAGTCCCTACTCACTTATGTGACCTAATCTACAATGATAGGGACATAGCCACAAATCCTATTACTGTCTTTTCTATTAAGATATAAATATTTATATTGTAATTTTTGTTTCATCACATTTAACAAACTTTTTACCATCTGAAACTTCCCATCAAAACTAGAAAACTTATATCCTTAGCTATCAAGAGTAAATATAGAACTTAAATTCTTTCAAAACTTAAGAATATACCAGGCATCCAATGTTTTAACAATTATATCACGTATTTTGATCTATATTGAATCACTTCCTTTGATATTATGCTCTTTATCATCACCTAATATGGTAGTAATACTTCGTTGTTTAAAAGAATAGAATTTGTCCTTATTGAAAGTCATATGACAAGATACCCTAGTGTCTGTCACCTATCAATTTACAAAATTAAAATTATTTGTAGTTAAAACATCATTGCCTCTTCTACCCTCTTCATCAAAACTTTCCTAGACTATAATGGTACCTTTCTTTTGTTTTTCTTATTATGTTGTGAATAAAACCTTATAAAGTTCCATTTCTCTCTACAATTAAAGTATCAAACAGCTTTAATTTTTCATATAGATCATGACTTGTTCTTGTTTCCAATTTCCTTTTTACTTTCTAACATCCTCAAATGTTGCCTTTGATATAAATTATTCACAAATTATCTCTTATGATACTTAATTTTAAATTGTTTTTCATAATGAAGCAGTAATTGTTTCATTAACTACCTCTCTTAGGACCTCATCTTCCAAACTCAATGAAACAATTACTTTCCTTCTCCGATGAGGTCCTAAGACATCATATTTTCCACACAACCTAAAAAAGGAATCCTTAAGCACTTTCAAAATGTTATGAATGAAGGTACTATTAGCCCCCCAGTTGAACTACTGAAGGCAGGAGCTCAGGTGTGGTCTATTTCCTTAATCAATTTCTTTTGGAATAAAAGGCCAACATACCTTGTAATCAATGCATAGGCAAAATTCAGATGGAAAAAGAAGGGTCTAGAGAAGGTAATGTTAAGAGAGGATGGAACCATTTTGTTTGAGTTCTTATATGAAAATGAACTGAATTACATCATAGAGTAAAGGCCTTGGCACATTGGAGATCAACCTCTATTTATTCAAAAATGGAAGTCAGGCATAGAGATGGATAGAGGTAAAGTGGATACGTTTCCAATATGGGTGAATTGTTATAACCTCCCTTTGGAACTTTGGACCATAGAGGGGTTGAGTTTCCTTACTAGCTCGCTAGGAGAACCACTATGTATAGACTCACAAATTGCTTCAATAGAAATAATAGTCTATGCTAAAGTTTGTATAGAGATTAAAAAAAAACCTCTTTACGAGATAACCTTTTACCTATGTGTCTAGGGGAATATGGTGAATTGAAGAAAAAAGAAATCTCTCTATATTATCCTTGGAAACCTAGCAACTCCACTAAGAAATGGCAACCAACAGGGTGAAAATTCAAAACTGGATGGCAACAGGAAATTCTAGGTCTAAAAATAAGTGAAAATTGTCATGAAGAAAATAGTTAAACTTGATGAACCTTTAATTATTGGAGGGGATGAAACTGTTTCCAAAGAGCAATTGAAAAAGCTAGCAAAAGGGGATATAGGAAGTCGGAAAGTAACTGAGACTACAATAATTTTTCACAATGCTGAAAGGCAAATAAGCTTCAATAATGTTAGCAATATGCAATATCTACATCAGAGTGAGAATGAGCTTAAAGCAATCTAGGACAATAGCTATAAAGGCTCTCAGGGATATGAAGATGATTAAACTGAACACATTCCTGAAATGCCAGTCAGTGTCAATAATGATGAAGTTATTATGCATAATGAAAACAAGGGTGATAAAGAGATTTTTAGCTTACAATTTGCTAACTCTAAGAGAAGATCTATGAGGAAAAAGGGAAAAAACCAAAACAAAAGGGGTCTTCCCCTAAATTACAGTCTTGCTATGGAACAATAGAGTGCTCAATGACCCTCTCAAAAGGTCTATGGCGAAGGAGTTTATGAAAGACGAGCAGCCTAGGATAGTAGGTCTGTTGGAAACTAAAATCAGAGAACCTCTGAAACCAAAGGACTTGCATTTTTTGTCAGCTGGAAGTTTTTTCAAACCACCTATCCCATTATAATGGGAGGATTATTTTTCTATACAACTCAGTTAAAAAATTTAAGCAAAGTGACCAATTTTTGCACTTGAATTGCCATTTAGGAGGTCAGATACCAGACTTTGATCTTACTCTTATATATAATTCAAATTTTGGTTTTCAAAGAAACAAGTTGTGGATGAATTTAAGCAGAATACAAACCAATATTCAGTATGCTTGGCTTGTGATTGGGGATTTTGATTGCTTAGGATTCAATCTAGGAGACATAAAAGAGCTTACCAATCTACTAAGCAATATGGACTTGATAGATCTAAACTCATTACGTAGGCTCTTCACATGGTCAAAGAAGCAGCTAGGAAGTATGCTCATTAGAAAAAACTAGACATATCTTTAGTTAACTCTATTTGGGCAAACCAATTCCCTAACTCCTATGTGCACTTTGGTGAAAATGTGCTTTCTGACCACTCATATATGTTAATTCAAGGAATAACACAAATAAGAAAGGTTGGAGCCCCATTTTGATTCTTCAATGACATTTCTGAAATGGAGGGGTTTATGGATCTCATCTCAAGTTGTTGGAACAAAGAAGTGATAGGGTTTAAAGCATACCAACTTATGCAAAACTGAAAATGGTAAGAGTTGCACTTAAAAGTTTCAATCCGGGAAAAGCTTAGAATCTCTCAGATCTCAAGCACTGACTAACACAAACACAAGATAACTTCTATAATTCTCCATATAAAACAGATTTAAGAATAGTTGAATTACACTTACTTAAAGAATATCAACAGGCTCCTAATCTTCAAAACCATTCTAAAGCAAAAAGCAAGAGTTATTTGGCTGAAAGATGGAGACTCCAACACTAAGTTCTTTCATTCTCAATCCTCTTTAAGAGATAAAAAATAGAATAGCTCAATTGAATGTTAGTGAGGGGATTATGCACTCAGATCAGGAAGCACTACTAGTTTTGACAAAGAACTTCTTTACTCAGCTAATGGGCCATGAGAATTATGATAAACCTACCTTTAATATGAAGAGACTCTTAGAAAGTTCAATCAATCATGATATAAAAGAGTCTCTAGTTTCCCCATTCACTAAACATGAGGTTATGAAAGTGGTATTCAGTTTGCATTCATCCAAAGCTCCAGGCCCCGATGGATTTTCAATAGGATTCTTTCCACAAACTTGGGAGATCACTGGGAAATTATTCACTGCAACTGTTATTGAATAATTATCTTCCTCTAAATTGCTTCAAAAGGTAAATCACACTTATATCTGTCATATGCCTAAGAAACAACAACCTTTGAATATGTCATATTTTAGACCAATCTCTTGTTGTAACATAATTTATAAATTCATTGCTAAGCTACTTGCTGAAATATTGAAAAAGGTTCTAAAGGAAGTCATCAATAACTCACAAGGTGCTTTCATTCTTGAGGGGAATATTGGTGATAACATCTTGCTTTTATAAGAACTGACAAAAGATTATGCATTAGGAAAGAGAATCAGAAGTTGGTTGCTGAAAATTGATTTCTTTAAAGCATTCGATACACTCAGATGGAGCTTCGTACAGATTTGTTTAGAAGCAATGGATCTGCCTGCTAAATTTGTGAAATGGATAATGAATTGCATCCAACCCATCTCACTTAGCGTGTTAGGCAATAGGATACCCTCTGAGCTATTCAGAAATGCAAGGGGAATAAGGCAAGGGAAATGGTCTGGAGTAAAGATCAACTATGACAAAAGTAACTTGTACTTATCATCAGATTTGAGGAATAAAGTTGATTTCAATAGTGTTACTGGCCTGAATACACACCCCCTTATTCAAATATCTTGGTGTACCCACCATCTCTTCAAAACCAAAATTCACTGATTGTATCCCTCTCTTTGAAAAGTTAAAATTCAAGGTTAATGCATGGTAAAACGACACCTCTCATACGCTACCAGATTGTCTCTTATTATTTATATACTTAGCAACATGCATTTACATTGGACAACTCACATTATGCTGCTTAAGAGGGTCACAAAGGAGATTGACAAAAAATTGAAAGCCTTTCTTTGGTATAGAAGAACTAAAGTGAAGTGGAGTGAGATCATAAATTGAAGAAGCAGGGTGGTTTGGGAATTATACTAGTCTCCATTATGCAAAAGGTGTTACTAAGTATTAGACTATGGAGACTCTTTACAGATATAAGGGCTTTCTGGATAAAATGGGTACATGAATATCACCTTAGAAACACGAATTTTTAGCAGATCTCAACCTCAACTTAACACTCTTGGATCTTCAACCAATTTCTAAACTTGAGAAGCATCTTATAGGTGGGAAATGGAGAAAATACCTGGGTATGTTTCAATAATTGGTCATATGTAAGTCCTCTTATACATAGACTAGAGTTATCTCAGCTGAGAAACATATTACCAACAAAATCTAAAGTATTAGCTCTTATTCTTAATGGTGGCTGGTATGGAAATTTTAGAGACTTCTCTGCATTAGTTGAATATTTACTTGACCTTAGTGAAAGAAATAGTGAAGATATCATTCTCTGGATCCTAAGCTCGTAGGGTAAGTTCACAAATTCATCCTGCCATACAATCTTAAACACATTTTATCTAAATGTGTCCTAGTACAATCTCCTTTGGAAAAACTCATTAAACCCAAAGGCCTCATTAATCACTTGGCGAGTGATTAAAAATAGGCTCAAGACAAAAAATAGATGGTTTGGACAACAAGACTCAATTTGTGTTTTATGCAGGGAGGATGAAGAAGATAGAAACCACCTTTTCTTCACTTGTAGTTATTCTAAAGTGTTATAAGGTATAATTCAACTTATGCTAAACATGGTTAATTGTACACACGATTGAGAGCACACTTGAACAAAATCATTACTCATACAAGACCTAGATTTTAGAATGCTTTCCTCCTTATAGTTGCGTTCATAACTACCATTTACATACTGTGGAAAGAAAGGAACAACAAATTATATAAGGACATTGGAGAAGATAAATACCAAGTTGCTAACATAATCCTAAATTGGACTAGAGCTGCCATAATTGCAAAAAAAATAGATCACTTACTCACCCCTAGAATTAAAAGCAAATGGAACATGAAGTGGAGACTACCATTCTCTAGAAGTTGATCTTCTATGTTTTTACCCCGTCAACTCTTTTGTATTCAGTTACAAGCTATATGAAAGCTTATAACCTGTAAATCATTGTAATGTTATACTAGTTTTTACTAAAGATAATACAAATTCATTTAATTTTTTTTAAAAAGTTATTCATCGCCATTCTTACTAAAATCTCATAAATATTTCACATTAATTAACATTAATATGTTAGAGGAAAAGGAAAAATGCTCAAAATGAAACAAAGAGAAAATATAGAATGTCAAATTCTCAATTTCAATAAATATATTTTAAGTAACTGAATGATGAATCACAATGTCAAGATATCTATAATAACTATTTGAACTTCATGACTGAGGATAACGTTTAAACTTAAACAAATTTATTTAAAACATTTAATATCTAGGAAGTGTAACATATTAAGTACGTTATAGAGGTTATAACGTACTTATATGGGGAATAAGAGCTCTTTACTCATCATTTTATAAGCTTTAATTTAAGCATCAATGTGTACAAGGGCTAAATCAAAGCCTATTTTAGGTAATTTCTTATGCACTCACTAATTCTTATAATTATGATGAATTTATTGTCAATCACATCAATAAATTTGTTCATAAATTCCAAAATCAAATGAAACTCAAATATTCATAGTAACATTTTCAAATAGTATAGTTAAAATTTTATCCGTTAAATTAGAAATTATTATCATTAGTTTAGACTAAAGAGTGTTATTCATACAAGTATAAATTTCTTTATAATAATCAAACAACCCAATTATTACATTTTTTACTTCTTCAATTATCATTTCTTCAATCTACGGTTTGTTTTTTCCCTTTTTCACTAAAGTTTTTTTTTCTTTTGCCCTTTTTCACTAAAGTTTAAATGATTGATTTAGTAGCATAAGAAACATTAAGAACTCGTAGAAGAGCAAGGACAACATTGTTCGGAGGGGAATTACTATGCAGGAAATTTGACTTTGTTCAGCTGGTTTTTCCCCAAGCGATTAGGCACATGGAAACACACAAGAAAAGCTTGATGATATTAACGAAGACAAAGAAAAGGTATCTTGTTAGTTTTGATACTTATTCCCCAGGAAAAAAGCAAGCCTGCTTTGGACTGGACCAACTCCTACTCCTGTCATTACTCATTTGAGTAGTCCTTCAAATGCTTTTGTTTCGTTGTTAATTTGTCGTTGAATCATTTGACCGGCCAAGCACTGGTGGGAAAAACAAAGATGGTCTATTCTTTAAATAGCATAAATATTCACATTATTACGTACCTTGTCCCAGTAATTGCTGTTTTATAATCTCCTTTTTTTTTATTGCTCAAGAGGTGTTCTGTGAGGGTTCTAATTATGGGAAGATACCTTTAAGCTATTCACACCAAGACTAATCCCCGCTCAAACTAGATAGGTTCCTTGCAGAAGACAAAGCTCTGGCTCCAAGTTTTGAACAGCTGCATACATAAGGGAAATTTGAACACGCAACCTTACTTAAATCAGGAGAGCCTCTTATCAACTTACCTGCGCCGTGATTTATAATTTCATTTTTAAATCTTTGAAAGGTCCACATTTGTTGATAGTGCTAAGTGAAGCATTGAATGTGGAAATTTGGCTAGTTGGAATATTTGAGGCCCAACTTTGAGTGACATGTCACCAAACCTTAAGAAAGGTCTGCTTTGGCGCTTTGGAAAGTCGCTTGCAAAAGACGCAAATTGGAACTCTTCTATTATAGTTTTATGCCCAGAATTGACCATTTGGTCAGTAAGTTCGGTTTTAGGCTTTAGATCATTCAAAACTCAAATGACTATAAAAGTGAGAGACTTGACTTTATTAACCAACCAAGTTTGGTGGAATTCGATTAGTATCAGCCCAATCCTTGCCAATCTGAATAATTCACGTCAAATTAAGGAATTTAAAAATCAATTCTATTTGAATGCAGACTTCATTGTTATTGTTCTACACTGATAACATTTAGACAAAAAGAATCACCCCCCATGAACCAGTAAGCTAAACAATCCAAAGCTTCCCTAAGCAAAAGGGGCTCATGGAAAACAATCCTAGGCATGATAGCCCAAATGGTAACATCTCTGACCTCATAACTTCTCCCTCCAAACTGGCAATCTACTTTGCTGAAACAATGGACACTTCACTAAAATTCCTACCTTGGTTCAACTCATCCCATGCTTCAATCCATGTCAGCATGGCATCTGCTAAGTTGTTAAAGTAGTCGTCAACTTTGCCAAGTTTTGCCTTAACTTGCTTGGATAGTTCAATGTAGCACTTCTGCACAGTGGTGCAATCTTTTGGAAGGACTGCAGACTGGAAAAATGGGATCAACTCTTCTTGCCAGTAGATTCCTTTGTATTCCTTCTTGAGGTTCACAAATGGATTGCTTGCCTTGCTGTGCCAAATGTAGGGCAATCCTGTCTTCACTCCCAAACCCAAGTGGTCACAAATAACCTATATGTTCATTAAAACAGAAAATTTGTCAGCTGGAATAAAACAAATGATTTAATAGTTGATAGGTTAGGAAAAACTGTGTTGAAAACAAATTGAGAAAATTCTTAATAAGGTGAGTAAACACCTTGGTGCACCATCCAGCCCACATATCATCATAGCGTCCAATTGGTTGCCCATCTCCCATGAGACCAAAGTACATTGCAGGACCAATCAGTTCACGGTTGAAAGCCAAATTCATACCACACATGGGGAAGAGGGCTCCTTTTGGTATTGTCAACACGGCATCCACATACCTGGAAGTGAGCACCTTTTTGAACACCTCTGTCACAAATGAATAAACAGTACCAGCAGGTGCATGAAACTTCGTCTCTTACCTCGTGTTCCTCTCAAGAGGCTTTACAAGCTGTGTGGGGGCATCATAATCTGGAATGTTAAGCCACAGGCCATGGGATACAGCTGTTGGCACACCCTCACGAAGGCTGAATGGATAGCCACGAACAAAATCTGCACCTTGCCGGTATGGATCATACAGAGTATTGAAGAAAAATGGAGTGGATGGACTCAGAAGGTTCTTTATGTGCTGCTCAAGAGCATTAATCTTCTTGCCAGATGGTTCCTCAGCGACCTGTATTACACATAGTAAAATTGGGATCACAGTTCGATAACTAATTTGAAGTTGAGGAGAAATTCAATACATGTAAACCTACATAACACTGAAACAGCTAAACAAGGAATACGTAATAAAAGATAAGCACAGGAAGGTCTCAAAATCTAATGGATCCAACATATGGATAGATTACAAGATGGAAGCAGGAACTAATAAACACCATGGGGAAATAATATATTGCAAAGAAAGAGTGAATGCTTGCCAAAAATTTTAGCGGTCAATGCTAGGATTAAAACCATAAACAATGTACCCTTGATACATACGACAGGCTCCAGTACCAAATAAGTATGTCCAAAAAGCTAAGCAACTCCCAATGTTTACAACCATAACTCTGATATGTCCAAAAAGCTAAGCAACTCCCAATGTTTACAACCAGAACCCTTCCTTTCATTGATGATAATAAAAGTATCAAATAGTTTCAGGAATATAGTTGCTCTCCATTCCAGCAACCAGCTAGAGATAATTATCTTGGAATCAAGAACACCAAAATTCTTCTAATCCATTCTCATTAAAATTATTTAAAGAAGTCATCTTGTTGAACAATTTAATAGAAAGTAAAATCTGTGAGTCATATTGAAAAGAATCAAATTGATTTTAATCCATTAAACAAACAATGCTTGAAAAACACTAAACAGGCGAAACCAAAGAGATCAAAGCAAGGAACGTTAGAACAGAATGAATACGAGATAGATACACATACAAGCAATAAAACAGAAACTACACAAACAATAAGAAATTCAGATCCAAGTAACGATCTGAAAAAAGCGATGTACTACCAGATCAAACAAATTCTAATAGACCACAACTTATACTAGTCAGAGAACTTTAAATCCGACATGCAAGGTAACAGAAACCAAATCCAAGTTCCTCAATGCAGAGCCTCGATGATCCCAAAAGAAAAACAGAGGAGAAAGTTCTTCATATTGAATTAAAAATTTGAAGCTTTCTGAGAATTTTAACTTACAAAGCAGTCATCATCAATAGTGAAGATATACTTCTTTTTGGAAACTAAGAAGCCAAAGCACCTACAAGCAGAGTCCTTGAAGGAAATACAAGAAGCCTTAGGACCCAGAATTCGATTAATGTCGTTCCTGTTATAGAGCTCGTAATCAAAACCTTGAGGGACTTTGATGGTCTTGTTGGGGTCACCATCTTGGACTATGATAAGATGGTAAGGTTGGAAAAAAGGCCTCCACATGTCCAAGAAATCAAGGTTTCGGATGGTAGGTATGACTATGTCGAGCTCTTCCTTGAGCAGAGGAGTCGGTGATACGGTGGTAGAGGCCATTTTCCGGCGGCGACAAAGAGTGGAGAAGCAGGAGAGGAGACTGGTTTGTAGATTTGGACAAGTTCGTAACTGCGAGTGTCAAGTATTTGTAGTGTTTAGTTGAGGTATGAAACCGCGTACATCTAGCCAACGTAAAGGACAAACATACCTGAGAGGATCTAGCTGTCTTTTTAATTCTTTTTTTTAGAAATTATATAAACCTTTGCACAATTGCTTTATTTTTAATTATTTATTATTTTCTAAATAATTACTTTTATTGAGATACAATTAGGATGGTCGAGATACACCATAAAAAGAAGAGTTGTAACCAATATTTTAAAAACTGAATGGGACATCGAATCGGTCGAAAGAAAAGTTTAAGGTTTAAAAGTTCAATCAGTAGTGAACCGCTATAAAATCAGTATATAATAAATAAGAAGTAAACTTATAAGAATAAGTAAAAATAAAATATTTTATTGAGACCAATGTCTATTATTATATAATTAATTAATAATAAATAAATACGAGTCTAATATAAATATTAAAATAACAATACAAGTCAAAATTGTATTTCTGAAGGAGGTTGTGTCTCATCTTTGTCAAAAGTTCTAAATTCTCTAACACTATTTAAAGATTCGTAAACTACGCTTTCATCTAAAGTATTTGCATAAACTTCTTCTACTGCATTAAAATAAATTACAAATTAGTAATGTATGAAATTATTCTCAATTATAAACTTGTAATATAGTATAATTTTAACTTAAATATGATCAAAATAAGATATGAACT
>JAOSBP010000007.1:11435707-11449019 GCA_027563825.1 Erythroxylum mucronatum | reverse complement strand
AGGGAGTTGTTGCGAATCACCATGATAATAGAACGAGCTAGCAAATCCCATATAATGGTTTTGCGTAGTAGTAAACAGAACGAACTTTCACAATCTCATGTAGTGGTTTCGTGAAGTCGTAAATAGAGGGGAGTCTATGAAGGAGCTCCATGCCACTAGCGGGTAAGCGGAAGAAGCCTTTAACAGAATCAATGTGCACTTGACAGAACGGAACGGACCACCACAAATCCACATAACATATAATTCATGGCATAAGCATATTGCCCTAAATGGTGCATTTCGGAAACTTGTTTTTCATGAGCATGAAATATTTCGAAAACCATTTCTATTTCCATTTCACAATTCATCAACAAAGATTCATATACAAAACATATAGCAATTTCTTAAATCATTCAAAAGCAATAAACGCAACCTTTATGAAACCATTTGAAATCATTTAAAGCTCTTAAATTAACAGAAAATAGTCATGGCTCATTACTTAATTATAAATATGGAACCCACCTCGATTTTCTTGCTTGAAAACTTGCTCAAAGATGTCTTTCCTCTTGCTCCTCTTGCCCTTCTTGATTCCTTTCATCAATGACAAAAATTCTCATTCAATAGGAATTTCAATTGAAGAACTCACGAAACATATGCATAAAATTGACCCTAAAAAGCTTAAACTCATGCATTTCCTAAGCTTCACAAACTAAACCCTTCCAAAAATTCAAAGGATTGAATAAAACCTTAACTTAAATCTTCACCAAATAATGAGTTTCTTGGTTCTAAATAAAGCTCCTCTTCTTCTTTCTTTTTCTCTTCTTAAACGACTTCAAAATCTCTCTTAAAAGCTAAGAAAAATTGAAACCTAACTTGTTTTCTCTTCTTACTCTTCTTCTCTTCGTATTTTCCCTCTTCTTCTTCCTCACTCACGTTTCTTTCTTCTCAAAATGCAAGACAACATTTGCTTCTCCCCATTTTACCCTTAATGATTGTAAAAAGTCCATCTTACCCTTCCTTTAATGCCTTATGGTTTTTAAGCTTAAGTGTCTTGCCAAAATACCTCTGAACATTCTTGTTACCTTAACACTTTAATTCCATTAACCCATGCAATAAATCCTACTAACGTTGACATAATAATTAACTCCAAAAATTTTAATCCATCAAAACTTCATAATTAATTTAAATCATGCTTAATAAATAAATAAATAAATATTCGGGGCCAAACAAAGAGACTAAAGACATGCAGTGCCATGTTAAGAAACTCTAAGACATGAACTTGATGCCTTAGACAAATAAACTTGAATAATTGGTGTCTATCATAAAAAATTACAAGTCAATCCGAAAGGTCGTCAGTCAGTTGCCAATTTTTCAGAACTTTATACAAGGTAACACGAGAACTATAATCCCAACCAATGAACTTTGATTGCAATTAAGGGCTCAAATTATTAATTGACAGCTACTTTGTGATTGCACCCGCATTTATAGATAATGTGAATGGAACATAGGAAGTTGCCATAACGGATTCGACCACGATAATTTAGAAATCTGATCGGAGTAATGCCATGTTATGTACTAGAAGTACAGTTCATGGGAAGAAGCGGCTATGGTTCTGGAATCTTGGCCACTGATAACTTATAAACTCTATGCTGGTCAGCAGGTCAACGTTTCATCTCAGGTCAATTGGACATTTAAAACTCATAACAACATGTGCCTTTGCTAAGTTGGTCATTGACAGGCCGTCTTGTACATTGCCCATTGAAAAATGCATAGTTTCTGGGTTGAAGCATTATGTGATTCCGTTCTCAGAGTTGACTATTTGCTCCACATCCTGCTGTCTCTTCGCACCGTAAAGTCTCATCCTTCATACATTATGAACAAAGTTTGGATAATAATTTATTTGAGATAAAAAAAAAAATGAAGCAGCTATCAAGTTGGCGTTAACTATTCGCTGTAGTGTTTAAAACAATTGCAAGAGAATTTGCTACTTATGTTCATCTAATTTTCTGTCTTGTTTTCTTGGTGAAAAGCCCCAGATAGGAGAGAACTTGGCATGGATTTACGAAGATTTGTTTATACATTTGCGTTAGCTATCATCTTCATTGTTCTTTTTCCTCATGCTGATTAGTTTTTGGTGCACAAAGAGAACATTTGTATTTCGATTCTGCTTGTACTGATTACCCTTTTTTGTCTGCTTCGTTCTTCTAAAACTGTGATTTAGTATTTCAGAGGCATACGACCCGCGGGATCCAGATGGAAACATTACGATCAAATGGGACGTTATGCAATGGACTCCAGATGGTTATATGGCAAGTTCTATTTCTTCTTTTTCTTGCAGTAGATGACACTACATCATACACACAAAAACAAAAACAAAAACAAAAAAAGTAGATATAAGGACTAACGTTAATAGTGTTATCGATTAAATATTTTATACAAATAGGCTTTCCAAAGTAAGGGAACGATGATTTTAAGGTGGCATTAGATGCATTTTTTTCTTTTACATTTTATAATTTTAAGATATTCCAGGCAGAGGTGACAATATACAACTACCAACTTTGTCGCCCTATTCTGAGCCCTGGCTGGAACCTAGCCTGGACATGGACTAAGGGAGAGTTCATATGGTCTATGTTTGGAGCTGAAGCCAGTCATCAAGGAAACTGTTCCAAGCTCAAAACAATTACACCACTTAGTTGCCAGAGGCATCCTTCAATTGTTGATTTGCCTCCTACAGTACCTTACAACCAAAAGATTGCCAATTGCTGCAAAGGGGGTGTGTTGTCACCTTGGGGACAAGACCCTTCAGCTGCAGTTTCTACCTTTCAGCTGAGCGTTGGAAATGCTGGTAATACCAATGCAACAGTAGTCCTGCCAAAAAAAGAGGTTACATCTGCGGGCGAGCAAAAATTATTCGCCCCAGCTTATTCCTCTCATCTGACGGTCGTCGTATAACTCAAGCATTGAGTAAGTGTCTGATGAACCTCATCTTCTATGTTTGTATCAAATCCTGACAGATTCCGGAGGAGAGTTGAATTTTTTATCAATTATAGTTATGGTCAACTGCTTCTTGATTAGGAAGTCAGTTAAAAGTCACTCTGTGAGAAAACCCCAGATATATTCTGTTTATCTATTCCATTTTATAGTTGTAGGGTATCAGAAGACTAGTTACAGTTTGCTTGTTAATTGCAGTGACATGGAGGGTCGCATGCCAATACGTGTCTTTTCTAGCACGTAAACTTCCATCCAAGTAGGAACTCTTCCAATCACTAAATTGATAAAAAGCCAAGCACGCTGTTTCCTCCACAGCTAATACACCACATTCAGCAAATGTTCCCTTAGGTGTAAATTGGCATTTCGGGATGAATTAGCAATTACTAAGGACCCTCAACGACAAAACACAAGCTCCAGCTTTACTTACAAGCACATAACCCACACTGATCCATAAAAACGGCAAGATTGCTTATAACAGAAAGTCATTTACTCTTATTCTGCATTGCTGGATGCAGTATCCAAGGCTTTACTTTTCTACTAATATAACTTGTTTAAAAATTTTAGTTTGACATAAGTACCAATTCTTGTTCCTGTTGTCTCCAGCGTCACGGAGAGTCCCAACAGCTACATCTGTCACTCCAGAGTCATAGCTCCCATACCAGCCGCCTCCGCTCCTCTTGCAGCTCCACCTGCTATCCCAACTGCCGTTTCCTTGGCTACTGGTTGGATCGACAGAGTAATCGTCAAAAGAACTGCACTTGCAGCTACTTTCTTGGCCTTGGCTTTGGCTTAGAAAATGGTCCTTTCAATCTTTAGACTATACATTGACTTCATTTTCATCATGATTGTTGGATGTCTTATCCTTACGGACCAGCTCCAGCAGTGTAATGAATAAGCAGATGATTTTAAAATGTTAATAATATGTTCATCAGTCTTGAGAAAGCTGTAAATGTTGGTTTGCTGCATTCCGTGAGACTCGTTGGTGGACTCTTTATTTTCGTGACCGGTGTAGAAAATTGAAAATTTACGAAATTCCCATACATAGAAAATTTTCGATAAATAGGAATCATAATGGGTCAGGTCAGATCCAGTAAGTCGAGCTTGAGTTTTCAGGCTTGAGCTCGCCAGTGATAGCCTGAGCCTAAGCCCGACCGGAACTTGAACCCAGTTGCCAAGCTCAAAGATAAAAAAAATAAAATTTATATAATCTAAAAAAAGTCGTGGAGAGATAACAGTCTATATAACGTGTTTATATAATTTCTAAAAGTATAATAGAATTATTTAGTAGGTATTAACTCTAATCCTACTCAGAATCTTAATTAGTAAAAATAAATATGAAAATAAACAAAATGATCATAAAACATGATTTAAAAAATTAACTTTGAAGCAAAAAATAGTTTTTTATTAATATAAAATATGTCTCAAAATTATAATCATTAAGGATCTACAAACTTTTTAATTAGACTCTTCTTCAAAGTTACGAATACCTTATCGGACTTGGTACTGGATTGAGTTTTGGTATGGTATTGTACCAGTATCAGTCAATACCTGATACTGTTTCGGGTAATTTTTTAAATTTATGAAATAGTCCCAAAATTTTAAAATTTACAAAATAGTCCATTTGTTTATTGTATAGTTGTACTGTATACTTTACTAGTTTACTGTTTACATTAACTCTGTTTTTGAAAATCATAATAATAAATAATAATCACAATTAATATGAAATAATAATAATTTCTAAATATCTCACATATAAATAATAACCACAATTAATATAAAAAAGACAATCATCATCACACAAATATAAAATTAAGAATAATACAAAGTTTTTAAAATATTACAATAATACAGTTTCATCATTTTAATAAATAATAATCGCATCAAAACATCCAATAAAAAGAACAATAAATATCTTTAAACAATTTACAAAAAGAGTTCATGACGAAGAAACAATCAAGTAGAAGATAAACTTGAAATAAAAACATTTACAGTTATATTAATATATAGAATTTAACATAAACATCAAATATAAGTAAAATTAAAAGAAGAGGAAAAACAAAAACTTGGAACAAAATTCAATCGTCAACGAGAGGATACCCGCTATAACTGTAATGACCCCAGTGATCATTTGGTACAAAATCCTCATCATTGAGAGGATCTTCATCTTCATCATCATTATCATTCAAATTTAATGCACCAAATGACATGTCAATGCTTTCCCATCCAAGATTATCTTCCAAGTCATTCACATCTACCAAATTCGATTCTTCATGAACCCAATCTGCCAAAAAATCAATATTATCAATGGAAATTGGATCAGTTGAACTACTTGTGCTATTAAGACTCCTAGTAAACAATTAAATTTAATTATAGGAAATTATAAGAAATTATAACAAAATTAATAATGATAATAATGAAAATAACATATATTTTTCGAAGCTTTAGATTGTAACAAACAAAATCTATTCCTTTTCTTTGAGTGGATAAATTCAAATGTGGTCTAGTTTCGTTTACAGCCTGTTGCACTCACACATTAACTTAAAATCCGAATTATAACCCTTTTCAATTATAGAACACCATTTCTAAATTGATCCCACCAAGAAACTGTAAGTCATAAGATAACAAAAGTAGTGTTATAAACAAAATAAAGAGATAATTAATTTTTAACAAATAAAAAAAGGAAATAACAAATACCTAAAGAAAGTTTTCCTTTTTGTCGAATAGCAATCGGCATTCCAAAATCTCCATAAGACAACTTGTAAAGCTCCATTTGTGAGCTTAAAAGATCTTGCATGTAATTGATGTAATTGTTAAAAGCCTCCCTCTATTAACTTCAGCTTGCTTTGTAAGATCCAGTCTAAAATACACACTAGGATTCAAAAATGCCCCAGCTGTAAATAATGGAGAAGAAAGTTGTCTTTCGCTTCTCTCGTTAATGATTGAAAGATATGGTGTATATAAAGAAGGCCTATTTTTCATATTGGCCTTGATTACTTCCATTGCTTTCTCCATGACATCAAAAATATAACCCCTTATTGGCTTTTCTTCACTATTAGCCAAGCGAAGCACCCTCACCAAAGGCTCACAAACTCGGGTAACAAATTGACATTGAAACCAAAATTCTTTATCTTCCAGTATAATACTGCAATCCTTCATTCCAGCATTAGACCTCGCATACTGAGATGCAGCCTACTTATCACTTGTAAACATCTATCTTAACTCCTTCTTCATCGAAACAGAAGACTGAAGTGATAAGAAATTTGTGGCAAATCTTGTCACAGCAGGACAATATAAATTCCTACCATTAGTAAGTTCCTTTCTCATCAAATTCAATATCCAAGCAAGATTATAAATGAACTTTGTCACCTTTTTAGCTTTCTACATGGTCTCATCATTAACAGGAAAATACCTAGGATCTCCTATAGTCTCTAACATTAGGTCAATGCAATGTACAACACAAGAAGCCTAAAAAAATGAATTATATGTATTCTGTAACCTTTTTCCTGCCGCTTTATAAGTGAAATCATTGTCAGTAACAAACTGGACAATATTTTCCAACCCTACTTCATTCACAACTTCATCAAATATCCCAAACAAAGTCTCAGCATTTCTAATAAGGCCAGATGCATCAATAGATTTCAAAAACATAGAGCTATTTGAAGAATAATCCCAAAAATTTATAATAGGCTCTTGTCTCCTATTTGTCCAACCATCACACATAATTGAACATCCATAAATACCCCAATTCACTCTTCTTTCAGCCAAATAATTTCTAATTTCAGAAATAGCACAACTCAAAAGTTTACCTCTTAAGTCATCAATCGAAGGACCTTTGTATCCTAGACTATAAGAGGCTAATGCATCCATCATAGGTTGACATTAATAAAACTGAGAAGCATTGAATGATGAACCTGAATCATACCACCATCTAGCTACTACCATATCGACATTATGAGCCGCATCTCTTGATTGCATTGCACTACGAATTGAAGGTTGGGCTTCAGGAATTGTTCATGGTACAAAGAAATTAGTCACATGCCTTCTTCTCTTCCTCACATCATATTCTTCATGACCCTAAGATGGAACACTACCACTACCACTACCACCACCACTTCCACCTTCAACATTTCTATAATCACCACGAAAACTAGAAAATGAACTTCCATTACCAATTTCAAAATTCAATCTTTCCCTTCTATCTGTCTCAAATTGATGTTCATCAAGCAATGTTTTTATCTACTACTTCACATCATGGCTTACTTTTTTACATGCTTCCACATCTCCTTTAACCTCAACTAAATGCTTTTTCAATCGAGTGATTCCTCCACCTTTTAAATGCTTGTTACAAAACAAGCAAATGGTATGGTTCTTCATACCGGGAACCATACCAATATGAGCCCAAGTTGGATCACTGTATCTTCCTGAAGTGGGTTGATCGGGAGTATTTGAACTTTATTCCATTTATCTATACACATAAAAATAAATAACACATAATTTCAGTACAAAATATGCATATTCATCTTATATAATATAACTCATTCTGTATGATTACATTACATACAATTCAATTTCATGGAACAGAATTCACAATAAGTCAAAAGCTAATAATTCAAAACATTAAACATATATAATAACACAAAACATACTCCAACAATTTGCAATTTCAACAATTACAAAACAATCATATTTCCATTTCCATTTACAACAATTTTCAATTCCAACAATCACGAAACATTCATAATTCTATTTCCATTCCTAACAATTTCCAATTCCAACAATCATAAAACATTCATCCATTTTCATTCTTAACAATTCCTAACAATTTCCAATTCTAACAATCATAAAACATTCATAATTCTATTTCCATTCCTAACAATTTCTAACAATTTCCAATTCCAATATCCAACAATTACAAAAAATTCATAATTCCATTTCCATTTCCAACAATTTGCAATTTCAACAATTAAAAAACAATCATAATTCCATTTCCATTTCCTTCCATTTACAACAATTTACAATTCTAACAATCACGAAATATTCATAATTCTATTTCCATTCCTAACAATTTCCAAAAATTAAAATTCCAACAATCACAAAACATTCATAATTCCATTTTCATTCTTAACAATTTCCAACAATTTCTAATTCCAACAATCATAAAATATTCATAATTCTATTTCCATTCCTAACAATTTCTAACAATTTCCAATTCTAATTTCCAACAATTACAAAGCATTCATAATTCCATTTACATTTCCAACAATTTGCAATTTCAACAATTACAAAACAATCATAATTCCATTTCCATTTCCTTCCATTTACAACAATTTCCAATTCCAACAATCACAAAACATTCATAACTCCATTTCCATTCCTAACAATATCCAACAATAAAAAAAACATTCATAATTCCATTTCCATTCTAACAATAACCAACAATTTTAAATCCCAATAATCACAAAACATTCATATTTTAATTTCCATTTCCTTCCATATACAACAATGTCCAATTCTAACAATCACAAGTCAAAGGATATAACTTCTTTGGAAATATTTTTTTCTTATTTAAAGCTTTGAATCTTCTTTTCATTTCTAACAAACCATAATATCATATATACCATTTTATATTTCGTTCTTAAATATAAATATTTATGATACCATACACATATATATTACTAAATAATTAAAGTTCAACATCTCTTATGCTCAATTAATTATTTACCCAAAACTAATACCCAAATAGACAAATACTATCATTAACTACAATTGAATTATTATTAATTTCTAATTGCATAATTTTATACTCGACAAATTTTTTACCTAAATTCAATACCCAAATATTAAAAATAAATTACCATTTCACAAATATTAAGAATGTGTCAATTAATGATTTAAGCTTTTTCAATTTTACTAATGTTGATTATCAGTTTTACAATTTCACATTTGATTATTAATTTCACATTTGATTATCAATTTTACATTTAGGTTTAAATGTTGATTAACAACTTTCAATTTTAATAATCAATTAATCAACAGTGTTAAAGCCTTACCATTATCGAATAACCAAACACAATTAAATAAAATACATCAACATCTCATACATCAATATCACCATAAATCACAAACACTAGAGTATACATTCTATTTCCAAATCCAATTTCAGTTCCAAATTTCGTAATTGACAATTCACAAAACCCACCATATTCAACTTCAACAATTCAATTACATTCCCAAAATCCAACGTTTCTAATTCCAATTCACATCCACACAAGACACATCCATGAGTAGCATTCAACAATTCAAAATTTCAAATCCCAAATCCACGCATCCAACATACACAAATCCATCATCCAACACAATCAAAAATGCAATGAAGTAGGAAAAAATCGAAAACAGATAAACATACGCCTGAAAACAATCGGGTCTTCGGGTTGCTGACGGGTTGGTGGTGTGCTTGAGCTGCGACGGATGGTACGATGGTGTGGTGAGGTCTGGATGAGCTACGATGGCGACGACATGCTACTGTGTACCGGACGGTGGTGTCTTCAGGTGTGGAGGAAGACGAAGACGGTGGCCTTTTCAACTGACGCCAAGGGAGGAGCCAAGGTCCAAGGAAGATGAGGAAAGGAGGAGACAGGACAGAGGGCGACGATGACAGTGACAGGTTAAGGAGACGGCAAGAGTGAGTGAGAGACGAGGGAGAGTCGAGCGAGAGAGATAGCAGTCGGGGGGGTAGTTTTTTTAGGGTTAAATTTTCAAAATTGCAATTTAGTTCTTGCAATTTTCGAAACTCACGATACTGGCCGAAATTTTGGGAACCGAATGGTAAACACCAATACCGACTAGTATTTACAACCGATACCAATGTTCAGAGTACCTTTCCGTTTTTTGGCAGGTACGTGCCATCTGGTACAAAACGGTACTCATAACACTGGGTTTAACTTTAATATATAGATATTATGTTGTATGATTAAACCATGATTATGTCATACCAATTAAGCAGGAGATAGATAAATATTTTCATTAAATGACTCATATTTTGTAGTTTAATTTCTATTAGTTACTTGAATGAGTTTATTCAAGAAAATAATTATTGAATAAAATAAATATTTTATTTTATGTCACTAAAGCATAAAATAAAAAATTAAATGAAAATTTTCAGTTTGACTGACCTCCTGTTTCTATCTTTTCGCTAGTTATTTGCCTATAAAAGAATATAGTTAATTTTATTCCAAAACATTGTATTTGGAAAACTAAGGTCAAGAGAGAAAAATTATTTTATCAAAATTATAATTTTAAAATCATCAATTTTCATTACAGATCTCAATATATTTTCTTAAATAAATTTATGTTTGTGAAAATTATTGGATTTTAAAATTTAAGATATTACAAAATTAATGCTAACATACCCTTTTGGTGCTAACCAATATATATCAAAGGTTTTTGGGATGTTTATCAATTTTGACTGAGTTTAGACCTAGGTACCTTGAACTCAAGGATGGCAGTAAGGCTTGGGTTCAGTCCTAAGTTAAAAGGATAGATTTATTTAAACGAACTTCGAGCTAGACTCAAACCTGAAACTCAGTCCAAAAAACTTGTACAGTATAACATCTGAATAAAATGATGCAGTTTTGAATGATCTATAGCCTAAATTAAAGCAATGTGAGGCTATCTGAACTTCAACTTAACTTAGACCATTAGTCTAAAATTCACTTGACCTCATTCGACCTGATCCAATACCATGTCAGTTTTACCTCCATAAGATGTATTTATGAAGGAGACAGAGTTATGTCTAGAATAGAAGATTTTATCTGTTTTGCTTGATTCTGTGACCTTTCTTCATTTGATTTATCACATTTTTAATGGGTTTATTTCATTTTGTGAACATGTTGCAGAGATAAACGGAGAAGACGAAGATGGCGGGAGAAGCAACGGAAACTCACCAGACGTTAATTGCTAAGTACTAAACGTTACGTTTAAATAAAGGCTCAGGGTTGTAATACTACACCAAAATACACTAAATAGAATATGATCTGTATTAAAGCTGATCTATAATGGCTATGCTGGCATGTAAAAACCGAATGGAAATGTTTCCTTCTCTCCCTATATCTAGAAAGATTCTATATATCTATCTCTAGTATTTTTCTCTATTCTCTTCTAAAAGTATCACAACAGAATATACGCACTCATTATATTATCTTAAATTTTCATAAAATATTTGGTATCAGAGCATTCAAATCTAGAAAACGATTATGGCGGAAAGCATGAGAGGTACCGAATTACGGACTATTGAAAAGAGCTTGAAGGGCTTGATGGAGAGGATATTTTTGGAGTCACATGACAAGAGTGAGCGAATGTTCTCAAAGATTCAAAACAGAACAGAAAAGGTAGAAAAGGAGATGATGGAGCTAAAAACCTTGCTTCTGCACAATTTGCAGAAATAAGGGGGAGAAGTCGGAGTAGCAGAATCTACACCCCAAAGTAGTCTAGGGAGACAGGAGAGGATGAAAATGTGACATCCACGAGGATGAGTTGAATCGAGTTCCCATTGTTTGATAATGAGAATGTCAAGCTATGGCTTTACCGTTGTGAGCAATTTTTTCATTTAGACCAAACTCCAAAAAAGACGAAGGTGAGCAAAGCTATTTTACATATGGACAAACGTGCTCAGGAGTGGTATCTATTATACATCAGAAACTGTAATAAGATTGAGATGGTTGACTAGGATGAGTTCACTAAGGCTCTCAAACAATGATTTGATGCAGAGATCTTCGATGACCCAGTAGGTGACTTTAAGGATTTGAAACAGAATGGAACAGTACTAGACTATTGTGCACAGTTTAATCACTACCATTCCAACATATTGACATTATCAGAAGTGTATTTAGTCAGTTTTTTATTAAGGGACTCAAACCTGAGATTGGTGTAACAGTGAAATTATGTGAACCCTCTTCCTTGCATTAGGCATATACATTAGCTCGGAAACAAAAGGCAATACTGATATCTGTAGAAAACACTATACTAAACCAAGGCAACATGACGAAGAATATGAATAGTGGCGGTAATTTCAACTTCAATCCACAGGGACAGCAGGCATCAAATATAAACAAAAACTCAAGTTAGGAGGGAATAGTACCTACACCAACTTCATCGTTACGGTCATCATCATTGGAAAGATCCTTTAAACCCCAGAAGCACATTAATCGTAAGGATTTTGATGATAAAAGAGTAAAAGGGCTCTGTTTTTTGTGTGATGAAAAATACAACTTGGTCACAAATGTAAGAAAAGATAGCTACAATTTTACGTAGTTTCTGGAGAGGAAGACAACAGGAAAAATTCACCAGAACCAGAGGAGGAAGAATCGGAGGGAAGTCCAGGAGAAGAAGATTGTCCAACAGTCTCAATGTAAGCCAGTGTTGGGGTTATCTAGAAATATAGAGTTTAAACAAATGAGATTAGTGGGAATGCATTAGAGTTCAGAGACTAATGATTCACATATTGATTAACAACAGAAGTACACTTAACTTTGTGGACACATCAGTAATATAAAAAGGGAGTGTGATCTCTAGGAGATAGAGCTGATATCCATCACAGTAGGAGGCGAACTACAACTAAAATGTCATCAATGTTGAAAGAATTTTGGATGGACTGTGTAAAGGGCGCAATTCACCATAGATGCATTGATGTTGTTGTTGGGGGCATGCGACGTTGTATTGGGTGTATAGTGGCTGATTGGGTTAAATGATGTATTGAGTGTTCAGAGACCAAACGATGACGTTCAAGTGGAAGGACGACTAGTGACGTCAAGTGGAAATCCAAAATGGAGGTCTCGAGTCATCTCAAGCAAGGAATTCCAGAAAACCTTGCAATGTTCAATAGGTGGACAATTGTTCATGATGTAGATAACGACTCCCATTAGATATCAATTGCAACAGATGAGGATGAAGGATGACCAGTGAAGTGTGTTTGATGAGATCAATGCAACTTCTTCATAATATGTAGAGGTTTTCCAGGAACCAACTCACCTCCCACCAGACCGCAAACACAATTATCAAATTGTCTTGAAGGAAGGAGTATAAGCGATTAACGTGCATCCATATCGGTATTCGGGAACACAAAAGGATGTAATAGAACAATCTGTTAAGGACCTCGTGAAAAAGGGGTTCATTTGACATAGCCGTGGTTCCTACGCATCACCGGTGTTAGCCCAAAAAAAAATTTATGTTATCAAGCGTGATTTGAGAAAATTAAAGCATTAGTGAATAAAGATGTAACACCCAAATACCCCCTGGGAGGATACATGGATGCCACCCAAGACAGAACAAACAAAACAGAATCGCA
>JAOSBP010000007.1:11425253-11435607 GCA_027563825.1 Erythroxylum mucronatum | reverse complement strand
ATTTTTTGGCACCCCCAATACCCGTACCCGTTGTGGGTACAACCCCCATCGGGTACCCGTTTATCCGCCTCTTTTTTTTTAAAGATAAGCTTATTTAATATGAATGTATATTATATATATATATATATAACGGGTATATAAGTATGTATATATATATATAATGACAAAATTATAATTACTATATAACGGGTAAACGGGGTGGTATCCCCATACCCGCCCCATACCCAACGGGTATTTTTGTTAACCTCCCATACCCGCCCCATGGGTAAAAATTTGCTCTCCATATCCGCCCTCGTTTGGATAATTTTATCGGGTACCCATCGGGTTCGAGTATAATTGCCATCCCTATACGGAACGGTATCCGTTCCCCTACTCTTCTCCAAAGTCTAAAAATTCATGGGCTATATGTTATATTGCATTTAGTATATTAACCAAACTCTCAGATCGTGGATCATTAACTACACTCTTGAATGCCTCTTCGCATTCTGTAGACTGGATTGTTGAAAACATAGCTGTTCAAATGTTTCTCAAATATACAAATAGCTTGGAATAAGCTTCTAGGCCATCGAATTTGGTAGCCTCAAAGAGGATATTGAACCAACTGCTTGCCTTAAAGGTTGAATAACAAAGTGACACACCAACAACATGTAATAATGTTCCTACTCCCAGGCAACATTGCTACTCAAAGTTGGAAGCTTTACTCTATGTCCAGCTTTTCTTTAAAATATTGTCAAATTATACATCAGGTTCCTTCTAGTAACCGTAACCTTCTCAAGGTAGGCGTGGAACTGGTTCGGCTGAAAGGTCATCCCCATTTTGCATTTACATGCCTTTTTGAGAATGATATCATATATTCAATTTAGGAAATTCCTGTTGGGTTTGAACCCTTTTTAGAAAGCTGATAAAGATCTATGGCTAATGTTATATGTCAAAGTTTATAGATGGGGGCATCCTTTCAGCGGACGATCATTAAACAGCCCGCCCGTTCTGCAAATATGTTGAGTTTTTGGTGCATCACTGATCAATTATCATTTTACTGCTCCAACCTTTTGAGTTGTCATCCGATAACAGGAGAAAACTGAAAAGGTAGACCATATGAAACTAGAGAATCCATTACTTGTCTGGCAGTGTTAACTTTGTTTCCACAGAAAGACTATCGCGAGCACCAAACTTATAGAATGTTGAAAAGGCAAATTGAGTTGGATGGAGACGTAATAACAAAGCAAGTCCAATGCTTGTAAGCTTCTACATGTGAGGGTTAACACCGGTCTGACAGTGATGGACCGTTGAGCTGTTGTGTTCAACCTCCAGCTTCCCCATCATTTCTCGCCAAAACTTTGCTTCAAGATGCAGAAACAGGAGGTGGCAAATTTATAGCCTAAACGAGATGATAAGTGTGGCAGAAGCTTAAGGAGAGACGAAAACTAATCTCACGACGCATCTAACAACCAGTAGGTGAGACATCTCCAGGCAATAGCTTTCATTTCGGTCTTCTTCAGAGGCGATGATGCTGCAACATTAAGTCCTCGGTAGGGGGTTTTCCATTTTGGTGAGCCTCAGGTAATGGGCTTCAACAGGTCTGCAGAGACTCATCAGAAAATCACCTTGGAAGCAGAAAGCCAGAAGTTCTCTTTGTTTACAGAAATGAAGGCCATATTCGTGATTGGTCTAGCTCTTATGATGCTTCCATATGCCGGTAAACATCATTCTCAGATTATCAGCTTGGAAATTACAATTTGCATCTCACTCATGAATCTGTGCTTCAGTCTATTCATGCATTAATGTTGCTTTCTCTTTTATGATTGTAGCTGCATACGATCCGCTGGATCCGAATGGAAATATAACTATCAAATGGGATATAATGTCTTGGACACCAGATGGCTACGTGGTGAGTATACTCGTCATTTAAAGCAATTTAACTTGGCTCAAAAACAGGGAATTTGCAGTACAATTAGAGGCCGCATCCGCATTACTTTTTCAATCCGTTTCAGACTTCTATATCTCAAATTCAACGGTCAAGTATGACAAAACTCTCTTTCAGACAAATTCATATGTTTCATTTCATCTCAGAAACTTAAAAAAAAGGAAGAAAGAAACCAGTCCCAAGACTATTTGTTAGATTTTGTTTTCCCTTCGTCATCTTCCCTTAAATCCAGTAAGTAAACTAACAGGGTACATGTAAACTAATAAATAATCTGTCTTTCATCAAATTCTTGAAGGCTACCGTAACATTAAACAACTTCCAAATGTACCGGCATATCATAAGTCCTGGGTGGACCCTAGGATGGACATGGGCGAAGAAAGAAGTAATATGGTCCATGGTGGGGGCTCAAACAACAGAACAAGGTGACTGTTCCAAGTTCAAGGGCAACGTACCACATTGCTGTAAGAAGACGCCCACGGTTGTGGACATGCTTCCTGGAGTCCCTTATAACCAGCAATTTACCAACTGTTGTAAAGGAGGTGTGTTGTCAGCTTGGGGACAGGATCCTGCAGGTTCTGTCTCAGCGTTTCAAGTCAGCGTTGGACTTGCTGGCACCTCAAACAAAACAGTAAAACTTCCCAAGAACTTCACTTTGCTTGGACCAGGACCAGGCTACACTTGTAGCCCTGCAAAGATTGTGCCATCCACAGTGTTCTTCACGCCTGATCGCAGGCGCAAGACCCAAGCACTTAGTAAGTTCTCATTTCCTCCAACATTTTAGCTTCCTAGATGCTGCATTTTAGTATACAGAAAAGCGTGGAATTCATCCATTGAGGTTTGAGAAGTTTTCAACCTCCTCTATTGAATACAATTGAGCCATAGAGGGTAATGGTCCAAGCATTTTCTCGACACTGGTGATTCAGGACTCAATATAACGTATATTACTTTTATGCAGTGACATGGAATGTAACATGCACTTACTCACAGTTCCTGGTCTCCAAGCATCCTAGTTGCTGTGTTTCATTCTCATCTTTCTACAACGAGACAATCACTCCTTGTCAGACTTGTGCATGCGGTTGCCATAACAAGAACAGCTGCATTAAGTAAGCTACTTCTTTTCGTTCCCTACTAGCTTAACCACAATCACATATTAATCTTCGCAGTTAAAACTTTTTGGTTATACATTCTTGGAACTGAGAGTAGACAATCCCCGTGAATGCAGGAGTAACTCCAAGGAGGCTCGCAGGAAGGGAATAAACACGCCTAAGAAGGATAATACACCGTTGCTCCAGTGCACCCATCATATGTGCCCTGTCCGAGTTCACTGGCATGTGAAGGTCAACTACAAGGACTACTGGCGTGCCAAGATTGCTGTAACTAATTTTAACTACAGGATGAACTACACTGAATGGACACTTGTTATTCAACATCCCAATCTCAACAATGTCACTCAGGTCTTCAGTTTCGATTACAAGCCTCTTGTACCATATGCATCAGTCAGTAAGTCCCTGAAACTCGAAATACTTGGTTTCTTAACGGAACCTACCTACCGATATTAAGTCCTGTTATTGATATGCAGATGACACAGGGATGTTCTATGGAATGAAATTTTACAATGATCTTTTGATGGAAGCTGGCCCTTTCGGAAACATCCAGTCTGAGGTGCTTCTACAGAAGGACACGAACACTTTTACATTGAAGCAAGGATGGGCATTTCCTAGGAAAGTTTATTTCAATGGTGATGAATGCATGCTACCCCCACCAGACGCATATCCATATCTGCCAAATTCTGCCTATGCAAATCCAGTTGCATTCTTTACTTTGCCAGTTTCACTGCTGTTGATATTGCTGTCAATGCTGTGATCCATCCTCCCAAGGACAAATAGATTGATAAAGCAGAATGGTTTGCAAAGGCCACAAATTTTCGTAGCAGATATACCATTCATTCATTGTCAATTTTAGCTGCACCGATATCATGCGTTATCAATTCAACCGCGTCGATTTCGTGTGTATTAGCTATCTGTATTGACTAATCGTGTTAATTAGATACATGTCATTCCTCACCCCACATCCTCAAATTTTCTGGGAAACTTAATAATACATAGCTGCAAATTTGATGGTTTCTTTTTCTCGAGCCTAGTTTCATGTCCTGTTTATTCACCTTCCATTTCATGAATGTTACATTTAAGTTGTTTGATAATGATAGTGTAACGGAAAGTAATTATAAAAGTATACGAACATTAACATGAACAAATCAGTATAATAATTGCAAATTCTACGAGTACCTGTTTACACATATGGATACAATACATAAAGTGTAACATAAAAAATATTGAAGTAGAAATCATTCTTGACAAAAATTGATTATGAAGAAAAGAATGTTACTTGCATTCACAATACAATAAGTAGCCCTGATAAGTGGAGCAGCATTATAGTGCAAACCTATTTGTTGCTTAAACCTGCTGCACTTTCTCATTCCAACACCATAAACTGAACTGACTTGGCTTCACGGAGCAGTACCAAAATTCAGATTGTTGGAACAACAAATATCCTTGCTAACATATCTAATCATGTTTAAGCCAAAAAGGCAATCATATACACCAGTAGTGTGACAAGAGGAGGAAGGAGGGACACGAATTGCCGAGAAACGCCATTTGGCAACCATGGGTAGGCATCTGGAGGAGGCATTACACAGTTTTCACCATTAAAAGAGATCCTTCTGGGGAATGCCCATCCCTTTTCAAATGTGAAAGTTGATGCATCCTTTCGGAAAAGCAGTTCTGACTGTACATTCCCGAGAGGACCAGCTTGTGATAGCAAATCATTGTAGAACTTAACTCCCCATAACATGGCCGTATCATCTGCAAATCAAGAATTTTGTATTGCGAAGTGGAAAGATAAGAATCTTGTGCAAGCTTTCATAACACAAATGATGAACGTAGAGATGTAAAGATGGCAGGTTTTAACTTACTTAATCCTTCATAAGGAGTTAATGACTTGTAGTTAAAGCTGAAAATCTGGGTGAGGTTATCAAAGTTGGGGTGTTGAACAACTAGATTCCACTGTGTATAGTTCATGCGGTAGTTGAAATTCGTAATAGAAACCTTTACTCGCCAGTACTCCTTATAATTTAACTTGACATGCCAATGGACTCGTATCGGGCACATATGGCTGGTACACTGAACAAGAGGTGCATTGTCAGATTTGCTTGGACTTGAGACAACTGAGGCCAAGTGTGGACTGTCTGGGCTGTGACATGCATTAAGTGAAAAGGATCCAAACCATCCATAAGCATAATGAAGGAGATAGCAAGATATGCAACAAAAGGATAGTTAAAAGCTTACTCTACACAGCTCCCAGATAATGTTTTATTGCTTTGACAACCACAAGCACAAGCTGGGCAACCTACTATAGTATCATTATAAAATGATGAGAGAGAAACGCAGCAGTAAGGGGTCCTCCCAGACAAAAATTGTGAATATTGGCAAGTAACATTCCAAGTCACTGCCATAACAGAAGGGAATCATTGTTAAGTACATGTTTTTATCGCAATGAACAATGTCATATACTAGAAAGAGTACTAATTGGCAGTCATCAAAGCATGCTCTAATATTTGGCCCAAACAAATCACTAACTTAACAACAAAAGGCTATTAGAAGAAGGTACTATGAAAACTTTGAACAAAGAAAGATATATACAATCTTCTGACTCCATTAGTCTTAAAATTGTAGTGCAAACCAGTATGTCTTACTGAGGACAACAACACCACAGGATTTATATGATCATCAGAGTTTAGTGAACGGGTTTCAATATATAACTTTCAATGGAAAAAGTTGGTCGATTACTTACTTAAAGCCTGAGTAACTCTTCTTTTATCGGCTGATATGAATTTAGTCGGTTTCCCAATCTTTGCAGGACCACAAGTATATCCAGGCCCTGGTGCTTTCAAAGTAAAGTTCTTTGGCACCCTGACAGTTTTGTTTGTGGTTCCAGCATTACCCACACTAACTTGGAAAGAGGCTATTGCAGTGGAAGGGTCATGGCCCCATGAATTAATCACTCCCCCTTTGCAGCAATTTGCAATCTGCTGGTTGTAAGGAGTTCCCGGCAACAAATCAACAACAGTTGGATCCTTCTTACAGCAATGGGGGATGTTTCCCTTGAATTTAGAACAATCCCCTTGCTCAGTCGTTTGGCTTCCCATCATACTCCAAATTACTTCCTTTTTCGCCCATGTCCAACCCAATGTCCAGCCTGGTGCTTGAATGTGGCGAAATTGCTGGAAGTTGTACATTGTAACAACCGCCTGCCAAGCACAAATAAGAATGGTGCAACACATATTAGATAAATCAGGGAAGGGATAGAGGAAACATTAACAAATGATCCATGAACTGGAATGAATTCCATAAAATTTTGCTGAAAAGAAGAGAGACACATGAAATCCTGAATCTTCTGGCGTAGAAAACCCATTAACCAAACTGATGAGTGAAAAACTTCTTATCCAACAGTCATAACAGTTAAATGAGCTCAAAAGAATTCACAGAACTCGTCTGCAAATCAACTATATATTGCCCTCTGTTATATATTGCCCTCTGAAGGTAACTAAATCTTACAGCAGAATAAGAAAACAGATACCAGGGCTGGGGTATCCCACTCTAGTAATGTGTAAGACACGCACGTTGTGACAAAAAATCCCTCACATTAAGGCTTAAAACAAACAGACACATGTATCCTTTTCTAGCACTTACAACATAGCCATCTGGTGTCCAGCTCATTATGTCCCATTTGATCGTAATGTTTCCATTTGGATCGAGAGGATCATAGGCATCTGCAAATAAAACAACACCTCAATGAGAAGTTGAATATCCAAGATTTAAAAAATTCCATTCCAATCCACTAGTAGTCAAAGCAGCCAGGACCAAAGATGACAAGAGAAACAAAGTTCACCACACAGCAGAAGGGAGAAGCACGTGGATTAAGTGTCCAAATCCAAATTTTCAAGTTTTGAGTTTAAGAGTGGCAGGAAATCATATCTTTGCTGAGGCATATAGCCAAAAGCAATGTCTTATAAATCAAAGTAAAGAAAACACAGCAAACAGAAACTTTGAGATTATAACGTGAAATAGTATGATAGAAAACCCAGTTTCTCTTGCAATAGATTTGAACACAAATGCCTTGGATACTACAAATCACTTTGTCCTGGAAGACTGTAGGAAGACTGTAATGCCTCAAAGAGTTAAACCTTAAGTGGATGAGTGAAGCAGACCGCAGATCAAATAAAAAGGAAAAAGAAAAACAGTCAAAAGCTCAAGATCACATCATTATACCTAAAGTAAAGAAGCAAGACTAACCTGTACATGTGAAAACGAAGCAAGAAAGGAAGAAGAGAAGCAAAATGGTGAAAGAAGCAAGCTTGGTAACGGATCCGGAGGCTGACGGTAAGTAAGACTCCATATCTTGAAACAGACTTGTGTTGTGAATGTGATTTGGGTTGCTTTCTTGGTTTAGCTGAAGATCCAGACGAGAAAAAGAAAGAACAAGGTAATGGAAGTAATGGCCCTTCTCTCTCTCTTCACTTCTTTTAAGTTGAAGAGAAGACCATTACAATGTGTTCCAACTGCTCCGAGAGCGTGACAGTGTGAGTCGCGAATTTAACATTTTAGTGGCACTGGCAACTATAGTCGGTCGACGACATGTAAAGAGTCAATTACGATAATATCCTTAGCTAATTATGATTGATAGCAATCCATCTTTACCCGTTCTGTAAGTTTGATTGATAGCCGCATCAAGACTTTTGCGTGAGAAAAGAAGAGAAATCGAGCGGGTGAGTGATTAGGGACAGATTTGGAATTAAGACCACGCGTTTGGGAAAAATGAAACATAGATCTGTTGATGACAGCTCGCTGTCGGTGGAGTTATAAAAAAGAGTCCAAATTTTCTATCCAATATTACTCTGTCTTATTCTATTTCATGAAATCTCAGCTATTAATTTTGCGGGATCCATGTAAACTTCATGCGGAACTATATAAATAAATGGCTGAGATTTATTAGACATAATAAGACACCATAATATTGGACAGAGGATCTGAACTCAAAGAGGTGTTTTGGGAAAATAATTTATAAAAAATTGCCTACCTAATCTTTGGCTAAATAATGCAATTTGGTGGTTAAGGACAGCAAACTTGCAAGTTCTTACTTCATACATACACTCAATCATATTTAAAATTGAACCCATATTTCCTTCTAATAATTGCATTTCAAACTATTCTGAGTTTAGGAATATTCTTGACTTTCTACAACTTGTGATATTATTTTCTTAAAGGGCCCCAATGCAATCTAGATGATTAAGAACTCTCTTTATATATTACTTTATGATTATTACATCTTAAACTTAATTATTTTTTTACATTATTTTGCGACCGGAATTAGAGAAAAACAAAATTATGTGTTGGAAGCAAAGGGCTTGGGTCCCCCGCGATATGGACCTATTTTGATAGGATCAGTTTGGCTAGACCGGTTTGGTTTGAGACACACAAGAAATTTATTATTCAAAGAAAAAAAACTAGATGTAAAGATTTCATTTGTATCGTTTTCTTCATAGTAAAATTATCTCTATTCTTGTCCGAGGACGTCGGCATCATTGGCCAAACCTTGTTAAATATTTGTGTCGTTTTTCTTTATTTCGATGTTTTGAGTGTGTGAGTGTGCACGTGATTATTATTGCGATTTATCTAACAATTTTGTTGATTTATTTTAGCTTATTATTTCTAAGTTTAATATTCGTTATAGTTAGTCAATTTTGTTTAATTTAAACTCTATTGTTTCTATAATGTGCATAAGAGACCCTAAGTAAATGAAAAGTTTGATAGAGTTAAAACTTTATCATTTGAATGCTACGTCAATGTTAGTAATTGTTTACAATTAAATAGTAAGTCTACTACCATGTGATATTTTGAGATCCATTATCTAAAATTTAAAATATAATTATTTATATAATTATCTAACAAAACTTATGCATTTGTTACCTCTTCTAATAACCTTTCTTCCATACTAAACTCAATAAAGTAGTGTAACCAAAAAAACAAAAGCTCAATAAAGTAGCCGTTACATTAAGATCCAAGGCATTAGAATTTTGGGCATTCTTTAATAGATATCGATGTTGACATGAGTAGACAGATAAGCGACGTTGCTTAGATATCGATTGCAATTACTAAAATTTACTAACTATAGCGGAGATTAAACTTAGAAATACTAAAAGAAGATAATAGTACTTAGACTTTGAATCCCCCGTGGACTTCTCATATAATCATGATTTCACTAATTAATTTAATCTATGAGTTATTAGGCTGCGAAAATTACTATCATTTGTTAATATCTTTTTTAAAATTATTAACACCTAATTCTTGATTGATTAACTGAAATCTCTTTCTATTTAATTAAGATTGCATTAATCGATTCGTAAATTTTACTATTAAGTTTTAACCCTAATTTAGAGGATTTATGTGTACCTTTCTCTAAGTTTGTATGTAACTCTTTCCAAGTATGGTAGATTTATTTATACAAAAAAAATTTTCAATCTCAAATATATGAAATCATATATAAAATAATGCACTAGCAATATTAATTCAAGAATAATTAAGAAAATATAATTGAATCTCAATGAAAATAAAGAAAATTTAAGTTAAAATAAATTCATTATTAGGTCTATCCCCGGGATCATCTAATCCAAGTACCAACAAAAATTTAGCTCATAATCACAAAAAACATGACATCAAAATTAAAAGACATGGTAAAATCTCTTTTAATCTTTGTGAAATCTATTTTAGAATAATGGAAATCCACTATAAATATGTTTCATTGCTTGTTCTTCATCCTCTCTATCATTCTAGGCTGTCAGTTTGTGCTGTCCTAAGCCTAACTTGAGCCTCTTAGGAACCTCCTATGATCTTCCGTTGTTTTCTCTTCATAATTGTCTTTTACAGTGAAAAATTAGGGTTTTTAAAGTGTACACGGTTGTATGCATGACCATGTACCTTAATCTTAATTCTTTAAAAATAAAAAAGAAACATGGTCCTAAATAGCTAAGTCATTGTCAATACAACTCTATAGACTTGCTCGGTTATGTCCATCAACAAGGTCCCTTCAAAATAGCTTCAAATCTTCTATTTTCTCAGGACTTCATCCTAACTCTTTTTTTATACATAAAGACAAATAAAACCTAAAACCATAATAGAAACAAGATAAGTACCAAAAATAGTAAAAAAACTCTCAAATAAAAAAGCAGAATGTATTAAATATAATATTAGAAATGTCGTCTATTTAGTATTTATCAAATTTTCTCACACTTAAACATTTAGGGTGTGTTTACTTTCTGAAAATTCTCTAATTTTTTAGAAAAAAATTTCATAAAATAGAAAATAATTAGAAAAC
>JAOSBP010000007.1:11407650-11419874 GCA_027563825.1 Erythroxylum mucronatum | reverse complement strand
GCATCCTTGGTAGCATTTAGCAGATCCTCTCTTGCTCCGGTGATGAGAATGTCATCCACGTAAATGATGATGGCAACGAAGGTGGTGCCCTGGCCCTTAGTGTATAGGCAGTGATCTGCTTCGGTTTTGTCAAATCCCAACCCCTTTAGCTTTGTAGTTAATTCTTTATGCCATTGTCGCCCTGCTTGTTTGAGACCATAGATGGATTTTAGTAGTCTGCAGACCTTTCCTGCTGTAGCTTTCTCGTAGCCTCGAGGTGGTAGCATGTATATCTCTTCATCTAAGTTGCCATGTAGGTAAGCGTCATTGATATCGCATTGTATGATGGGCCATTTTCTGATGGTGGCCACAGCTAGAAAGGTTCTGATGGTCACTATTCTAGCCACAGGTGAGAAAACCTCCGAATAATCCACACCTTCCCGCTGGTTGAAACCTTTTGCCACTAGTCTTGATTTCAATTTATCTACCGTGCCATCAGGGTTGTGCTTTACCTTGTAAACCCATTTAGAGGCTATGGCTCGTTTGCCTTTAGGTAAATCTGATAACACCCAGGTCTGGTTTTCTTCTAGGGCAGTGAGTTGGTCTTGCATAGATTGTACCCATGCTGGTGATTGGCTGGCTGTTTCATAAGATAGAGGTTCAAAAATGGAACATACATTACCTATGAATTCTTTGTGATCTGGGGTATGTATGAGCTGAAGGTTTGATGTCGTGTCTCCATGTACTTTTGCAGGTCCATAGATTGGCAAAGGGGTGTCAGCTGAATCAAGGGAAGAAGTGGAAGTATGAGCCGATGAATGGTGGACATAATCTTCAAGGTATTTGGGTGTGGTATGTGTTCTTTGACTTCTGCAGATGTTTTCATTTGTGGTGATATCTTGGTTAATGCCTATGGGATGTTGTGGTGATGCTGTTTTTGTAGTGTGCGGGCTTAGGGTAGGCTGTGGGCTTAGGTTAGGCTGTGGATCTGGTGGTTCTGGCATGTTACTGAAGCTATCAGTGTGAACATGAGTGGGATTGTGAGGGAATAGTGGCAGTGGAGTCTGCTGATGGTTAGGGTGGAGATTGGCCAAAGGAAAGGTATTTTCGTGGAAAGTGACATCTCTGGAGGAAAAGATGGTTTGGGTTTCAATGTCCATGACTCTGTAGGCTTTGTAATCGGGCATGTATCCAAGGAAGAGGCATTTGGAGGCTCTAGGATCAAGTTTGGCTTTGTGGGGTGTTTTATTGAGGGCAAAACATAGGCATCCGAAGGTCTTTAGGTGTTCATAGGTGGGTTTCTTGTTATGCAACTTCTCATAGGGGGTTTTCCAATGTAGGCCTTTAGTGGGGATGCGGTTTAGGAGATAAGTGGCAGTAAGGAGTGCTTCCCCCCAATAATGTGTAGGTAAGTGGGCAGTGTATAATAGGGCTCTTGTGATTTGGAGGAGATGTTTGTGCTTTATTTCTACTACCCCATTTTGTTGTGGGGTATAGGGGCAGCTCTTTTGGTGTGTAATCCCCATATCAGCAAAGTATTTGCTGCATTCAATGTTTAAAAATTCCCTCCCATTGTCTGTCTGTATTTTTAAGACCTTGGTCTCATATTGTTTTTCAATGGCTGTGATGAATTGGGTTATGGTGGGCTGTGTGTTGGATTTGTGTTTGAGCAGAAAAGTCCAAGTGGCTCTCGAGAAATCGTCCACAATTGTTAGGAAAAATTGTGAACCATCTAAGGTAGGTACTCTATATGGTCCCCATAGGTCCATATGTAGAAGTTCAAAGGGCTTAATAGTGTGAATTGTGTGTTTAGGAAAGGGTTTTCGGTGCTGTTTTGCCATAGGACAGATTTGACAATCGGTTAAATGCAAATTTGAGAAACTAATTTCATTGATATGTTGCATTTTCTCTTTGGAAACATGGCCTAACCTATTGTGCCATACATTGAAGGGAATTGAAGCATGCAGTGCTAGATTCTTGGTTGTGTAGAAGTCTAGGGGAGGCCCTTTTAAGGTTCCTGGGGGCAGTAGGTGTTCTGTGTTCAGCTCATACAACCCACCCTTCGCCTTGACTGCTGCCACCACATTGTTAGTCTGTAGGTCCTGCAAAAATAGCCTGTTAGACACAAAAATAGCAGCAATGTTGTTCTGTGTAGTAAGCTTGTTCACTGATAGTAGGTTTTTGAAAAAATTTGGAATGTGCAGGATCCCATCAAGTGTTATGTCATCCCCAATAGTAGCCTGGCATATGTGTTTTACTTGCTGTTTTGTACCGTCTGGGAGTGTGACAGGTTCAAAAATGTGATTTATTTCATGCTCATGACAGTGGTCTAGGTTGGTAACCATGTGAGATGAAGCTCCTGAATCGATCAACCATGAGCATTTGTTATCTGCATTATAAATATGTGTTTTGTCTGGGGTATTACCTGCGTAGTTTGCAAGTCTGCCAACTTTTACCTCTCCTGTGCCCTTTCCTTTAATTGCCTTGGAGATTTCCTGTTGTATGAAGGCTGCAAGGTCTTGCGGAATGTGTTCAGTTCTTTCACTGCCCTCACTTAGGTCTTGTTGTGCCTCTGCAGGGGTGTCGGTAGTTGCAACGAAGTTGGCTTTGATCTTTTGCCCTGTCATCTCTTTGTACCAGTCGGGGACGCCATGGATCTTAAAACATGTTTCTATGGTATGGCCTGTCTTCCCACATTTCTCACAGTATTTATCTTCCTTTTTGACAAGTTGTTTTCTGCCAATGTTGCTGTTGGTTCTTCCTCCCCTCTTGACGTTTGTGTTGGACTGCCTTGCCATCATTGCCACACTTATGTTTCTGTCATTGCTTGCATTCACTGTTTTCTGCCTTTCCACTGTTTGCATCATTGCAAATGCCCTATTTACTAGGGGCAGCGGCTCCATTAACATGATCTGATTTACTACATGCTCATAGTCCTCATTTAAACCCATTAGAAACTGTACCAACCTGTGTGTATTTTCCTTGTTGGATATCGCTTTAGCAGCATCGCATGTGCATGTGGGCATCGGGTCTAGACTAGCCAAGTCATCCCAGAATTTCTTTAACTTTGTGTAATAGGCAGAAATAGTAAGGTTACCTTGTTTAAAGAGACTGATCTCTCTCTCTATTTGGTACAGCAATGGCCCATTGGCCTCTCCGAACCTTTCTCTTAATTCCTCCCAAAGTTCTCTGGCTGTAGGGAAAGACAGAAAAGCATCACTGAGTTCTTTGGCCATGGAGTTGAGTATCCATGATTTGACCATGGAGTCCGCCCTCCTCCATCTGGCAAGCAAGACCACATCTTCTGTTGGCTGTGAGCAAGTTCCATCCACAAATGAGAGCTTGTCTTTAGCACATAGGGCAATCAACATCGACTTGCTCCAGGTTAGGTAGTTATTCCCATTGAAAAGGGTTGTGGCTAACACAGCCCCAGGGTTTTTTGTGTTGGTAATGGAATAGTGTTCCATATCAGGGTTGGTAGTACTGTCTGCTGTTTGAGACATTGTGGTAGGTAGGTTTTGTGTTGTGGATCAGACCTTTGTCTCTGATACCATGAAAACAATATTGATGAAGAAATGTATTCTTTATTTCATCATAAGGAACTATACAGAAGAAGGGTATTTATACAAGGAATTAGAGGGTTGCTATTGGCTGCTAGAGGAGCAGTACTGGAGAGGGCGATTGCTGCCGCTGGAGGGACTGTACAGGTAAGGTGAGCGCCATGTACAGAGAGGAGGAGGAGAGCAGGGAATCATGTGGGGACCGCCTGACATGTTGTCCCCTTGCAAGCTGGTTTGGTCTGCTGGTGGTCCGAAGGTGGTGTTGGTGTGTGTGAGGTGAGTGAAGCAAAAGAGAAAAGAGAAGGGAGTGAATAAATTGTGTTATGGGTGTCGGGTTGTGGGCTGACCCACGAAGCCCACTTTAACAGTCTACATGAAATTTTCTCGAGGTTTCTCACCACCCAAAGATAAGGTATGCAAATTGAAAAAATCGTTAAATGAGTTGAGACGAGCATTGAGATGATTATAGAACATAATCATTGTCTTGCATTGGTCAAAGGACCTCTTCTTAAATAACTAGAGAAAAATAGGCATTCGAAGGCTCATTTACTGGACCATAACCTGCCCTGAATTGAGTTATGTAGTTCACATTTTAGCTCAGTTTATGCAGACACCGAGATAAGAGCATTGGCAAGCAGTACTCAAGGTGATACAACATCTGAAAGGAAATCTAAGTTAGGGTATCTGTCTTCATTCTAATGGTAATTTGCTATTATCTGAATATTGTAACTCTGGTTGGGGTAGTTGTCTATTCACACGATGATTTTTGACTGGATGCTTTGTATTATTAGTATAATCATATTATGTAAGATGAAGAAGCGACACACGGTATCCCACTCCTCAACGCGCAAGTGGTGACTGATATTAGGAGGAGGGGTATGCCAGACGCTCTCCGCATAGGCGCCTCCTGACTCCTAGGAGGGCTAAAAAATCAGCGCATTGATTTCCTTATCTAAAGACATGAGTGATATTATAGTGGGAAATCCTGGCCAGATGAGAGCGGATATCAGAAATTAGATTAACTAGGGGATGGAAGAATAAATCGTTGGAAGGAAGAGATAGACAGCACAGTGCTTCCAGGGAATCGAACTCGAGCAGAAGTCCTTCCCAAGGATAGGTGCTGGCAAAGGCGAGCCCATATCTGAGGGTCATAAGTTTCGCAACCATGATAGTGGTGATCCCGACCCAATAGGAAAAGCCCGCGATCCACATACCGTAGCTATCTCGAAGCAAGCCGCCAATCCCTGCCTGACCTCGATGGCCGCGAACACTCCCATCGACATTGAGTTTGAGCCAAGGGTTGGCCCATGCAACCAGTCGTGGGGGCTGTGGTGGAGGCTGCCCTAGCTGGGCAACGTCGAAGGCAGCAATATAGTCGCGAAATAGCACGAGTACTTGGTTGATCTGCACGGCCAGGTTAGTTTGTGCTCCCTCAATCACTAACTTGTTCCTGGTGCGCCATATGACCCAGCAAGTGATAAAAAATCGTCCTAGGCAAAATATGGACCCATCTGTTGGAACACAGTTGGCTTTAAGCCACGCAAATGGGAGCTGCTCTCGATAAAAAGGAGCCGATCGTGGGCGTTGGTCTGAGTCCCATAGTTGCCTAGCATGAGGGCAGTCCCGTAACAGGTGAAAGACACTTTCCCGGTGCGCTCCACAACGTCCACACAAGTGAGGCACAAAGGCCCCGCTCATACCTCATTTCCAGTCTTTTACGAGAGGACAAAACATATAAAAGTGAATTGTCATTTTGTTCGGAATGAGCTATCTGGTAACATTTTCACATCCTATGCCCTTTCCTTTCAACAACTTGCCGAAATACTAACAAAAGGGCTTGATTCACAAAAGTTTCGTACTTTCTTTTTACCAAGTACTACAAACACCAATTTAAGGAGTACTGGATCATATGATATTGTAAATAACATTATTTGAGATGTTTTACATCATGTAGCTAGAGATAACTAATTGATAGAGGTGAATATGTTTTTAGGCGTCAATTTATGTAAAACAAGCGCCTCTTCCAGCTTTCTCTGATTTGGTCATAAGTTTAAAGAACTATTTGGCTATTGGAAAGCAAAACAGAAAATGGGATATCAGGAAAAGAACAATGCATTATCTTTGTTACTCAAAAAGGAACAAACTCTAACTATCCAATATCTTTTTATCTATTTGGTCATAACATCCACAAATATTTTCATATAAATTGTCCTCTAAAGACCATTACTTTCTACACATGTTAACTCTTTCAAAACTGGGAAAACGATGCAGGCCTTGACAAAAGAGGATTAGATTATATTGGTAAAGACATTTAGCCAACTCCAGTGTTTTTATGTCCATCAACAATGAATCTAAACTTGGAACTTTTGGCAGCACATGAAAGGCCATGTGGAGTAAGCTGGAAAACCAACAGATACTGCTTGCTTTTCCTACTGATAATTTGCTTATATCAAAAGTTCATTCCAACCTTGGGCGCTTCTGGTGTGTTTCTCTCATCCAATCAAGACATTCCTCTGCAGTCCTTGTGGGATTGGCAAGCTGCCATGCACGCAATTTTTGTTGCTGCAAGCAGCAAACAACACAGAATGTGAGCTTTCTAACACCAGCAGCCTTAAGTATTATCATCCAGGAAATGATTCTACAAACATGTTAAGAGTGCAGGAAAGAAACCACTTACCCACTCCCTAACAAGTGGTCCTCCAAATTTGAGCTGCAAAACGTTCATAATGTCTCTCCCAGAAACTAGGGGCTTCACATCCCAAACTTTCTCGAGACCTGTATTTCAGAAAATAGCACTTCAATTGTAGAAACTGTGTATGAAAGTTTGTTTTAATGAATGAACCTCAATCATAGCATTTGATGCCAAGACATTTCAATCACCAGCTCAATCATCACAATCTACTGCAGGTTATGGTAATTTCACATCTTTTTCTGGCTTACAAGTAGGAAAATAAGAATTCTTATTCTTTGGAGACAAGCTTTTACAGAGGAGGATAAAGTGTATACCCATATTAACTATAGCTTGCTCAGCTGCCTCAAACAAATCTCTCCTCTTCTCCAGTTGAAACTGATTGTCTAAAAATTCTGAAGTAGAGTCAATATCAGGGGGATATAATATGGTTGAAATTAGCAAAGCAACTCGCCAGAAGTCTTTGATTTCTCGCAGCAGAAATCCTGAATAGATAATGAAATAGAGGTTACCATAAGGCCATAACTAAGGGATTTTCATCCAAGGATCTGCTTCTATACAAATAAATTGTGAAATATTCAATCCTGGAAGTCTTAGAAAAGAGTTTGTAATGTGTATATAGTGATAGAAAAGCAAGCTAAGCATAAAGGGGATAATTTATACAAGAAACCAGACAAATCTAAGAACTCTAATTAATCCAAGCAGGCTCGAGCTTGGACGGCCCATTGCCATGCCTAGTTCAAACCTATTATCGTTTTGGGTAAACTTTCTAAAATAACGCCATTTTGATCTAAAAATTCTGAAGCTTGCGAACCAAAAAAACATTGTTTTGGGAGGTGATCGGTCCACAGGCCGGGCCTCAAGCCAGCCCGTTTAGGCCTGAGTGCAGCCCGAAACCCAGTCAAACCCAGGCCAAAATTGCCACCTCTGTTTTGAATCATGTGTCCAACCTGATTAATGAACCATTCACGGAAACATTCTTTTTTAATATTATTTCAGCACAGAGCACATAGTTGATGACGACGCTGAAAAATAGCACATTACCTCTGCCCCCTAATCCCATAAGCATACAAGTTGATACAATACACCATCACAATTAAAGAAAGTAGCAACTAGAACAAGATCTTGACAATGTTGTTCTACAATTCGACATGTAAGATATAGACTTAGGCTCTAGATAGCAAAAAGATTTTTCAAGTTGAAATTGGAAGCATCATGTCTTTAGATGCATGTCATCACCCTGAAACCCAAAACGCATTCTACTGAAAGCCAGAAAGATGAAACATCAGTGCTAAACAGTGAAGTTGTAATGCTACCCTAACATAGCTTGATTCTCCATTCAAGTCACTGAACTGTCCATGAGGATACCAATTGATTTGATTCCTTTTAGAGTTAAATGAAGGTCATCAGCATACATCAAAGTTTGGAGTACATAGCATTCTTATCATTTTCAAGTACAAGTCACCAACTCATTATAAACTAATAGTGTAACATTAAGTATTAGCATTTTTTAAGAGTATTAAGCACCATTTTACTAAAAAATAATTGTGTAGCACTTAAATGAATGCCAAGGAAAAATAGTCAATCAAGAACCAAACAGAAGTTTGCAACTTTTTGTTATATTTAACTGGAACTTAGAAAATTCAATCGTATAAAAAGATACATATAGTAATTGTCAAGAAACAGAGTCAGGCTTTGCCCAGAGAAAGTACACACAGCACCAAGACATCGTACCTGTCAATACTCGGAGTTTTGATGTATTGGGTAAATCAACATTCTCCATTTCCCAATCAACTTCAATAGGCTGTGTGTTGTTGTTAGATGCAAGTAATGGAAGCAAGCTTAAGAATTTCCCGAGTGACGCATGTATTTTCACAACCTGAACCAGGTTCATATTTATGTAAACCCAATACTCTATAGGAAATAATGCACAAGGCCCCAGCTATAATCGGGATATTGAGAATAGCAACTAAAAGATAGTGAGACTGACTGTGTCAAGATCACTGGACTTTTGCTTCAGAGAACTTTTGAAGATAAAGCTGACAACAGGAATCTGCATGCAAAAACATGGATTTTTAGATGAACTCCTATGTGTGAAACTGCGCATTAAAACTTTAGTGCCAAGATTAACGCCCATCTTACAATCAAATGAAACTAACATCAGATTCTAAAGCAATTATTTATTTTTTATAAGCCTTTCACTGCTAGTAGTGCTGACAATCTACAAGTAGCATCATTCAGTTATTGTTCTAAATTTCTCCAAACAATTTTTTTCTTGGTACTCCCACCAATTAATCATAAATATTACATCTTATCTTGGATGTGTAATTCCAACAGTAGGTTAAGGTCTTATAGGCCCATAAAGTGAAAATAACAGATGAAAAATAAGCAAAAAGAACAACTAAACTAATGAAGAAGAAAATTTATAACTATTGTACCTTTTTACCCTTCTCATCCTTGTATGTGATATCTCTGAAAGGAAGGAATAAAGCAGTATAGAAAGCGAGCCTTCTCTGTTCATTCTGCGATTCAGTTCATATGATTAATAAGACCAAACTTTTGAAGACGATAAATTTTTAAAAGATGAAAACTAGAAAAAAATACTTTGAAAAGCTTTCGAACAGAATTAAAAAGATATATACGAGAAAAAAGTACACAAGTTTCAACTCACAGAAAATACAGTGCATCTAATTACTTGAATAAGGCTCCAAGTAGCATCCAAATAAGCAACACAAAGCCTGTCAAAAGTGAAAATATTAATGGTCAAGCACCAAATAGAAACTAGACAAACTACAGAGTGATCCTCGTAAAGATTTTCAAAATTCTCATATAATTAATGTTAATAAAATTAATAGATCTTCACAAACCCTTTTTGGTGAAAGAACAAATTCATCTATTTCAGTTCGTGCTTTTTCTCAGTTGAGCTTATGCTTCTCTACGTTTACCCTACCAAGTATCCTAAGAATAGTTAAAAGAAGATAGTGAACAGCTAAGTCTATTTGAACAAAATGAGTGAGAGGCTACAATTTTCCACCAATTATTATGTCTTAAAGCTCATAATCAAGTTTAATAAGCTAACTAAAGGAGAGAACATTAGTTTCCACAGAATAAAAACCAAATACAATGAAAGGAGAAATAAAGAACAAACTGACAACATGATATGAAGTTTATTTAAAAATTTTGTAGATTTGACTTTACCTGGGGCATTCATCTGATACCTCTGACTCAGCCTTGGGATGGAGAGTGAAAACAGTCCAAAATAATGTTAAATCACAAATGTATCTCATAGCTTTCACAGGTTGATTACCAGAGATCATTAGATCAATCTGCATTAAGAATTAACAGCAAGATAAGTACAATGTTACATATATGACACAGAATACTCCCAAGGGGTAAAATGAACATACTTCTGTCCCAATGCGCTCTTTGCTTACTTTAGCTCCCAGAGCATTCTTCACTTCATCACTTGCAGCAGCAGCTTTGAGCTCTTCATCTAAAGTAAATCCAAACCTTGCACCTAGAACAGAATATGAATGAATATTAGAATGGCATTTCAGGGCTTTTGTAGCCAAAACACCATGTGGAAAATTAACCATGTACACCAAACTTGTATAATGAATGACTTGACAAACTAGCAGCTCAGAAGGTTGAGTAGGACTTTATCCAACATTCTGACCATCAACGAATTCAATAGAATTAGTTCTAACAACCAAATGGTAAATTCAATGGTAACAAACAACTAAACAACCTAGCTGGGAGTTTTATTCCCCCCTAAATGGAAGTCAACAAAGTTTTGATGATGCTGAAGTAACAATCATTGACTACAAATCAATTCAGAGTAAGCATAATTAATTTCTTCAAGACCCCCAAAATTTGAGTAGACTACAATGAATGATACATGAGAGGGAGAATGACTAACAATATACTTATGCTGGTAAGTTGCAACAGTTTAAGACTTATGTTTACGATTAGAAAGTGAAGTCGTTCCAAGTTTTACAATACAAATACAAGAGGAAATGAGATATAGTTAAGAGGAAAGAAAAATTAAAACAATACCAAATCGAATAGCTCTAAGGAATCGAAGTGGATCAAAACAATACCAAATCGAATAGCTCTAAGGACTCGAAGTGGATCATCCAAAAAAGTAGCCTTTGGAGGTAAAGGAGTCACTATCTTCCCAGATTTTAGATCTGCAATACCTAAAGTAAAAGCAAGAAAAAGCTAAATAAGGGAAGAGTTGTTAATCTGTAACCTCAAGAAGCAAAAACACTAAGAAATGCTGATCAATATAATAAAATTACACCTACCTCTGCCAGTAAGGTCTTCAACTGAGCTAGTATTGATATTGTAGAACAAACTGGCTGACAAAAAGGTTCTTAACTAAGCCAAAGGATATTAAAAAGAATGATAAATTATGTTAAATGTACAAAAGAAAATACCTATTGATGGTTAAATCCCTTCTATAAGCATCCTCTTCTGCTGTACCAAATTTCTGTAGCAACATGCAAATCATTATAGATTCCAACAAATACCATAAACTTGAAAATAAACTATAATATAAACTACAAACAAATAATGTGGTCTTTGGATACAATAGATATTCAACCATGATTAAAAAGGATAACTTAAGTCCAATATACGAGATATACAATCATCATAATCTCAACTACACCACCTCCAAGGTGTAGCCATTGCTTTTGGTAGCAAAACATTTGCAATATGGTCCTGTTTTCCAAATTTCATAAAGTAAAATAAAACCAAATGCTTAGACAATCACATAACACAGAACCTTTTTTTTTTTTTGAAAAATAACACAGAACTTATTCTATAGTAAGAAAGGAATAATACGGAAGACTATTAAAAACACTGAGCAGTTCATTCCATTAATTTCTTCTGAACCATTTAAAATCCAAACTAAATGGTATTTTGAACAGCAGAAAAATGAAAGGCCAGTCAGTGACTCATTAGATGAATACCATAGCAGGAATTCGACTATTCTCACTGTAGTCTTCACACCTTAGATTTACAAAATCAATCCATAGATCAAAAATGCGCATCCTCGCAGTTTCTAAGTGCTTGGATTGATCAGGATTGCTGCACCAAGAAAATGGATAAGACAGCTTCTTAGATGTGCTAAAATAGTAGCTAACTACAGAGCTTAAAGTTAAAAAAGAAGCAAAGAGCAAACAATTCCCACACCGGGGGATAACGCAGATTCCTTGAGCTTGTTCACCAGTAGATAACAGGTAATCCCTGACCTTGTCAACAAATACACTACCCACCATATTATCAATAGCAATGTCTATGTCATAACACTCTTTCCCTAGAAGCTGCAAATAAAAGAAAAAAGAAAACATCACAGAAATCAATTCACAAAGCTTCAAAAGCGAAAACAAAATATGGGAACTGAGGTGACTTCAAACCTTATCTCGAACCCAGCCGCCGGCAACGCGGAGGTTGGTGGAGAGATTGAAATGGTGGAGAGTATTGAGAAGGCGATCAAAAATCTTTTTCTCAGTGTCTGTCAGGTCAAGCTTTTCCCTTACATGAAGTGGTTGCGGTGTACAAGTGGTCATTGCTTTAAAAGATGAGAACTTTCTTCTAAAAGGGAACCAAAGTGAAGCTGCAGCACTTGAGTTGTTGCTAAGAGTTCTAAGACAAGAGGAAGAGGAAGAAGGGAGATATATGGGTAGTTCCAATATCAAATTCATGACTTGTTTACGTCCTCCATCCCCAAGTTTATGCCTTCATTTCTCCAACGAGTCTCTCTGGGTAGTTTAACCGTTGAGGATTTTCATCAAGTAGATGGCAGGCATCAAGTTGAAGAAGTGATACCCAAAATTCGTAAGCAAGAGTAAAAAATTGCGGTATTTCTTATCTATCGGAGTGAAAGGGCAGAAGACGAAAAGGCTTTGGCGTAGTGGAAGACAAAACGGGAGAAACGTAAAGACTATCCTCGGTTATGTTCTATTTTTAAAATTACAAACAAATTGTAT
>JAOSBP010000007.1:11393581-11406347 GCA_027563825.1 Erythroxylum mucronatum | reverse complement strand
CTTCCCTACCAAGCATCCATCTTCATTCCATTCCCATTCCTTATTTCTCATACCTATGAAACAAGCACCCCCTAAGTATTATTTTGGCTAATTTTTTACATTTATAAAGTAATTTTTGTGAAACTCAGAAAGAATATAGTTTTACACAAATTATGAATCAACCGTTGGAGCTATAAGTTTTCTGATAAATATGAAATAAAAAACAAATATGAAATAAATAAATTAACATTTGAGATTTGGTAACGTAGCTTGGCACACTTTATTTGCGCCTGCAGAGTCCTTATCAAGTTTAATCACTTTTGTCAAAGAACAATAATAGTTTTACTCAAAGCATTACAGAGCCGACTCACCTAACCCTTAATACTATTCCTTGTCTTCATAACCTGTAAAAGTAATTCCTACCTAATAACACGACCACCTAGTGTTAACCTCATTAGAGGATTTTCTCAACAACGTTTAACATTAAAAATAAGAAATAAATAACTCAAATAATAAAGGACATAAATAAATACACTAAAGATAAGAAGAATAACTCTCCTAATAATTTTAGTTTGTTCAACAAAAGATGGAAAGTTGTCTACTAAGAAATCTACTTTAGTCTTTCACTATTATCACCCGAACATCTCACGCACAGTAGCAGAGAAATCACTAATATACATGAACGTCACTAATAGGGATGGATCCAGAAAATTGTTTAAGTGGGGGAAAAATTTTAATTGGAACAAAATTTTATTTTTAGTGGGCGCAAAGTTTTAATGGAAGTAAAATTTTATTTTTTTACAGGATCAAAACTTAAAAAAATTAAGTTTTTTATATAAAACTTTTTGGAGCCAGTGGGATCAAGTGCCCCCACTTGCCCCCAATGTGGCTCCATCCTTGGTCACTAATATACATGAAAGTTTCTACCGAAACGTCACAAACATCGGAGCTACAAAATCCGCAAAAGTTGCTGGAATTTTTCGCACACCACCATCACTAATGATAGCCACAAAAACACATATAATCAAATACCCAATCAGCCCAATAGAAAATCACACCATCAACCAAAAACAACAGCTGCAAAGATCACGAAAGCTTCTGGAGTTTTTGTATCTCACATATCACATATCACGTATCACAAACAACAACCACCAAAACTACCACATCATCGATAGTGTGCGGCCCAACATAATCACACAAAAACCAGAAAATCCAGCTACTAAAATTACATAACCTTAATAACGAAAACCGCACAACAATGGTTGTTCAAAAGTCAAAAAGATGCAGCTGCAAAGTTGGATAATAATAACATAAAATCAACTACAAAATAATATCCAAGATAACCGTGAAAATTCCAGCTGCCAATTCACCATATGCCCATCGTATATCTACCCAAAACAACAATAATACAACTCCAAAACTCACGTACCATAGCAGTAATCCAACTGCAAAATAGTTAATCAAATCTCTAATAATTTAGCTACCTTAGATAGCTATTATCACCAAAATAGGCTAAAAATTATATCCTATCTTGATTTTAATTTTAAACCTAATCAACCTTATCTTGAAAGAGTCATACATAAGATAGAATACAAAATTCTAAGTATGTCCAACTAAGTCCAATTTCAAATAATGCTCAAAATTTAATAATAAGATATCATAGCATATATCTTAACATTTTGATTTTTTTAAAATTATAAAATAGTCCCTCAATATACTGTATGTACTATATAACATATAATTTTATATCAACCATGTCTCCAAAAATTATACTAATAGAAATTTAAAATAACAACAATCTATTTATTTTAATTAATATTAATTTTCACATATTTCATAAATAAATAATAACTATAATTAATATGAAAAATTATTTAATCATCATACAAATATAAAATTAATGATAATATAAAGTACTTAAGATGTTACAATTTCATCATATAATCAATAATAATTATATCAAAATATAAAAAAATGATAAATATTCGTGACTTTCTAACTGTTATAATTTTCAACGATAATTTGTGACGAAAAACTAACTAGAAGTGAAACCTGAAATAAAAAAATTTACAATTATATTCCAAAATCCTCATCATTAACTTCTATTCTAATTTGGTACAAAATCTTCATCATCACCATCATTAAAATTCATTACACCAAATGATATATCAATACTTTCTTATCTAATATTATCTTCTAATTGACTCTCATTTATCAACTCGATTCCTCATAAACCTAATCCGCCAAAAGATCGGTACAATCAAGGCAACTAGATCTACATAACTACTTGTTTTATTAAGAGTCCTAATAAACAATAAAATTAAATTATTAAGAAATTACAAGAAATTATATGCAACTTAATAATGATAATAACATATCTTTCTTGAAGCTTTAAATTGTATCGAATAAAGACCAAATTGTTCAATTTTTTATGCTCTAATTTATTCCTTTTCTTGGAATGAATGAATTCAGATGTCATCCAATTCCTTTCACACCTTGTTGCACTTACACATTGACTTAGAATTCGAATTGCAAACTTTTGCAATTCTCAAACACCACTTCTGAATTGGTCCCACTAAGCAACTGTAAGTCGTAAGACAACAAAAGAAGCATTATAAACAAAATAAAGTAATGATTAATTTTCAACAAGTTACAAAAGTAGAAAAAATATACTTGAATTAAGTTTGTCGACAAATAAAAATTGGCATCCGAAAATCACCAAAAACATCCTTATAAATCTCCATTTATGAGCTTAGGAGATCTTGCATCATCTCACAGGCAACAATTATTGTAATAGTTAATAGTATTTCCCTATTAACTTTAACTTTCTTTGTGAAACTTGGTCTAAAATAGACATTAGGAATAAAAAATGCTTTAGCTGCAAACAATAAAGAGTAACTAATTTTCCTTTCCCATCACTCACTGATGACTACAAGATAAGGTGTGTACAAAGAAGGCCTATTTTTCAAGTTGGGCTTGATTGTTTCCTTCGCCCTCTCCATAGCATCATAAAAATAAGGTATTATTGGCTTCTTATCACTATTAACTAGGCGAAATACACTCACCAAAACTGATAAACTCATATGAAAAATTGACATTGGGACCAAAATTCATTATCTTTAAGTATAATTCTAAAAATCTCCAATTCAGCATTAGACCTGGTATATTAAAATGCAACCAATTTATCACTCGGAAATATTTATCTCAAATCTTTCTTCATTGTAATAAAACACTAAAGTGATAAGAAATTTGTTTCAAATCTTGTAATACCAGGATGACACAAATTCCTACCATTGGTGAAATCCTTTCTCTTTAAATTCAAGCCCTATGTACGATTATATATGAACTTAGTCATCTTTTTGCTTTTTTGCATAGTCTCATCAATATTAAGAAAATACCTAGCATACCTTATATTTTCCAACATTAAGCTAATGCAATATGCAACATCCAGAATCCTTTTTAGTAATGAATTGAACAATAATATCTGGCTCAACTTCATTCACAACTTCATCAAATATTTCAAATAGAGTATCAGCATTCCTAATAAGGCCAGATCCATAAATAAACTTTAAAAACATTGTGCCATTTGTATAATAAACAAAAAATAATAATAATAGGATCATGTTATCCCTTTTGCAGAATAAACCAAAAAAATAATAATAGCTTTATGTTTTCTATCTATCAAACAATCACACCTAATTAAAAAATTAAAAGTAACTCAAGTCATTCTTCTTTCATCCAAATAGCTTTTCATTTCATAAATAAAGTTACTCAGAAGTTTACCTCTATAGTCATTAATTGAAAGAGCTTTGTATCCTGGACCATTAGAGGCAATAACATCAACCGAGGTTGATAATAATAAGAGTGGGAAGTATTAAATGTTATACCTAAATTATACCACCATCTAGCCATTGTCATATATGCATGATGAGACATTTCTCTAGATTATAAGGCACTATGGATTGAAGGCTGAGCTCCAAAAGTTATTTGTGGTGCAAAAAAAAAAAGGCATATGTCTTTTTCTTTTCCTAACATCAGGTGTAATATTTCATTCTTGTTGGGTAGGAATACTACTACCTTTAACATTCCCATTATCATCCTGACCACCATCAAAAGAACTTCCACTACTAATTTCATAATTCAATCTTTGCCTTTTATCTTTGTCATGTTGATACTCTTCAAGCAAAGTCTTCATTTGTCATTTCACATTATGGCACGCTTTCTTAGAAGTCCTCATATCACTTTTGACCCAAGCTAAATGCTTCTTTAATATGGTGATTCCCTCTACCTTTCAAATTCTTGTAACAAAAAAATAATTTGATTCTTCATTCCGGGAGCCAATTTAGTATGAGCCGAAGCTGGATCATTGAATCTTTTTGAAGTGGTTGAATCAAGAGTACTTAAATTTCCTTCCATTTATTACTAAAAATAAATGAAGACATGTGTTAAAATTAAATTAATCAATTTATATTCAAAAATACATTTTTGCATATTATAATAATAATAATAATAATATCATTACATAACTATAAAAATTCAACATTCAATTATTAGCATACACAAATTCAAGACATACTTTATCTTATATCTTTCTTTATGATAGGACAGATTGCAAAAATAACTTTTCTTTATGATAATACACATGCAAAAAAATGATTTAAATACTTATAATTTTCACATTATATTGAGTGATGAGTATTCGGTCATAGATTCACGTACTATTTTCTACTGTGTATTTAACTACTCATAAGAAAAGATGGTGAATATGTATCTGTTACTCATAAGATAAGATTAATATTTGTAATTTTATTTCCTAATGACAACAATAAACAATATAAAATGAAAACATTTAATTTTCTTAAGTTAATTACTCTTATTAAATGATTTAATTATATATTAAATATTATATTTAAATGATTAATCATATGTTAAAAACTTTTTAAATACAAAAAATAATTATTAAATTGTATGTTTCATATAAATTAATTAAAAAATTAACAAGTTAATGAATTAAATTTGATCTCATTTTTATGATCATTAAAATTACAAATAACATGACATATTCTTGAATTATACACAATTCACAAATCACAATACTTAAATATTCTTCCATGGTTCATAATAATTTTCATCACATTTCTTCAAAAATTCAAAATGCCTAAATGTTATTAAAATTAAACCAATTCACACAAACAATTCCAACTTTCAACCCAAATTGCCCAATGTATATTTTATAAACCATTTACAAAACACACATAAAACAACCAAAACATAATGCAATTGCAATTCATAGTAGAAACAAGCAACTTAGAACACATAAAAAAATTAGAATTGTTTTTGAAAATTGAAAATTCCATTAACTCTAAAAGAGTTAGAAGAATGTATAAGAGAATGTCATTTACAATGACAAGTAGTACATTAAAAGAGAAAAGTACAACTCAGTCAAAACATAAGTAACCAATACATGAAATCTACAAACTTACAACGATATCAATCTAAAGCTAGTCTCCATCTTCTTTTCAATGCTACATTCATTTTCTCTGAGGCAAGAGTATGTAAAAGCTCCCTAATCCAGTAACAAACAAAGTGAGCTAGCTCATATTAATCTAATTTAGTTCCATTGAGTAGCCTCATGTTCCTTTCTCTCCAAATAGAGCAAAATAAGCAGTTTATGGCCAAACTCAAATCTGCATGGTCACCTCCTTGCTTTTAAAAAGTTTATCAACCCAAAAAGGTGTGTCAAGCCACTCTTGGTGAAGACATTGCAATCCCATTACTTATATCATTAAGCTCTAAATGACACTGGTATAATCACATTTAAAGAATAGATGATTAGTAGACTCACAATGTAAGTTGAATAGCATACATATATGATATGTGGCTCCATTCATTCTATCATTAGTTTTCAATATAAGCCTTACAACAAAACAACTTACAAAGGAGGCCTTAGGCACCTAAGATCCTTTCCATAAGATATGCTACCAATCAACTTTATGATGATGTTGATTAATAGCATTAAGACATATTTGATTAGTGAAATCTTTACCTTTGTTAGGCATCCAGTGGAAACTATCATCTCTATATGTTTTAGGGGGTAATTCGGTATATATGATCTAACTTTTTCACCACCTCTAAAAGCAATGAGTCTATTATTATGTTGAATAATCTCTTTCAATTGAGATTGAGTAAGAATTCTATTGATGGAAGGAAACTTCTTCTCTTAGAATTAGAGGGCTATGTAAAGACCAATTATCAAACCCAAACCAACAAAAAAGACCATTCCTTATATAAGGTAGTTTGCCTCTTTCTAAGCTTATGAATGACAAACTAAGAGTATTCTTTCCTCTCATCTAACTGCTAAAAATTGGAATGCTTAAGGTATACTTCATTGATCTACTTGGACTAAAGGGATTGCTTGTCTGTGAACAATCTCCAAATTCTCTTAGCAAATAAAAAGGTTTGGCTCTTCTGCAAAGAAGTGAGCTCTGGATCCCTTCCTTTTTGTTCTAATAAAGATGTTCCCATTTGATTTCGTCTCGTCTAAAATTGTTAGTAGTATTATTCCATAAGAAGTTTTTAATACTTTTCATAAGCTCCTTATTGATCTTCTAGGCGAGAATAAATGGGAGCTCTAGTGAATGTGAAGGTCTTTCAACACAAAGGTAATGAGTACAAGTCTCCCTGCATAATATAGAGACTAATTTTGTCGGGAGTTGATTCTTTTTCTATACCTTTCCAAAAGAGGGAGATAGTCTTAGTAACTTAACTTCTTAGAAGAAATAGGAAACCCCCAGATACTTAAAAGTAGACGGTGAACATTCATCCTTATCAACAACTCCAATCTTGTACTTAAATTAACATCAAATAAAAAAAACAACATACTCTTTTTAAAGTTGATATCAAAACCTAAAAACCAACAAAACACCTTAGTAGAGTTGAACAAATTTGAAACATATGAGTTGTCAGCCCTAGAAAGCAATATCAAGTCATCTATAAAATTGAGATAAGTAAGTTCCAGAGCTTTGCATTTGTGATGATATTTGAAATTGGATAAATTCTGAGTATTTTTCAAAATAAACCTTGTAAGAATTTCCAAAGCAACCACAAAATGATAAGGGAAAAGGAGAACCTCTTACCTAATCTCATTGGTTCCCTGAAATGTGGAGTGGGATTGCCATTAATCAGTATGTTGAAAGTAATGGTAGAAATACAAGCATCTATCTAAGAAAAACTGCTAGGGAATCCAAACCACTCAAGGGAGCTCATGATAAAGTCCCATCTAATGGTATCAAAAGCCTTAGAAAAATCAACTTTAATGACACAACTTTTGATTGATTTCTTTGACTTATACTCCCTTAATAACTCTTGTATTAATAAGAAGTTGTCAAAGATTAATTTGCTAAGAATAAAAGCATTTTAAGAGTGGTACACAAGATTTTGTAAGAAAATTTTTAGTCTATTCGCAAGCAATTTGGAGATTACTTTTTATATAGTATTACAACATGATACTGGTCGAAAATCCATAAGGTTGACTATATTGGAAAGTTTAGGAATGAGACAAATATAAGAAGAATTTAGCTCCTTAACATTCTCCCTTAAGATAGAAGCTCCTAAAACACATGAACAATTAAATCACCAGTGATATGCCAAGTATATTGAAAGAAATAAGCATTGAAGCCATTAGGAATAAGAGCTTTCCTCATATTCATACTAAAAAGACAAATTTTATTTTCCAATACTGAGGCAAGTTTTTGAAGCTCATCAATGTATATCAACATTTAGAGGAGCAGAAGCACCAAGAAGATCTGTTATGGTTTGAGAATTACAATGAGACGTATAGCCTGAATTAAGAATACCCTTTAAGTAGTCATACATCATCCTATAAATGGAATGGCTATCTATTACCAAATGATTAACACCATCAAGCAAGTTAAGTATCTTATTAATATTTCTCCTAACAAGGACGGAATTATGTAAGAATTTGGTGTTTGCATCTCCCTCGTGAATTTGGGAAATCCTTTCTTTTTGAAACAACAAGGAACTATGATCTTGCAGGGCCCTCGAGTATTATTCAAATGCCTTACTCCCCTGATGCTTCAATTCCAAATTGAAGGGGTATATATAAAGTTTCTCTTCGAGATCTTTAAATGTCACCCTTGAATTTTGAAGAATTTCAACCAAAGGACCTTTTCCTTAATAAAAATCTTCAACCTATTTGTCAACAACCTCAAATTCAATATAAGCTAGAAGGATTTGCACCAATGAACCCTGGTTTGCCAGATACCCTTGACTAAATCCAGAAAGCCCTCCATATGAGCCAAGAAATTGAAGAACTTGAAAGGTGCATTACAAGACACCTAACAAGTAGAGACATTAAACTGTATACAGTAGTGATCAGGGCATACTGGGCGACTAAAATATGACAAGTAACTAGGGTTGCAAACATTGGATTTGGAAGGAAAATTGCAAGTAGATAAATGTGGGAGTGGTTGTAAACGTTGGATTCGGAAGGAAAATTTCTTCGGGAGTAATGGCGGGTTCGCCATGGTGAAAATATGGAAGTAATTCTAAGGACCTTTCGGGACAAGTTCACCACGGCCAACATTTGACTTTGCCATGGCGAAGTCTCGAGGTCGTCAAAACTTACTCAAGAGCCTTCCTAAAGGTTTCTCCATCTATCCTAACCTTGCTTTCACTCTAAGTTGTCCCAAATTCACTCCCTGTAATGTAACATCATTTCATAACAATTCGACTACCAATATTATTTCATCATACTCTCTAATCTCTACTCATTCAATTCATTACTTACAACTAATTCTCATTCTTCACAATTTCCTATCTTTTTTCTCCATAACACATCTCACTTATATATAACAACAATTCGTATTCAAAATTTATCATCTCAAATCGATAACTTCCTCTATAGACCTCATCCATACACAATTCATATTTCAATAACCTCAAAAGGAAGAGCTTTACAAAGCTTTAATGGAATTTCAAGCCACATTATATCATCGGTATCAAAATCCAAAATACAAAAGATATATAACCCAATAATTCTCGAAATGCATCTAAAGCTTTACTTTATAAGAATTAGCTTAAAATACAAAACATGCAGAATTCGGAGTGATGCCTTGACTTTCTCGCTCACTCAGTCTCTGGCTCATCACCTGGAGAAGGGGAGGAATGGGAGTGAGCTTAAAAGCTCATGGGTAACAAGTTTACAACGGATAATAAGCATTGAAATGTTCATTTGTCGTAGAAAATTCATATTGAATTAATAAAATTCATAGTTCTCAAATTCTCAACCAAATTCACAATTCTAGCTCAAAACTCATAGTTAAAAAATCATCATATAAATATAGCATATACATTTAACCATCAAAGCATAACACTCAATTATGCACAATTGTTGACAATTCAAAGATGCAATGCATAAACAAATGGCTCGAGAGTTCCGTGGAACGAAATGGAGAAACAGAAGTTTACATCATGAACGAAATGAGTCCATTCTTTGGATCTCATATGCCACAAGCAGGCAGCCGGGATAAGGGTTTAGGTCAATGTGCACGTGACTAACGAAACGGTTTCTCTCTTGCCCAAATACAATCAAATTTCAATACTTAACTCATTTCACACACATTCATACTTTCCATGCTCATCATGCTTTTTCTTCTTTTCATTTATACAAAATGCCATGACATTTTTCAAGGCATAACATAAAATGTTTTAATGCATTTCCATCATTTCGCAATTCATCAATAAAATTCATATACCGATCATATAAAGATTTCTCAAATTATTCAAATAGCAATCATCAACATTTATAAAACAATTGAAATCATTTAATTCTCTTGCTTTTGAAAACATAGTCATGGCTTATTAACTCAATTATGAACATGTAACCCACCACCTTGCTTATAATTTTGCTCAAAGATGCCTTGCCCCTTACTCCTCTTGCCTTTCTTGATTACTTTTAACATTGAAAAAAATCCCATTTAATAGGAATACAAATTGAGAACCAACAAAGCGTGTTCACTAGAATTGACTCTAGAATACTTAAACCCATGCATTTCCTAAGCTTCATGAATTAAGACCCTTACAAAAATCCAAACCTTCGGGTAAATTTTCCATGATCATTCTAATAAGGTAAATGAAGAAACTTGATAACACTTTCTTCTAGAAAAATGTTCCCCATTGTATTAAGTTTCTAATGACACCAAAATCGTTCAATTTGGTTCAGTAATCTGAAAGTTATATTCTAAACATTTTCGGACTATTATTTTATTGAAACAGTATTCTGTGCTCAACTTCCATCCAGAAATTGAAATTATTAAAGAATGAATTAAAACTTTATTTCATCAGACAATTTGTTACCTTATGGCTCTAGTTTACTCCAAATCAAAAACCATCCCATTTAGAAAACTATAGAGCAAGATATGGTCAACATACCGGAGCATGTTCAAGCTATACACGAAAGACTTCGCAAAAGTTAACCGCGGCGAACTTTTCCAGAGAGGAAAATTCCTCATGAATTCTTACAAGTAGGTTGTGGCAAACCTAAGGGTTGGTCACGAAGAACTTTTCCAGAGAGGAAATCCTTCAAGTTGGTCGCGGCGAACTATCACAGAAGCATAATCGGGAATCGTTTTCCAATTCTAACTCTTTACTTACTACACCTATTCAACTTCATTTTCACTTTCGTTCTACTTACAAAACATGCTTCATTCATCAAATTAAGAAGAATGGTCCTTATACTTACTTGATTTACCGAAAGCTTCTTCAATCACCATAAAACCCTGGCTTCTCCAACATACACGATCATCATCTTGCCAAAGTAGAGTTGTGGGTCTTTTATCAAAAAGAAAAATAGCAAGAATCTAGTGATGGAAAGGTTCATCTTTTATGCTAAAAGGAGAGAGTTTCGTGAGAAGGAGAGGAATATAACAAAAATGAAGAAGAATTGAGAATGTATCATGAATGGAAAATGAAAGACCGTAAAATGGTTTTTTATTTAGGAAAAAATCGTGAGTGGATGCCACTTTTCACCTTTTTGTGGTCTCCAATTGGCTCTTTTAAAAAGCTAGTCCTTTTGTCTCCAATTTTCAATTCAATTTTTCTCCCAATTTTTAATGACACTTGTCAATAAATCCCAATGTCATTCATAAAAATATCCAATGCCATTTGACTCTTATTTCTACCACTATTCATCAATTATTTTGTCACTTGGCATTTTTCCTAGTCTCTCATTGCTATTTTCTCAATTACAGAAATCTAGGGTTCTAACCCTTAGTGTGGGAATGGGATGTTACAGCATTGATTAGTCTATAGATAGTTAACTAGCACCCTATCCAGTTTGCTCCTTGTGAAGCTTCTTCCTTACTGCTTATTAGACCAGGCAAAGTGAAATCCTATATACCTCAAATCAAAAAGTTTTAGCAAGCCTAAAGAATATTCCAATTCTCTTCCTAGAGAATTAAGATTGATATTGTCCCATTGAACTTTAGAAGGATTTAATATATAATTGAAATCTCTAGCAACAATCCACATGTTAGCCCCGAATTTTTTTTAATGTTATTAAGCATGATTAAAGGAAATTAGAGATTTAATAGATTAAACTAAGATAGCATTAATTAGCTTATGACATTAATGAGTTAGGTAATAGGAGTACATGTAGGTTAATGTGTTAGTTGGGTTTTAAAAGTCAACTGGGCTTAAGTGGATTAGTTAGAGGTATGAGAAGGAAAGGGAAAATCAAATGGGCTTGGGCCTTATGGGCTTAAGTAACTTAGTAGAGTATAAAAGAAAGGAGTTAAAATGAGTTAGTAGAGAAGACAAGAAAGAAATGAAAATTGAGAGAAAAGAGAGAGGGTGAGTTCGTGGAAGAGAAGGAGGAAAGAAGAAAAGAGAAAAGCTTGTCTAGGTCTTGAGTTTCCAAGAGATCAAGTAAGTATTTGAAGAAAGTTCAAGAAGAAAAAGAGTGGAAAATGGCCTAAGCTTCACTTTGATCCAAGAAACTCTTTGTTTGGTTGAAGACTTAAGGTAAGTCATGATTTTTAGTTTGAGCTTTTGCTTGGGTTTTTAGTTGGAAAGCTTAGATATGAAGTGGGTATAGTGATTCCCAAGTTAATTTCAAGAAAGAAGTCATGTAGGTTTTTAATTGAGGTTATGTTGAAGTGGGTTTTTGTTTCTCTTGAAGAAGAACAAGAAGGAAGAGAAGAGCAAGAGGAGGAGCTCCATTAAGCAAGGGTTTAGCAAGATTTCAAGTAAGTTTCATGATTATCTTTATGTTAGTAAGTATTAAATGCAATCTCAACTAATGAAATTAATGTTTTCCAGCTACCTTGAGATGAGTATTTTATTGAGCATTGATTGTGTGTAAGTTGACTTATGATTGTCATTACGTGAGAGTTTTAACAGTATATGATATTGCATGATATTGCTTGACAAATACATGAGTTAAATGAGCTTGAATGCTAGTGAAAAATCATGAAATATTATGTATGGAAATTCAGAATCAGCTAATTGGATTGCATGAAAATCCATTTTCAAGAATCAGTCAGTTGGACAAGATAAGTCCAGTTTTATGCATGAATTCGTGTTATGTGGGTAAGGTAGTCCACCTAGTAGAGTCACGTACACGTTGACCAGTATAGGCTTCGCCCGCCTGCCCGATTGTGGCAAGGATGTTCCTTTTAGGACTCCTCAGTATATGACTACACTTGTGTAGCTCATCAGTAACCCGTGGACTTACCAAACCATCAGCTATGTGTTTACATGTCAGCAT
>JAOSBP010000007.1:11357395-11384305 GCA_027563825.1 Erythroxylum mucronatum | reverse complement strand
GAGAATAACGTTGAAGTGTATTACAATGACCTTTACATATTAAATACTGGTAACTTCTTCTGTGAATTCCTTTGTTTCAAAACTTTATCTACATTAATTGCTTAACTTTCTGGCATAATTTACTGTTATCATTCTGACCTTGCATTACCGTGCAATCTCATATGTATGTTTCAGGATTTCATCAGCGTGCTTGACAATTGCTTAGTTATTATCCATTTTTACCTTGCATTACCATATAATATGATCCCTGCATTTGAAAACTTTATCTGCATTTTGTGGTAGTTGCCCAACTTTCTGGCTAAAGTTGGTTGTGATCATTCTAACCTCAAATTAGTACATAGGATTCAGTCTGTTCCCAGTTCCCCACCCCCAGCATCCCCCCTCTATTTGTGGGAATTTATTGTAAAGAATTGCACTCCATCATTATTGTCTATGGGTTTTTAATATGGTGGTCTGTTACAGTAGTAGATGGCTTTTTGAAACATGGAATGGATAATTTTACATTTCCTTTTTGTATTCTTCCAGAGACATTTGTATGGAAACGTGCAACAACATCAGGCACTCCACCTTCTGCACGTGATAGCCACAGTTGCTCATCTTGGAGGAATAAAATCATTGTGATCGGTGGTGAAAATGAACATGACTATTATATGTCTGATGTTCATGTTCTAGATGCAGGTTTGTTCCATTCTTATGTATGATAATCTGAATGCCCATGTTGCTCCATCTTATACTCAAACACATGCACACAACTATATGCACTCTACACATCCTCATCTTGTTATTTGTATGGAACCACATAGCATGTTTCAATGCAATCGTGCAGCATGCTTGTTCATGTAAAAATATATGTGTCTTTATGCTAAATATGCCAATTTTGTTTGAAATTTCTTTTATTAATAGTTTTTCTTTCTTGTTTGTTATTAGAAACTCTTGTCTGGAAGGAGCTGGACGTCTTTGGTCAAAAGTTGACACCTCGAGCTGGCCATGCTACTGTTGCCTTTGGAAAGAATTTATTTGTTTTTGGGGGATTTTCAGATGCTCAAAATTTATATGATGACCTATATATGCTTGATGTAGGTATGTAACTGCAGTCTTGCTACATTGTTTTAAAGGCAGTCCAAACGATTCACTTTTTTCGTCACCACATTCCAAAAAACAGAAGGAGAGAATTTTGTGCTCCTCTTTTGACATTCTACATTCAATATTTGAATCTTTGACAGCTTGTTGGGCATTAACAGAGTATACCATTCAATAGGATATATTTTGTCTATTCCTTTATTTGGCTAGTCCTTCATGAATTTAATTGTATACAACCCTTTATAAAATGACTTGTTTGATAAAATCATAATTCTTTCCAGAAAAATATGATTTACTCAATAATTAAATTCATTGGCTGAACTGATTATGTGCTTCGTGCTTTTACTTTATCTTTCCTAATTTCTCTCTTATCAATGTGTATCTTTTTCATTCTAGTGGAATTTCCTATGGACTCCTGACATATGCCATAGCTTTTATGGCAGTAGAATCAGGCTGTTTAATTGCCTCCCTGAGGCAGGATCTATGCACAGATAACTAGAATCAAAGGACTTGAAGTATAGTTCATGTTTTTTAAGTTTTGTAGTACCATTTGAAAAGAAGCTGACTACCTTCAAAGTGAAGAACAAAGATATAGGTTAGGTGTAAATGTTTACAAGTGATAAGAATTCTTTTATGATACAGAGAAATTAAAAAGAAAAAATAGAATTCATTATGTCTATAAATGGTTGTTCAGTCAATTAATATAATCAATTAAATCCATCATATAACACAATGTGTATCAATTGAAAGAGTTCAATCCGATCCTTTCAGTTTATAAAATAAACCAAACACAAGAAAAGAAATTAACAAATCTATTCAACCTAACCTATGAATGAATTTCATTTGAATTCATTGCATTGGTTTGCAAGATGTTTTGCCAAACAAGCTGTGAACCCATAAAGCCACCTAGTTTACCCCATGGGTCTTGGGAATGAAAATCCAGATAAAAGATTTTCTATGATACGAAAGTGCATCTGCCAGACATTTGAATGCTTTTGTCTATTATGTGAGACTTGTGAGACATACAATATAGGCTATAATCAGAAGCATCTGCCTATTTGGTGTGGCTAGCTGAAGCTGTCATTGCCTGTTATTTCTCCATAATGTAGCAACTGCAGATTTCATCTACAAGATTTCATTTTTAGTGCCTTTTAAGAATGAGCTTAATCGGATCTAATCTTAATTTGCATGATTTGTAAATGAATTAAGCATTTTACTTCTTGTTGCAGAAACCGGTGTGTGGACAAAGGTGATTACTACAGGTGATGGACCTTCTGCACGTTTTTCTATGGCTGGGGACTCCTTGGATCCTTTAAAAGGGGGCGTACTTCTGTTCTTTGGTGGTTGCAATAGGAGTCTTGAGGCACTGGATGATATGTACTACATTCACACAGGTTCTGTAGCATTGGATCAAGTTCCTCTTGCTTTTTAGTTATGAACCTCTATCATTTTTCACGTTTGAATGATCTTATCTATATGTTGTTTTGATGATGTCGTGTGTTGCCTCATGCAGGAATGAATAGTTTCTGTGATGAGCAGCGAGTAGAAAAATTATCCTTGAGGAAACAGTTGAAAATGAAGTGCCAAGAGCAAAGTCTTTACTCTACTATACATGAAAAAGCTTTGATTACAGTTGACACAATGCCAACTTATGCCCGACCAGGTAAAATTGGAGAAATATGTATATCATCTTGTTCTGGAGTCAAATTTAACTGGTGATTATTTGCATTTCTGAACTGACCATTTGCACATTCTCATGCAAATTGTGTGATGAAAATGAACTCACGAGACACCGATGTTGTTACTGATGCTGTCATTAGCTGTTGGTACATATCTTGGTTCCCTCACATGCTCTATATTCACAATTCCGCAAAGGCTTTACTTTAGTGTGTCAAACTGCTTCTAGCTTTCTTCTGGATTGATCCTCATTTCACATGGTATTTATCTGTTGTTGTGTTGAGAAATTCATCCCCATTTTCTTTTGGATTTATTACCCTTATTTTGTGAACATTCTTGATTGAATGATTTTATTCTTGACATCTACCACGAAAAGGATATTAGAATTATTTTATTTCTTGTGTTTAAACAGGTTTTCTTGTTATTGTTTGAAGGATAGAAACCCTGTTTCCTAGGGATATAAACAAACTACTTTTCAATTATTTTTAGAATGTGCTAGAGGAGTTATCAGAGTTTATGGACCTGATAATCCAGCTGAAGATTATAACGTGCAACTTTGATGTTGAATGCAAACTCATTTTTGTATTTTGAAGTGCTTCACGAGTTCCAGTTGCAAGTCTAACTTGTCTAGTATCTGTTTCTGTTGTAACAGTTTATGTATACAACAAGATGACGTGGAAACTTTTTAATTATAGCGAAGTTAACTTACAATAATATATTGTTCTTGATGTTTTTGGGCCTCATAATCGAGGTGAAAATTATAATACAAAGTTCTGATGTTTGACGTGTACATATAATTGTATTTTGAAGCACTTTGTGTCTTTGTCTTGCCTCGTATCTCCTGCTCTAATGACAGTTTATGTATACAAGAAGGCAAGATGATGTGGAAGCTTTTTTTACTGAAGTTGTATCCTAGAAGACCTCAATGATACTAAAAAAAATTGTTCTTGAAGATTTCAATGAGATTGAAGTAAAATGTTTTTGAAGACTTTGGTGAGATTAAACTCGGAGAATATAATGAAATCTTATCTTGATGTTCAAACAGAAACTTGGTTAAGATGATGATTACAAGTCTTATATCCAAGAAAGAGAATTGATTATAGAGGTTGCCTTTTGCTATATTACGTTCCTAAGAACTGCAGTGCCTTCTTTGCAGGTGGAGAAAATTTACAATTGAATCAAGGGTATTATCAGGGAAAGAAGACATTTCAGGCTAAAGTAACTGAAACCTTCCCCCATGGTTATAGTATTGAGACAATGATTGATGGAAAGCCACTACAAGGAATATTATTTACTAACATGCCCAGCTCCCCACGTGTATCTGATCATGGAGACACAAGGTGCGGATATGGCAGATTTGTCTATTGCTTATTATTTATGAATTCCTGGGGACATTCATTGTTCTTTTATATCAATACTAATGGATGTCCTTACCATTTATCCCCACATCAGGAAAAGGGCTGGTGAGGAAGTTGCTGCTTTGTTGAATGGTGAACCCTATAACAAATTCAAAATTTCTAGATGTATTAACCAGGATGCAGCAGATCATTTGCAATCAGCTAGTCTCCAGGGGTTGGATTCTGGTTCACGTGAGACCAAGACTGAAGCTGTTATAGCCCTTGGTTCAAAAAATGTTGCTTCCAGTGTGTCTGAACCTCTCAAGGTCAATCCTTGTTTTCTCTTCTCTTATATCCTATTGTTCAGCCACATGTTAGAGAGATGTTGTGTCATTCTTCATTGACAAGTTGGTTTTGATACCTTATCGAAAATCCTGTACGATTAAGCTTATGACTTTATGATGAAGATGGTAAAATAAGTTTTTGCAAATTACATTGTTTTGCATTTACATTTCTGTTATTTTGCCATCCATATTGTTTAGTGTTGTCAGCCACGAGTAATGAAGTGGCATGGCTTTTCAGCTATTTAAATTGTATTATTGATTCAGTAGAACCATTTACAAAGGAAATTGTTTATTTGTATCCACTTTCTCCCATCTGTGGAAAAGTTGAAATTTGTTTCCACCAACAATCGGCAATATATTGCTGTATCTTTAGAATAGTGACATAATTGCTGCATTCCTATTTAGCTACTGCATTTCAACCGCTGTATATGCAATTCCATTATTATGTGAACGCCAATAATTCTTCAACCTCATGAAATCAAATTTCGTCATGACCATATCCAGAGGAATGCAATGAATTGGTTGATTCTGCATGTTTGGGGAATCTGATGTGGATTCCTGCTCACTTTTTGTTATATTTGCTACAGGTTCCTGGAAATCAAGAATCATCTGTGGCTCCTCTGAATCTTAATGATGTAATGACAAATGATGCACCAAACTCTGATGCGGAATTTCAGAACCCTTCTACAGGCAAGGATTCTATAACTTTATCCCTAAGTCAAGGTACGTACGTAGGAAATGTTCGGTTCTATTCTTTCTGTGGTGGGACAATGTTTTTATTCTTCTCTATTTGCGTAATTTATCCACTGCATATCTTTATCTAATATAAGGCTGGGGTATAAATCAAGGTTTAAACTTTGTGATCAACAATTTCTGAAATGTATCTGTAACACAATGGATATTTTTTGTGAAGCTATTCATTGTCTACTCTATCAAGGTTGATACATGACTGTGTTGCTGTTGACAGATGGCAGGAATCCAACTGGAGTACTCAATGACCCGGGGCAATCCGTTCGGTTGGAGAACAATTGACCTTTTAGCATGACTTCATACAAACCGCCTGGCTCTGTACATTAGTGACTTCAAGGTGGTTGTAGATGCTTTTGACTGCTGATACAACAGAATCTACTGACTGGTGTGATGTGCTATTTACGAGTACATCTTCCCTTCCTGACCAACTAAGGCTCCTCACTCGACTGTTTTAGTACCATTTAATTGACTGTAGCCCTATGTAATATTTATTGTTTTAAACTGCCAAATTCGCTATTAGTTACTGCTTCTGACCAAGTGCTTCTTGCAATGGGAGTGGAAGTTCTTATCAGAAGTTGCTTATTGTAATGGCTATGTTTTTGTCTTGGCAATTTACTATTGTTTTGGGAAATGCTCTGTATTAACCTTAGTTCTGTGCAGTCAGAAGAGAGGCATTGCATGCTCACGTGACTTGTATATCCATCTATCTAGTCTTTTGGAAACAATTTTCCTGGGGAATCACGCGAAGAACTTTGCCTATGCTTATTACACTTGGCTTTTCCAGGACTATGCAACTTCTTTTGTGATTCCTCATCCCAAAGGAAAATAGTTTCTGGCATTAATTAAAGCTGTGGAGCATGTGATCTAATTCCATGTAAGAGTGAACTTTATCAGAATTTGACATGTTACAAACAGCACAACTGGTGTACAGTTGTCTATTCATGTCTTGGGTTAAATGTATTCATACAATCCCTAAAGCTGGTTTGAGAGGATCCAAATCCCTTTTAAGTGCAATTATATTAGCATTCTCTTGCTGTTCATTCCTTGGTCTCACGTATCATACCAGAAAATTCATGGATGCAATAATGATTGATTGATAGACCGTTTGGTCCCTGAAGTCCATCAATTCTTGCTTGTCACCATCATCTGATTGATACGCCATTTGGTCCATGAAATCCATCAATTCTTGCTTGTCACCATCATCTTTCCCCATCTGCAGGTTATTGGTGCAAACTCTTTTATGATTCTTCTTGTGAGAACCAACCGCCATTGCTTGCAAAACGGGTAACAGGACCTCATGTGCAACTGCTTATTGTACATGTAATGCTGGGAGATGAGGTCAAATTATACCAAGGCCTCACGTGGCTGACCTGTTGTAGGGGTATGTAAAGACTTGAAGGTTCTTCAAATTATTAATAAATATTTCAGAGTTTGCCGGTTAACTCACCACTTCATCTTGGACCTGCCATGATTTTCATTGTGGTCCACAACAATTAGTGTTGAAACTGGATTCCATGCTTGGTTTTTGGGTCTAAAGGCCAGCCTGTAAAGGTTCACACAATCTGATTTCCATCTAACTAAGCCAATGGCTGCTTGGAGGTTTTGCTGTATTTATGGTCCTCAGCTAAGAGAACGAACGAATAAATGGGTTTGAAAATTGAGTCTAGATCTTCTGTCCAATATTACTCTGTCTTATTTTGTTTTATGAAATTTCAGTACGCAGATTTCATGCGAAACTCACATAAATAAATGGCTGAGATTTATTGAACACAGTAAGACACTAGAGGATTTGAAATTTTTGGAAACTCACTAATTATCATCAACTTGGTAGTCCTGTACACTGGACCACCCAAAAAGGGAAAAGAGTTTATTGGCATTGCACAGAATCGACAACTACTGATATATTTATTAGTTTTTAAGTGGTTGGGGCACCATATTGCTATCCCAGTCCTTACGGTAACAGTCTTCTGTCCTGTTAATAAATATGCAATCAAGCTTCTCTGAGCTACCCAAGACAGTCGATACTTTGATTATCCTGACTCCCTGCAATCATGCATTCAAAGGTTTTCAACTGTAAAATTCATAAAAAAGTTATTACATCTTTCTTTACAAATCTAACACAAATTGTTAGTTTATATTTTTGTTGTCAATAGGTTAGATGTAAATTAATATATAATAATCAATAAGAGCACTCTTTATTTTAAAATATTTTTGTTAATTTTATTTGATGCTTAATACTAAACATAAAGCCCTTGAAATAATAACTATGCAATTGAAATTATAAAGAGAACGTAATTGTGGTTTTCAATTTATATTTATGTATTATTTCTAAATTATTTTTAATTGTAGTTTTATCAGGACAGGATATTGATAGAATATTAAAAATAAAACATTTTATTTTTTTTACGAAGAAAATAATTGATCATGTAAATTAAAATATGAAAATACTTAAACAAACATATGAGTACTTATTAGATAATAAGTTTAGTGAAATGGCTTGATTACGAGGATACCAAATAGAATATTACTTGTGTGTTTATGGATTTCTTTATAATGATTGTGTAATTGATCATTAACTTGAGATCATTAAGATATCTTATTTAGAAATTACTATATTTTAAGACTACTTATATCCTATTTCAATCAGAATAATTCAATTGGTAGTACTTAAATATAATATGAACTATAAAGAGATAATTGAGTAAATCAATAAAAGATTTGTCTCCTTAACTTAATTAAGAATAATGGTCTAATGTTTTTTATTAGTAGTAATTTAAGAAATTCTCTAGTCAGAGTAAACTAAGACTTAAAATCAATATTTTCAAATATCAATTATAAATTGATTACTAGTTAATACAAATAAATATGATTATATTTAAATATAGTAGATAGTAACTTAACACTTTATGTCAAATTTGGAATATTAAATGCTGAAAAGATTAAATTATATGCTATAACCATACATTGACAGGTTAAGTCAAACTTATTCCTAATAATTGGGTAATTATGACATGTAGCTAGACGTAAATCCTAGTATATGATTTATAATTATTTAATCACATAATTAAATATAAATTAGAAGGAATTTATTTTATCTAATTTTAATTATATTTTGTAATTATTATTAATATATTAGGAACCTAAGAAACCATAAATATAAAGCAATTAAAGAGAGAAAAATTAATTTAAATTAATCTGGACTTAACTTTGAAGTTTTAGAAATTTTAAGGATTAAATGTGAAATATTTAGTTTTATTAAGATTTAATTCTATCAAGATTAAGCTAGATCTTAATTTAATTAATAGTTTAATTTTAATTAGAAAGAAATCCTAGTATTTTAGAGAACTAGCACTTCAGTCTTTTCTTTTTTAACATAGAGTTTTTTTTTTCCCGATTCGGTGGAAACTATTAGAGGCAAGACATTTGAACAACTTATAGTTAACAACTTGCATTTCACAGCTCCAGAAGAAAAGTTTTGAAATATTCTAAATCATGTATATTTTAAGTTTTTATTTCTGACTTATATTTTTCAAGTTATTCAATTAAAGAGGTCCATTGAAAAATTGAAACCTATGATTCGGTTATGGTTGATTTTTTAATAATAGTATCAAAGCCTTCTTTAACTGAATAACTTTATTGTTATTACTTGATTATTATTGATAACTAAATTAAGGCTTAAATTGCTGCTTATTCTCCCACAGCCATTTGTTTTTTTTGGGAATATATTTGTTTGTTTTTGTTTCTGAAAACCTAATTCATGACCCATAATTATAAAATCTGGAAGTTAAGTGAATATGTTTCAATTTCTAACTTTAAAAAAAACTTTGTGGTACCCCCTACCCGTTGACCTGGAGCTCAGGCCCAAATGCCATCCTTATCTTTAAGTTTAGTTAAATTAGTTTTTCTTAATAAGTTTAAGATTAAATTAGTTTAAATTCTTAATAAATATAAAAAAGTATTTTTTTTAATAATTTAAAAATTATTTTCAAAAGGCTAGCTTTATTAGGAATATTTACGGTATTTAGTTTAATTTTTCATGAGTTGACTTATTAAATTAAATTATTTATCAAGTTAATAATAGAACTAAGTAAAATTTTAAAGGGTTAGGTTTCATAACTAGATTATATTAGATATAATTAATATAATGATATTATATTAATTATAATGAGACTCAAATTTTTAACTCTTAAATAATTTCATTAAATATTAAGTACATGTTGTATGTAATTATTATTATCTAACATTTAAGAATAAAAAGTAGAATTTTATTTATTGTAAGCCTTGTTAAGCAAACTTAAGGCCCTTTAACTCAAATATATTTTATCTTAAAATAATGGATATTACTTAAATTCACTCATGATCATATGAATTTAGAGGCAAAGTTAGGAATAATATATAAGATATATTTTGATAAAAATTTGTCACCTAATAGATCTAAGAGTCATATGAGATGAAATTAATAGGAATTATCAACCTAATTTAAATTTAATTGATTTGTTGAGAAAATTAAGATTAAATAAGTGGAATAGATCTTGTCCTATTGGAGAGAATAAATTACTTTTTTCGAGTTCATGGTGATGGCTATCATTTTGAATAAAATAGTAGGAATAACTAAAAATATTTATTAAAGTCCTTATTTTATTTAGTTTTACTGTGTAAAGTAATACTTATTCTTTAGTGTCTTTTTAGTTGTTAGATAAAATGAGTAGTAATTTGTCCCTGTGAAGCATCATACATGATAACAAGTTTAGTGGACCCTAACTTCTTAGACTAATTTTGCAATTTGAGAATTGTTCAATAGTAAGAAAAGAATCTCTATACTCTTAACATTGTAATTCCACTTGAGACCAATTCAGGTACTACTAATGAAGTATGAGAGAGATATTAGTGTCATATTGATGATATTGAATAAGCTATATATGTAATGTTGGTTAGTATATCTTTTAAGCTTTAGAGTTAGCATGAGAACATAGATATTCCTACTAGAATTTTGTGTATTAAAGAGTTGTTTGGAGCATAAAGTAGGATAGAGACATATTAGACTTGTAGAGCATAATATCAATGTAAGACGGTATAAGTATCTTCACTAATGGTATACGTACTAAAGATGATTAGCTATATTAAAAAATTAGGCCAATTAGGTTTTGTCATGGATCACGAGTTAATCATGGATTTTTAGTTTCATACTCAAAGCTTTTCAGAGTTTATTATGAACTTTCATATGAACCAAAAGGATGTATCTTTTTTAAAACTATTAAATATGATCAAGACTGCAAGGGGACGCCTTAAGAAGGAAGCTCATTTTGTTCTTATTATGGATTCTTTCAGAAGCAAGAAAAATAGATCTAAGAAGAATAAGAACAAGAAATATAAGGTTTATGCTAAATTAGCAAAGCCAAATGGTGGTAATAAAAAAGAAGAATAATGACAAGGACATATGTTTTTTATTTTGGAGTTAATGGATATTGGGAGAGGAATTAGAAACTTATCTTACTAGCCTGAAAGATAAGAAGCTTAACGAAGCTACATATTCAAGTATATTTATAATTAAGTTAAATCTTTCTACTTCTATTTTGCAATCTTAGGTATTAGATATTAGATGTGGTTCTCATATACGTAAAAATATGCAGATGTTAACAAGGAGTGGATCATTAAGGAAAGGTAAATCAGACCTATAAGTTGGTAATGAAGTAAAGGTAACTACATTAATTATAAGAACTTGTAGTTTAGCATTGCCTTCTAGCCTTGTACTAGAATTAGGTAACTATTATTATGTTCCAGTCATTACAAGAAACAACATTTCCATTTATTATTTATATTTAAATGGATTTGTCTTTATTTCTAAAAGTAAAACCATTCTTTTTATAAAGATGATGTTTATTATGGATAGGAATTACTTATAAATAGTTTGTATAATTAGATCTTAAAAGGTTAATTCTTAACATAAATAGCAAAAAAAGAAAGAAAGTTAAGTAACCAAAATCTTATAGCATTACAGGTTAGTTCATATCAATCAAACTAAATTACAAAGTTACATCAAGAAAGATAATTGAATCTTTTTGATTATAAATCATATGAGACTTATGAATATTATTTATTAGGTAATATGAGTAAACTATCCTTTAGTGGAAAGGGAGAGTGTGTCAGTAAGTTATTAGAGCTTATATATTAAGATGCATATGGCCTTATATCTACTTATAGTAAAGGTAGAAACTTATATTTCATTACATTCATAGATGATCGTTTTAGATGTGGTAATTTGTATTTAATTAAAAAAAGTTAATCATTTAAAAGGTTCAAAGAAATTGGACTTGAGGTTGTGAAATAAACTAGTAGGAGTATTGAGATACTTACATCTAATCAAGGTGGTGAATACTTAGACTCTGAGTTTCTTGGTTACTTAAAAGAGAATTAGATTTTATCAAAATGGGCTCCTAATAGAACTCCACAATATAACAGAGTATCTGATAGGAGAAACCATACTCTATTAGATCATTATTAGTTTTGTGAAGAGTCATATAGTCCTTCCTATCTTCTTTTGGGGATATACTATTGAAAATGCTACGTACCTTCTAAATAAAGTTCTATATAAATTTATTGATAAGACACCATCTGAGATATGGATTAGTATTATACCAAAGTTATCACATATAAAGATTTGGGTATGTGATGTTTAGGCGAAGCGTGCAACATCTAATAAGCTTTAAGATAAAGACAGTATTTGATATCAATTTTGTCATCCTTTTCAATAAAAAGTGTTTACCTAAAACATGTTAAATTCTTATAAAGAGAATTTATTCTCAATGAAAGTAATAAGAGTTAGAGTTTAAAGAAGTTCAAGGACGATAAATGCACATCCATATGGAAGAAAAACCTTAAGTAGATACATATGATGTATAAATAAGGGTTCAAGAGATACATAATCTATGACGTACTAGTATGATGTGTCATCCCCCACCAAATTAGACTTGCATAATGAAGAGGGCAAAGACAATGTATTACTTATATGATGAGCCTACTACTTTTAAGAAAGCAATATTTGGTATTGATTATTTAAAATGGTATGAAGCCATGACATTTGGAATGAGATCCATATATACTAACCAAGTATAGACTTTGGTGGATGCTCCATATGATATTATACCTATTGGATGCAAGATGGTTTCTAAGGCCAGTGGCTAAAAGTTACAAATAAAAACAAGGAGTTGATTTTGATGAAACTTTTTTACTAGTAACTATGCTTAAGTCTATAAGGATCTTATTGGCTATAATTGTATATCATGATTATAAAATCTGGCAAATATATGTCAAAACAATATTTTCAATGGAAATTTGATTAAGCATATGTATATGGTACAACCTAAAAGTTTTGAATCTAAAAGGTTTTCTAAGCAAGTATGCAAGTTGCAAAAGTCTATTCATAGACTTAAGCAATCGTCACAAAGTTGGAACATCTATTTTAATGAGATAATAAAATAGTTTTATTTTATAAAAATGTGGATGAACTATATGTCTATAAAAAAGGTTAGCAGGAGTGCAGTCATCTTCTTAGTATTATATATGGATAACATATTACTAATTAAGAATAATATACTTGTGAAGAACAAAGTGAAAAATAGAGGGCTGATAAATACTCAAGGCCTTTGTACCATTTATATAGAAGTAATTGCACAGGGAAAGAAAGCCTTAGTAAAAAATAGGAAATCACACATTAAAGAGGGATATCATACTCTCCCTAGTATAGATATTACTCTCCATAATATAGATATTTCCTAACACTCCCCTTCAAGCTGGATCATACATATCATAAGCTCCAAGCTTGTTACATATAGGTTTCAACTGAGACCCCATAATGCTTTAGTGAGTAAGTCAGCAAGTTGATCTTCTAACTTGACATATGGTGTCTCAATTAATCCTTCTTAAAGCTTTTCACGAACAAAGTGACAGTCCACTTCAATATTTTTGGTTCTCTCATGAAAGACTAGATTTGATGCAATATGAATGAATGCTTGATTATCACCATCAATTTCATTAGAATGGGGTGCTCAAGACCAAGTTCCCCGAGAAGATGCTTCAGCCAAAATCAACTCACATGTTGTATACGCCATAGCCCTATACTCAGAATAAGCATTAGAATGTGCAACAACTGACTGCTTTTTACTTTTCCATGATACCAAGTTTCCACCAAAAAATACACAATAGCCTAAAGTAGACCGTTGGTGATAAGAGCCTGCCTAGTTTGCATCTGTATACCCTTGAATCTGAATGTATCCATGATTCTAGTAAAGAGGACTTGCCCTGGCGAACCTTTCAAATATCTTAAAATTCTAATAACTGCATCCCAATAACTATTTTGCGGAGATCCCATAAACTGAATCACTATATTTGTAACAAACGAAATATTTGGACAAGTAACATTCAATTAATTCAGTTTACCAATAAGTCTTCGATACTTACCTGGATCTTCCAACTACTTTCCTTTATTAGCATTAAGTTTTACATTTGGTTCCATGGGCTATCAATTGGCTTTGTTCCCAACATACTTGTTTCCTCTAGAAGATCAAGAATGTACTTCCTTTAAGATAGACAAATCCCCATTTTTGACCTTGCTACCTCGATACCTAATTTTTTTTTTAGTAAACCAAGATTCTTTGTTTGAAATTTAGTCTGTAGGAATGACTTTAAATATTGAATTCCTTCTTTATCATCTCTAGTAATAACAATATCATCAACATACACGATCAAAAGAATTTTATCAGTCTCAGAGTGACGATAGAACACAGAGTAATCCACACCACATCGATGTAGACCAAACACCATAATCACTGTATTAAAGTGCCCAAACTAAGCTCTCGGTGACTGTTTTAGACCATACAAAGATTTGTTAAGGCGATATACTAGATTAGTCTCCGCCTGAGCAACAAAGTTTCATTATAATCCATACCATACACCTGTGTATAACCTTTAGCTACCAAACGAGCTTTTAAATGATTAATCGTGCCATCAGAATTGACCTTAACACTGAACACCCAATGTCAACCCACAATTGTCTGACCATATGGAAGAGGAACTAAGTCTCATGTAGTATTAGCATGCAAAGCCAGCATCTCTTCTTCCATGGCATGTTTCCATCCAGGATGATCCAAAGATTTTGAAACAGACTTAGGTATAGGTATAGAAGACAAAGTGGATACAAAATCAACATATGACGGTGATAATGAGTTATAAGAAATAAAGTTTGAAATAGGGTCAGGTGTACAAGACCTTCTTCCTTTACGAAGATCAATGGGACAATCAAGATCATCAGATGATAAAATTGAAGATGGAGAAGACAACGGTGACGAGCGTGAATCGTCTGGTCATACTTCAGGATGAGTGTGTCAAGTGTAAACCTGCAAATCAGGATGAGAGAGACGTTCCAAAGGAGTAGGATTAGTGTCAGGAGTAGCAAAAGGAATTGGTAAATACTCATCAGTGTCAGTAGAAATAGATTGAGCATCAGAAAAGTACAGTGTTTCTTCGCAGAATGTAACATCAATAGACACAAAAAAAGATCCAATGAGGGGCTAAAACATTTATACCCTTTTTACAAACAAGAGTACTCGAGAAAGATGCACTTTATAGCTTTTGGATCTAATTTATCTGTGTTAGGCTAAAGCTAGTGAGCAAACCAAATACATCTGAATACTTGAGGAGCAACGAAAAAAGGGTCTTAATAGGCAAAGAGAATTGAGAATGGAGTTTTACTCGTTAACACAGAAGATGGCATTCGATTGATAAGATAACATACAGTAAGTATAGCATCTCCCTATAAACTTTTAGGTATATTCATGTGGATTAACAGGGTACGAGCTATTTCAACAATACATTGGATTTTTCTTTCAGCTACCCATTTTGTTGAGGAGTGCGTGGGAAGAAAGATTGATGTTGAATACCTTATTATTTCAAATAGCTGGAGAATGAGCTAGAGAAATATTCTTTAACATTATCACTAAGAAGAATATTGATTTGGGTATTACACTGATTTTGAATTTCAGTATAGAAAGAATAAAAAATAAAGAATAGTTTAGAACAATCTCACATTAGATATAACCAAGTTATTTGAGAGAAATCATAAAAAAAACTACAAAATACTGAAATCCCAACTTAGACTTGACACGACTCAGACCCCAAATATTTGTATGGATTAACATGAAGGGTTTTTAACTCGAGGAAAAAATGAAGTACGATGATGTTTTCCCAACTGACACGACTCACAATTTAAACTGGAAACAAAATCTAACCCTAACACTATTTTCTTGAGATTTTCCAAAGATGGATGACCCAATCGTCTATGGATATCAATAGGATAGATTGACATTAGGCAGGCGATGGATGATTGCAACTTGTCAAAATAATACATTCCATTCAATTCATGCCCTTCACCAATCGTCATCTTGGTCTTCAAATCCTAGACAATGACCTTATCAGGGTATAAACATATAGAATAATTTAGTTGTTTAGTCAATTTGCTCACAAACATAAGATTAAAAGGAAAGTTTTGAACAGATAATGTAGAGGGTAATGTGAGAGAAGAAGAAGGATGAGGGGTCCAACATCTTTAATGGTGGTCGTAGATCCATTAGCAATAGTAAGTTTATAATTATGAGAGGCAGGTAAAGGAACGGTATGGTTAAAGTTGGTTATTTTACCTAAAATATGGTCAATGGCACCAAAATCTATTACCTATGATTGTTTTCTATGGATAGTTGAACAATAAGCAGTTGGGCTACCTTGATAAGCCACAGATGCCATAGAGGAAGAAGGTGTTTGCTGAACTGACTGATACTGTAGAAACTTAGTATATTCATCCTGAGATAAAGTAACAGATGGTTGTGAAGTTGTACCTGAAGAATGTTCTTCCAGAGATGCAATATAAGCAACTTGCAAATGGGAATATTGACCCTAACAAGACTTTTCATCTTGTACGCCTCTATCACAACGTGTGCAATGGAGTCATAAGCCTCTTCCATATCCTCCTCAGCCGCCATGACCATTACAAACACCACTTCCTCCTTGACTTCCCCCTATGGCTTCCTTTAACTTGTGAATTAGATTGTGTGGTAAGAGCTGACCTATAAGAGTTATTCTCTGGTGGATTCGCCTTAGTCATAGAGTGAGAGAGTCTAGAATACACTTCAACCAAGGATGGAAAGTGTACTCCTCCTAAGATTTGTGCTCACACAAGCTCAAACTCAGGTTTCAATCCATCCAAAAGTGTCATAGTTACCAAATGCTCTTATTGAATCTGCATCTCCTTAATATCAGATGTGATCGGTAGTAGATACTTCAACTCCTCAAAAGCACATTTCACTTTCCTAAAGTATTCCATCAAACTTCCTGTTTGGACTGAAATAACTCAACAGAGATATTATACATGCGAAGCATATTACTGGAGTAAAGAAGCGTAGCATAGTCCCAAACTTTCTTACGATTGATAATATGAGAGAATATGATCAAAATTTTAGGTTCTATAGAATCAAAAAGAATATGTAGTAATTTTGCATAATCACCTTGCCAATTTTCTAGCATTTTCTGATCAGTTTGGGGATCAGATGTAAGATGGGACAACTTTCTTTGACCTCGAAAGAACAATTTGACATTCTTAGAACAAAAGGGTAGTTATTACTGCTCAAACATTGCTTGGTGATTCACAAAGTTGAGGAACCCATTGTTGGAACACCTGTCAATGACTTACTACTAGAATCTGACATCTTCCAGTTATGCTAGACAGATTTTCTAGCTAAACAGACACTAAAACACTGTTGACGATGCTCTAAAATACATACAACTTGACTGTTATCAAAAAATAATCATGTTCTGGTTAGTTTCAACACAAAGTAAGGCTAGAACTCCATTCAGGACATAGTGGCGAGTTGACCCATCTAACTGCCATCGCTAGTGGTCACCGGACGACGACGCGTGATGCCCACACGTCGATGCATGGGTAGTTTTCTGACGACACTGTTGGTACTTTGGTGGTCTCCGGCACCCCCTAGTTGCTTCTGTGTATTTGGTTTTGGTAAGTGGAGGTAAGGGTTTTGGAAAGATTGGAAGGTGTTAGGGTTTATGATAAAGGAAGTTCTAAGGTTTGGAAGTGTGGCTCTGATACCATATGAAGAACAGAGGGGCTTGATAAATACTAAGGCCTATATAAGTGATTACATAGGGAAAGAAAACCATAGTAATAAATAGGAAGTCACACACTAAAGAGGGAGATCATACTCATACTCTCCCTAATATGGATATTACTCTCCCTAGTATAGATATTTCCTAATAATACTAATGCTTGAATTAGTAAAGATTTAGTTGTTAAAGAATTTCTCCATAAAGGTTCTAGGAGAAGCAACTCTTATTCTAGACATAAAGATCTATAAGGATAGATTAAAGACGTTTCTTGATTTATCTTAATCCACATACAAAGATAAAATGTTAAAGAGGTTTAGCATAAAGAATTCTAAAGGAGGATTCTTACCTATTTCATATGAGATTTCTCTATAGTAGAGTATACATTTAAAGACATAAGAAGAGAGAGATAAAATGGATTATGCTTCATATTCTCTAGCTATTAGATCAATTATGTATATAGTGTTATGTACTAAACTGAATATCTCTTATGCATTGAGTATAATCAACATATTTGAAGCTAATCTTGGTGATGGTCATTGAATGGTTATGAAAAACATATTATAGTATTTTAAAAGAACTAAAGATATTTTCTTAGTCTATAGAGAAGTTGAACTAAGACTTCTAAGGCATTCAAATATGATTTTTCAATCTGATTCGAATGATAGCATATCACAATCAGGATATATCTTCACTTTGAATAATGATGCGATAAGTTGGAAAAGTTCTAAATAACTAACCATTATTGATTTTATGACAAAAACTAGAGTATATTTCAATGTTAGAATTGACAAGGAAAACAATTTGGATCAAGAAGTTTTTCACAAACTTGGAGTAGGTCTTATCATTATTGAGCTAATAGTATTGTATTGTGATAACAATGATAGGAACCACTCATTGATCCAAGTTCAATGATGAACTTCTCGATCGAAATTACTTCCTTTATTGCCTTTGTGGCAACAATAGCGCAATTGCATAGGCAAAGGAATCAAAATCTCATTTATGGTCCAAATATGTGCTTATGAAGTTTTAGTTGATCATGGAGATAATAGACCAAAAGGATATTACACTAGAGTGAGTTCCCATTGAAAAAAATCTTACAGAGCCTTATATGAATATAATTTTGGATAAATAGGAGATCGACTTTAGTGTAAGTGAAAGAATGTTGGTTTATGTCTTTATAGCCAATCATTTGGTTATAATTTAATGTACAATATTAATATTTTAATCAATAAAGGCACTCTTTATCTTTATATATTTTTGTTAATTACATTTGATGCTTAATACTAAAGATAAAATCTTTGAAATAATAATTATGCAATTAAAATAGTGATGATAACATAATTATGAGATTCAATTTATATTTATATATTATTTTTAAATCGTCCGTATTTGTAGTTTCATCCATATGAGATATTGATATAACAATAAAATTATCACACACTATATTTATTTTTTATAAAGAAAATAATTGATATCATAATTCAAAGTATGAAGATATTTAAATAAATCTGTTGGTACTTATTAGATAATAAGTTTACTGAACATACCCAATTATAAGGATCTCAAATGGTATATTACTTGTGTGTTTGTAGATTTTTTCATAATGATGGTTGTATATTTAATTTTTACACTAGAGATTACTAAGGTGTCTTGTATAGGAATTATTATATTATGAGACTATTTATTTCTCATTTTAATTAAAGTAGTCCAGTCGGTTAGATATAATATAAACTATATAGAGATAATTGAGCAAATAAATAAATGATTCTTTACTCTAAATTATTAAGGGAGAATACTCTACTATTCTTGATTAGTAGTAATTTAATAAATTCTTTTGCCATAGAGAATTGAGATTTAAAAAGGGTATTTTTCAAACATCAATTGTGAATTAATTACTAACTAATAAGAACAAATATGATTGGATTTAAATAGAGTGGGCACTAATTTCATATTTTATGTCTAATTAAAATATTGGATCAAAAAGGATTAAATTATAAGTTATAAATATGTATGGACTTGTTAAATTAAACCACTTTGATATTTAACGATTTTTATGTTTGAAGGCATAATATTACTAGTGTTTCTTCGATGATGAGCTGGGGTGGTTGAGACAGGTTTGGCTGGTATTGCCCTGATTATCTTTTGGCACTGTCACCAGGTATATTGGTTTCTCCCTTTATGCATGTGAGAAAGGTACAAATCCTTTTCTGTCTCATCAACGCATCAATTCTGATACAAGATTCTGCAATGAAGCTAAACTACAATACCAATTACCAACTCATCCAAATTACAGAGGAATTAAAATATTTGATAATTTATTGGCAGGTGGTGCCCCAAGTTCACGTCAATGCCACCAACTTGATTGTATATGAACACATACGGATTGGCATCTTTTATCTTATGATAACAAGCACCCTCTCTTCCATCTGAAACTATACAACCAACAACTTACGTTAGACAGAAAAGCATGAAGTGCAAATCTACTGTTGGGAACGTCCCAAGGAGCTTCGTGGTATAGCCCGAACAGGCAAGAAGTCCTACATAAGAAAAAGATAGGTACTCAAATCGGTTCTTGATTACACGTGAATATATGTCAACGTCAGAATTTAAAGAAAGACTTGGAGAAGGTGTACCTGTAATCATAATGGCCTCCTTGTCTTGGCAACTTGTGTAAACTTTTTTATACTAAATATTCATTTCTTCCAACTGCTTTTCCTAAACATATCCAAGCTTTTATGATTGAATCATAATAGGAAACAAGAAAGAGTTGGATCTTTATGATCATTATCAGGTTAATTCCTTGTTTTGTCGAATACCTCCTCGAAACTTCAAGTTCACTTGCTTTCATTACAGTAACTTTGAAAGGTTCTGTCACTTTTGTTTTACATACAATAATTTGCTTCTACTACTTTTGTTTTACTTCCTCAGTCACCTGTAGCATTTATTAGACCATCAAAGAAGATCTGTATTACGCATTGTATAAAGGCAAAATAGAAATTGTCACCTGATGAGTGATGTGAAAAGGTCAGACATGCATTGAGATGGAACTGAATGGAAATTTATTAGCTGACAAGTGCATTGAAAGGAGCACTTACATCTTTTGCAAGATTATTTATTTATATGAATCCTGCGTAGGTTTTGTGCGAGTCTTACAAAAGAAATGGTTGAAATTTTATAAAATAAAATAAGATAGAATAATATTGGACAGAGCCTCTGAATTTCTTTCGAAGGTCATGCAATTGGGGTTGGAATGCTGCTTCTATTCTTCCTCTTCTCCAAATTTGTTTAATCGCATTTCCATTCTATCTGACAAAATCACATGTTAAAGGAGACATGCCTAGACCCACTACATCCTCATCCCACATGTATGTGTGAGATATAGAGCCACATGCACACAAAAGACATACGCATAAACTCCTCCCTTACACTGTCCATTTCTCCCTCTCAAAAAATTTGGATGAAAGCTTACTTTCACTTTCACTTTATTAGTTTACAGTATAGCTATGACATAACTTCCTCCCTCTTCTCCATTTGTTCTCCCAGGAAACATCACTACATATTACAAGCACATCAGCATCTCTCTTTCTTGGATCTGGGGAGATTCCTTTTTTACAGTTCTGCATTGGTATTAGTTTCCTATCAGGCAACTGGAGGTATTGTTGCTGATTTCTGTTCTGCACATTCTCTATATGCTCATTGATATTGTAACGAGTGTTGAATATTGGGTGCCCTGCCTTTTCTTTTGTTCTCTTTCACAAGGCAGTCTCGCTTTGTCCTCTTTATCTTTTAGTGTCCTGTGTCTTGAATACAGCGATCTTAGTTTGCCTTGTTCCAATACTTTTCCCTGTAGTGTTATTCAACGTTAAACAAGTTCGAGCCTTTCCTCCAAAACCCAAGGTAGCAGTTTTACATTAAGAGGAAAATTTGTGGGACTGCATTTTTTACACGAGAAGGTCGAGTCTTATACAATCTGGGATGCTTGGAGACCCCAGGTCGTTAGCCAGGACGAGTTGGGTTCTTTGCAGGGAGTTTAACGGATCACTATAGATGTATGTAAAAGGAACGTATTTGACTTGGGGATGAAAACCTCTTTCTGGAAATGCAATGTTTGGATCTTATCTCTTGATTCATAGAGTTGGATAGATGAAAGATCTTGAAAGGAGAAAAGGCCAAAGAGGGTGCTAAAAAGGGCTAAAAACAGAAACGCTCTCAGTTTCTGTTTGGACTAAACGTGGGCTCTAATTCAGAAACAGACGAGTATGTTTTTTATATGGTTGAGATAGCAAAAGATAAAACTCTAGCTGTAACATTTTTGCAGAGATTGAAAGTCAGGTTTTGATCGATACAGATACAGATACAGGTTGAAGTTAATGGTTTTACATGTGAATAAAGGATGAAATTTTATTAAGGTGAGACTCGAAAGTCGGTTGGGAAGAAGAGCAAATGGCTGCAAAGCTTTTACATGCTCTAGCAGATGACAATCCAGATTTGCAGAAGCAAATAGAGTGCATGACAGGGATTTTTCAACTCTTTGATCGCCAGCAAGCCCTCACCGGCAGAGGTTTAATCCACGAGAGACATCCCCCAGGTAATTCCATTTGCTTAAAAGTGCTGGAATGTGAGATCCAATTAACTAATCCTTATGATCTAAGGCGTTGTCTTTTGGATCGTCAGTGTTATCTCCAGATCCGTTAACCTGAATGTGTTCAACTCTATAGAATTCACTTCGTGTTCTACATGTTTTCGGTAAATTCTAATAAATGAACTTAGGGCATACATAAGCTTGTGCATGTTGAAGAATTCCATTGATAAGCCAAATGCTAGGAGACGTTTTCTTTTCTTTTTCTGACTGTCTTTTAGCTGATGGTCTCTTAATTAGTATTGTTGTGTTGCTCATAGAATATACAACTCTTGGATTCCATGAACTCTAAATTGTTTGATTATTTCTTTCTCTTGCTTGACAATTCTGGCGATGCAGAGTTGTTATCTGGTCTTATTCTTGCTTGTTACTGAACTCACTCAGTGCATTGACCATTGTTGATCCAAATGTGTATGTAATACAGGTGATTACCACTTCAGCCATGACGTCTCAGATGTTGAACCTGTAAATGCATACCTTCGACATATACCGGCAGTAAGCATCCTGATTTTTGTTTTGTTTACCTTTTTTATTTAGGTCGTGGAGTTCGTCGTCTTAAATGAGTTAATGGAGAGACATGATCGAGTTCATTGCTTCTTTTCTGTTTCTGTTTCATATTATAAGTTTGTTGCTGTTACTGCTCTATGGTATTTTGTATGCAACACTGGACGTTTTAAACTGTAGCTCACTTAGTGCGACCTTTTGATTGCAGGATTTAAATTTAAACAGGTTTGAGAAGCAGAGAATTTCTACAGAATCATCCAGAGCATCTTTCTCATCCTCATGTTCATCATCCTTGTCTTCTGTTGATTGCAGTAGAGCAGCTACACAAGAGGCCTCTTCATTTGATAGAATTACTTTTCCAGAAAATCCTTCAAGGGATACAGTTATGTTGCATCAAAGTACCTCTCCTCATTTAGGAAGAAAGTCCCTTGATCTTCGAGATGTGGTCAAGGACTCAATGTACAGAGAATTAAAAGGGCTTTCACGAAAAAAGGAAGCAATGCACAATGGGGAGCACAAACACTCCCCAAGGCCATTTCATTTTCCCAATTCTCTGGGAGGAACTAACGGAGTTGGAAACAATGGGAAGCAAAAGGTTTCTGATGATCTTAAGGAGTCTCTTCGTGTTCTTGCTAAACTTCAACAAGCACCTAGGTATTCTCGTGAAACAAGAGAACGTCCAAGATCATCATATGAATCAAAAGATGGTTCTTCGCATACAATGTCAAAAGATGCTCCTCGTTTGTCTTTTGAGTCACGAGACACCGTCACGTCCACCTTGAAGCTTAAGGAGTTGCCTAGACTCTCACTGGATAGTAGAGAAATTTCAATCCGGAGCAATCCTAGTTCTCAATTATATTACCCTTCAAGCGATTTTACAAATAGTGGAAGCTCAAATGACGAAAGTTATGATCCAAAGCAGTCACTAGGAGCTCAGAAACGGCCTCCTAGTGTAGTGGCCAAGTTGATGGGCTTGGAAGCATTGCCGGAATCTGCATCAACTAGTCACTCTGGCTGCAGCAAGATCTCCCCTGGTGAACTCAGTCAGTCCTCCTTGAGGCCATTGAAAACAAATGATTTAAGTATGCAAGTCAGAATTCCAAAATCCCCAAGAACCTCAATGAAAGAGCCAATATCACCAAGGTGGAAAAACCCAGATCTTATCATGAAACCTATGTCCAAGTTACCTATTGAACCAGCACCATGGAAGCAGCTGGATAGTAGTCGAAGTTCTCATAAGCCAGCATTCAAGGCACCAAAAATTCCAGAAAAAGCACCAAACTCTTTCCCTACAGTATACAGTGAGATCGAGCAAAGATTGAAAGATCTTGAGTTCAAACAATCTGGAAAAGATCTTAGAGCTCTTAAACAAATTATGGAAGCAATGCAGGCTAAGGGGCTCCTACAGACAGGAAAGAAAGAACAAGATTCAAACTTTCAGAACCAAAGAGATACTGAATCAAAGCACACCAATCCCAATCAAAAGGCAGGATTGTCAGGCCCAAAAAACCAGCAGAGCAATATTGTGAGGACCTTTGAATCCCCAATTGTGATCATGAAACCAGCAAAACTCATTCAGAAATCTGATATCTCTACTTCAGTAATTCACATAGATGGTCTTTCTGGTTTTCACAAGGTTCCAACTGGTGGTTATGCAGATAACAGAAAAGGATCTGTTAGTAGCCGGAGCACAAGGGATCAAGCTCTTAGAAATAGTCATAAGGATTCTTCTATCAACTCTAGTGACAAGAAAGTTGGTTTGAGGAATGTGAAACAATCTTCAACAAGACATTCACAATTGTTAAAGGATAGCACAGCAAATTCAGTGAAAAACTCTGGATCTGTGAGTCCAAGACTGCAACAGAAGAAGCTTGAGATGGAAAAACGATCTCGTCCACCTACACCTCCCTGTGATTCAAACAAACCTAGGAAACTATCTAGTAGACAGCTAGCAGAATCTGGTTCTCCTGGCCGAAAACACAGGATTAGATCTCCCAAAGTGCCACAAAGCGATGACCAGCTGAGTCAGATAAGTAACGAATCAAGAACATCAAGCCAACAGGGGGATGATGTGTCTGTGCAGTCTGAAAACACTGTTATCTTTGACTTGAAGATGGATACAACAATCACAAGTATAGAGCAATCAACTGTCATTTGTGATGTCCAGAGTCCATTCTTGAAGGCTTCCAGTTGCACGGTTTCTGACTCAATGCAGGTGAGTACTTTTAAATTTTGTTCTTGTTAATTACTTCTAATAACGCAGTTGACATTGCTTATTATCCTAATTCCAGAGGTCAATTTCAATGCCAGAGGATGGAATGGCAGCAGAACTTGATGTTGCTGCTCTGGAGCATCGTAGTCCGGTCTCTGTTCTTGATGTGTCAGTTTATAGAGATGATGCACTGTCTCCTGTAAAACATATGCCACCAGATATGCCCATAGGTAACATCCTGTTGACTTTTCTGCTGGCTAGGCTACAATTTGGTACTTGGTGGGCTGAGGTAAAATGGTATCTTGTGACCTTAACATAGTAAAGGTGCTCACAATCCCTTGCTGTGAGTGATTTAATTAGCAATGCAATGAATAACGCCAATAAGTTAAAGACTTCTGGTTACCTAAGAGAATAACGAAATCTACTATTATATTGGACTCTCAATATCCTTGACTGCCACCGTTCTTGCTTATCCTTGTTAGTTTGGCAAACCAAAGTTCGGTTGATTTCTTGCTGCAGTTGATTTTAGTGCTCGAGATTGTAGAGATGAACAAGGTCAAGACAAATGGAAACCTTCTGATAAATTCTCATCTGACAGTAGTATAGGGTCTGGTCTTAATTCTGAGATCAATAGGAAGAAACTACAAAGCATTGAGAATTTGGTACAGAAGCTGAGAAGACTGAACTCCACTCATGATGAAGCGAGCACAGACTATATTGCATCACTTTGCGAGACCACAAACCCAGACCATCGTTACATCTCAGAGATACTATTAGCTTCCGGCCTTCTACTCAAAGACATTGGCTCTGCCTTGACAACATTTCAGCTCCACACATCAGGCTACCCCATAAACCCAGAGTTATTCTTTGTATTGGAGCAAACGAAGTCCAGCAGTTTGGTTTGGAAGGAAGAGTACAGCCCTGGAAAGACCATGAATTCAAAGAGGAGCTTAGAAAAGTCACACAGGCAGCTCATATTTGACGCTGTTAATGAGATCCTTCTTAAAAAGTTGGCTTTAGTGGGGTCTACTCTTGATCCATGGCTGAAGTCTGATAAATTAACAAAGCAGACACCAAGTGCTCAAAAGCTGCTCAAAGAGTTGTGTTCAGAAATAGAGCATCTCCAACTGAAGAAATCCGAAATCAGCGTAGCAAAGGAGGAAGATGGATTGAAGCGCATTTTGATGGACGATGTGGTGCACCGTTGGGAGAGTTGGACAGATTGTGGAAGTCAGATTCCTGGTCTAGTGTTAGATGTAGAGCGGTTGATCTTTAAGGATTTAGTAGATGACATAGTTAGAGCTAAACATGCTTAGACGTGGAGAGCTCATTGCAAGGTAGCCAAAATAAATGTCTGAAGTTGCTTTTGACTTTTGCTTCTCTTATTGTAATTCATATTCCTTTTCTTCCAAACCAAATAATTTGCCCCTAAAGAAACGTGAATTTATAGCCAAATTCCCTACTCATCAACTTCTTTCTCTCATTTTTATTTCATTGCATTGATTTAGTGTGTCTATGAAAATTTCGTTTAACCTTTGTTTGGATCCTTACTTGCACAAATGAAAAGAATGGAAATATTGAAAGAAAAAGAGGAGAAAATAATGTACGAGAAATGAGATTTCCTTTCCCTTGTTTGTTTTCCTAATTTATTAAAGGAGGGAATTGAAACTTATAGGCTTTTATGCCCTTAATTATAGAACTTGTTTATCTTTTGTTAAATAAGGATTCAATGATAATTTACTTATCTTGCCTTACTTTGTCTTGAATTTTTCCTCCTTTTCCATTAATTTGGTAGAAAATACATTTAGTCTAATTTTTTGTCCGTTTCCTCACTTTCCCTTTACTTATTTTTGTCCAAACAATAAAACCAAGAGAAATACAATTATCTTCCTTTTTTTTTCCTTACTTTCCTTCCATCCAAGGCTTAGTGTGCGTTTGGTTCAGCTTTTGGAGACTCCAAAAGCACTTTTTTCCACCGCAAAAGTCATTTTAAGGAAAAAATGGTTGTTTGGCTGGGAAATTAAAAAGTGCTTTTAGAATAGAAACAGCTTTTTTAAAAGCCAAAATACAACTTTTTGAAAAGCCAAAGTTTGGAGCTTTCCCGAAGGCCAAAAAAAAAAAGCTTTTTCGGGAAGCTGTTTCTAAAGTTTTAAAATTTGCGTAACATTTTCCGTAAAGAACGTCTCTTGGTTTTGCTCC
>JAOSBP010000007.1:11339033-11354109 GCA_027563825.1 Erythroxylum mucronatum | reverse complement strand
TATACTTTAAAAATTATTTAGCATAATTAATAAAATAAAATATAGTTAAAATTAATAAAAGTGCTTTTTATTTTTTCATTGCCAAACAGTCTACTGTATGAAGCACTTTTAAAAAAACTGTTTTTTAATTGACATCCAAACAGTCAACTGACTTTTAAAAAAAGTTCTTCTCAGAAAAACTCTACTGATAAAAGCTCAACCAAACGGACCCTTAGCGTGTTATCATAGTCCATAGAAGGTAGCTTTATGAGCAATGCCGGAGCTACGAATGGGTTTTTGGGAAAGAATGCACTGATTATTTAGTTGTTTAATAAATGCATCGAAATGAGTTAGACAGATGGCCTCCATAGCATAGTGGTAGTGCGTTCGCTTCGTAAGCGAAAGGTCGCGAGTTCGATCCTCGCTGGGGGCTAATGGGTGTTATCAGAGTACAATTTGCGTCTTTTTACTTGAATTCTGTCAATTCTTCTACCTTCTTAAGGTATATGGGCCGTCTGCAGCTTACTTTCCTGAATCTGGGCTTGACGAACCTTCTTCCAAGTACTCCCTCCCACCCTACTATCCTTTAAATGTAAAAGTTGAAACATTTTTAAATTTCGAATAAATTTCAAATTTTGTAAAAGAAAAATAATCAGTTTTAATATTTTATTTTATTAAAAATTACTTATCAATATATGTCTATATTTTTTATTAAAATTAGTATTTCATTATTTTCCAAAATTTTGAACTTAAATGAAAATATTAAATATTTGATATTTATGAAAAATTTCAAAAATAATTTAGCAACAAATAGGTATTTTAAAATCACTCTAATTAAAGCATCTAAATTTTATTTTATTCTCTTACTTATATAAGAATTTAGATTTCATATTTTTCTTATTCAACATGAGATCTTATGACCTTTATTAGAAGACGCTGTTACGTAATTCATGTCAGAATTAATCCGAAAATAAAATTACTTCAAATATAGATTTTACTCTCAACTTTTCACTTAAATTCTCTAGTCTAGGCCATTTCCTTTTGGTAAATTTTTCGACTTCACAAGATTTTAAAATTCTACACATAAATGTCAAATTTTTAATTAAGTTTCAAATATTATAAATATAAGTATATAACTTATCAATTTAAAATTTTATTTTGTCAAAAAATAAGGTAACACGTGAGTTAGAGAGAAAATAAAAAATACTCATCAATACATGTCTTCATATTATCCATCATATTTTTTAATTAAAATAATATTTTAAACTAACGAGTTATTCTACAAAATTTTGAAAATTAATTGAAAATATAAAATGTTTGACGTTATACAAAAAAACTTCAAAATTTTTTAGCAATGAGTGGTTATCATAAATATAAATGACACAAATATCATATTACATTCTAATCAAGACAACATCTAAAATCCATTTTATCAATTAACTCTCTTAATCATATAATATCCATATCACTTTAAATTTCTGTTTTCATAATCAATAGTTTAATTACTCTAAAGTGGATAAGATATTGTGATCTAAATTAACATGAGATTAACTAGAAATGGATACTATCTTGTAATTCAAATTTGAAATTAACTTGAAAATAAAATTTGCTAAAAATTTAATTTAATAGTAATTTTGGTGAAGTGGTTTTCACTCTCAACTATTGCTCTTTCGATTCTTCAATTCTATTGCTATACAAATGTTGCTTGACTTAATTTTGTACTTGTGTTTACTTGTTTTCGTGAAGATCACCTTGCTTGTTCTCATAGGAATATTGATAAATTTGTTATAGTACTTGATGAAACTCCAAAGTAACTTAAACTTTGGAACCTCTTTTGGAGTTGCAATAGAGTCTCATGTTGTTTCTCAACTTAAACCCTTTTCCCTTAAAATGAGTTGAACCCTTCTATTTATAAGCAATGGGAGTGCTTTATGATATAAATTTGAAAGTCACATGTCACCTTATAATTGGTTATCATATTCGTCCATTTCAAGTACTTGTTTATTTGAGAAATGATCATTATTTCTCTAATTGATTTATGATTAATGATTTTATCACTCTTTCTTATGAGAGTGGATATATTGAGCTTGTTCACTTTTTGTTATATTTTAGGATAATGAATCAATTGCTTACTCTAATGAATAATTTTAAAAACTTCATATAAAATAATCATAAAAATACAACAATAATAAAAGAGAGACAAAACTAAGTTATAGTGGCTTTAGCCAAATATTGTTAGCTTACGTCCATTTCCTAGGCTTCACTTCAGAATCCACCATCTTATTCCTCTATACAAAATCTTCTTTTTCTTGGGTAAAAAAGACCTTAAAATTATCTTACTTTGCTATGGGTGAAGAGTAACTCTCACAAAATGTATTCCAAGTAATTTCTCAATTAAAGTAAGTATATATCTTAAGAACTCATTCTCTTATTCGTACCAATAAACAAAGGTTCAATATATGTTATATAATATAAATATACATTTTTTAGCCTCTCAAGGTTTTTATAAACTTTCTAGAATGCACAACAACTCATATGTAATATGCTTATACTTAAAACATGAAATAGCTGTTAAAAACAAAAAGTAACCATTACAACGAGAAATGCTAATTAGGTCTTTTTGGTATAGTTTTGGGAGCATCTTCTATTTAGAAGACATTTTTAATAAGATTTGGTACTCAATGTGGCTTTTGTTTTATTTTTACGCTTTGTTGTAGCTTCATATGAAAAATAATGAATTCATATAGGTTAGAGCCAAGTTTAAGAAACTTGGACAAGATTTTAATGTGTTTATAATATATGTCACCAACATTACACCTTGTAGAACCCGTGTTCATGGTTAAGAAATATGGGTCCAATATAAACTTATGTTAGGGAGCTATGTTGGCAAAATGTTTTCATAAATTGAGAGTTTCTTGCAGGGAGAGGAACACGGGTCTGTCATATGTTGGACCTGAATTCATTGAGTTATTTCAAAATTATAAGGTTTTAGATATTAAAAAGACAGACATGAAGGGGGAAGATTAGACAACAACATATAATTAGAGATACAAATTAGAACACTTTTAAACATAGCAAAGCAACTTTGAAAAGAAAAGAAGAAAATTTCACTAAGATTTATGAAGACTTCAAGATTCAAGATCCATGAGAATAAGTTCTTTTGTTTTGTGTTCTTTCTTAACTATTATTATGAATTAAATTGCGATAGAACTATATGGGATGAATCTTAGACCTACGTGTTTGGATTGATTCTTTGATTTAAAGAAAGACCTATATTTTCTTATGAATTATTCATAATTATTTTTTGTATTTGAATTAAGATTTAATAGCGTCTTGATTCAATTTCAGACAAGGATTAAGAAATTATATATATGAATAAAAATATTTTCATAGAATCCTCGAAATAGGACCAAAGAAATCTCTGGAGTTAGACCTAATAATGAAGTTTATATAATAATGTACATTCTTAAAGAGATTTCAATCGATTAACTAAAGGACATAAGTTGTATTTCTTAATAAACAATATGATTATAAATTTGGAATTTCTACTAGTCTAAGAAACTAAGGTTAATAATTGAATCAAAATAAATCTAAGCATAAATAGGTTCAAGGGGATTCTACATCTGGATCTTGTTTATTAGATAATTACTTTACTCTTTTTTATTACTTTGATTTGCTATTTTTGATTATTAATTTCACTTTAGCTAATCACTCCTTTTAAATAAATCATTTATTTTTTTAGATTAAATGATAGAAAGACAATTAGTACTAGTACTTGTAGTCTTCACGAGAGCAATTCTCATACTAAACTATAATATAAGAATAATTAGCGCCCTTTCCTATTAGGAACACTTTAATTTTATAATTCGATTATTTTTTCTTTTTGAATTTATTTTTTAGAACTTTCTTTCTTTATCTTATGTTTGCTATCTAAATTTTAGGATTTGGGTACTTTAGTTAATAACTAGGAGCAGTTTCATAGTACTACTTGATACAAATCTAGAAATTGAAAGGACTTTACTTTGAAATTTAAGGAAAAGAAGCTTAGAAGTTATGAGGTTACAACTACCAAACATAATGGCAGGATAACAGGACAACACACTACATGAAATTATACTAGACTATTTCTTATAAGGAAATTATCTATAATTACTAGGCCAAGAGAAGAGGCCAATAATTTTCATTCAAGCCTTTTTTTTTCATGCTTTTCTTGGAGGTCTATAGAAAGTGACAATTGAGATTAACCTTAACATGATTTGGATGGTTCAACAACTTATATAATTTGATGGCTTATTAGATGGCTTATTAGATGAGGATCCAAGGTCGATTTTCTAATCGAACGACAGAGCCACGATCAGGATCCAAATGCCACATATCACTAGCTTTTTCAAAATTTATGATACTCTCAAGATTAATGGAGTTTAGGAGGATGAGGAGGAACTACAAAATTAATGTAACTTTCTATGTTGTTGTCCAATGAGGAGATTTTAAAGTCACTCGGAAGATAATATTATGAACAAAAATTTTATAAAAGACATGGAAATTTAATTCTAACTTGAAGATGTCAAAAAAATAAAGAATTCGGTAAAATAAGGCATAATAGGTGCCAAACATATATGGAGACAGGTGCCTGCCTTTTGTAGAGGTTTGAGAAGTTGAGAAACATAACTAAACTAGCACTAAGGTTGATCCTAAACTAGCACCAAACTGATCACTATTTTATAAAGAAAGAAACATTAAAAAACTAATGTTAGTTATAACTTGGTGTCAAGCACTAGTCTAAGACCGAATAAGATCAACGTTGGCATTGATACTAGATTGACACTACTTCTCATGCATAACTTATGAAGATATTTCAATTCTCAGGTTTAAGTAGCCTAGGCTCTACTTTTTATAACCTTAACTATAAATACTTGTATTAGGTTTTAGGAAAAAAGAGTCAAATTGAACCTTAATATTTTCACCAAAATTCAACTTAACTGAAACATTTCTAAATGTTTTAGAAAACTCTAAAATTTTGAAAATGTTTAATTTTGAACTTCAAATTAACAACTCCATCAAATTCCTATTAAAAATATACACTATAGCAATTTTTTTTTATTTATAGGACCCATTTCCAAATGTATATCCTAGATGGAAAATAGAGCTAAAAAGCTAACCCCACTTGGAAAAAGAAAAAAAATGTTGCCTAAATGACAATGATATAATCTTCATAATAAGAAACTAGAGTTTGAAACATATCCTCGTAAGGTAAGCAATCTTTAACCAATTAAACCAATTTAATAAGAATTTCATAATCTATGTGGACTTCTTATACTAAGCCAATATGTGAATGATAATAGCATAATTAAAGGAATTAAGTCTTAAAACCATATCATTTTTAACTCTAAACTTCATTTGTATCCTTATAAGAAAAGACCCCTTTTAAGTCATTTCAAAGAAGAGTTAGACTAGTATGATCTCATTTAACAGATGAGTAAATAAGACTCACCATGTTATTGGGATTCTAGATTTTAGGTAGGAAATGGTAAAGAGGGTTGTGGAGAGTTGTGGAATCAGAATCAAAATTGGAATCAGAAATAGTTTCAAGAAATGATGATGATGTCAAAGAGGAAGAAAGATATGATATTAGTACAAATTTCTTATAGTATGGTCCATTTTATTTAAGAAGATTTGATTTTAAAAAGAATCTAGTTGGAACTCTACTAATTGATTATCTATACAAAGAATGAAAAAAATAGAGATAGAAAGAGGAATTGTAGTGGAGAGAAGAAATAACAAGCACTTTGGTTGAAAATGATCATGTTAAGGTTTAAAATATTATAAGGGTTTTTCCAAGGGCAATGTTTTTTGGTAGTTGGGGCTGAATTTTTGGGCCCCATATATCATCTAAGATGTACACTTGGCAATGGTTCCTATGAATAAATAGTAAAATATGTTATAATGGATTTTTTTTAAGAGGGAGTCGACAAGGCTGTTAAGTTGGGGTTTAAATTGAACCTTTTCAAAATTTTGGGAGTTTGTTTGAACATCTTGAAACATTTAGGTTCAAATTGAATTAAGGTAAAAATGTTAGGGTTAAATATAAGTTTTACTTAGGGACTTTTGGTAAGGTTTTAATAGCCATCGGGCTTTGTTTTTACAGTTTTTATTCTTTTTTATCATCGGAGGAAAGTTAGGAGGAGCCAGTGACAACTTGCCTTCATGCTTTCTTATACTCTTTCCTTTACATTGAGAATTATTTATTTGTGTTTTATTTTCACTATTTATAATAGTTAGAAACTTTAGTTAGAGTTAAAGATGTAACTTGTATATATCTTTTAACCATCTATACAATATTTAATTATTTGAATTTATTCTCCTTATTTTTAATTTTTGACTCTATACCTGGCCATTACGGATTCAATATTAAGGATTGTATAAAGGAATGAGAGGTGAAGTAGAATATGTGCACTAGGAGAATACACACTTTATGCTTAATGAATTTGATTAAGTTGAACTGCAAATCGAGAGTGGGTAGTTGCCTAATTAGATATACTTATGTGCTTTGAGAGAAGGTATAGATGCATTAGGTTAATTGTTATTTCAACCTAAATAATTAAACTTGTATGATAATTATATTCCCTATAAGTGAACCCCGAAGCCTAAGGTTTGCATTCTTGATTTCTCTTAATTTTTCAATTGCATTATTTTGTTAGTTTAATGAATTCATTATCTTTCATAATATCATATTTTATTTAGTTTTATTATTTAACTAGGGTTAATAATTATAATGACACAATTCCTTATGGAATACTCTGAAATTACTTTAGTTTAATTACTTGTTACAATTCCCTGTGTGCTTGCAAATTTATATTGATCAAATTTTTTGATGTTATTGTCGAGGAACTTAGTTTTGCTATTTTTGTTAATTGTAGTATTATTTTTATTTTATTTTTCTTTTACTTTTGATTCCTTTCATTTGTTTCAGGTAGTTGATGTCAGATAGGAGACCCAAAAGTGACAACTTCGATATCCTACCTGGATTTGATTCTAAAATTGAACAAACATGTAAACAAAATTGAGTGAGAAGGAGAGTAAAGAGATGGATGCAAATTAAGATAATATTGTTGTGGATATAGAGCAACAACCATAAAGGATATGCTTGGAGGACTTCTAATTTCCTATTATTAGTGTAAGTCCCTTATATATTATATTAAGTCAAGGGACGAGGAATTTTGAGCTGAAGCAGATATAACTATTATTGCTCTAGACATTTGGTGGATCACCTAGTAAAGACATAATCACATTTATAAAGGAGTTCTATTTGGTGATCCATACAATTTTTCTAAATGACCTTATAGAAGATGAAATTTAGATGAGGTGTCTCCCATACTGTATGAGATAGCGAGTAACAAAAGCTTAATAGACTATATTTTTAATCTTATATTTTGTTTATTTTGTTTTTTATTTGAAAGTTTTCATTGTTTTTGGTACTTAATTTGTTTATAATATTTTTTAGGTCAAATTTGCCTTTATGGATTGAAAGGAGAAGAAGTCAGGAGGAGTCGAGTTAGAAAACTAAAGAATTGAACCTATTTTTTAAGGATACGTTCGTGTTGGTGAAGGAGACACTTGTAAATGGTCATGTAGGAGACTGTATAAATCCCTATAATCATGTATAGGTATGACATTGTTCCATTGGTGTTAAGGTCAGACATGCCCATGTGGTAATGGACACAATCATGTTTATAGATTGTGTAAATTGTTATAGCTGTGTTTCTATACGATTATTGGGCTTGGAAGTGATATTAAGGGATATGATCACTATATATGATCGTATGGGTAACCATGTCTAGTAAAGAAACCTTAATTTTGAAGTATAAAAGGAAAATAAGAAGGGAATTAAATGAGTTCACATTTTAAACACAATTTGAACTTTAAAGTGACAGAGAAGCGAACATTGACTTTAAGATCCAAATAGAGAACATATTTCCATCAAAGTTTTAGTAGATTTTATTAAAGAGAAGGGTTATATAATGAATTCTCTTATTTTTAATTCTTGTTCTAATTCTTTAAAATGTTTCAATTTTTATGAACTAAATTTGTTTAGTGCTTAGATGAGATGAACCTTGGGATGGATTTTGTGGATTGATTCTTTATTCAATAAAATTTTATTTTTATTCATTAAATTAAATTGTGTGTTTTGATTATAACTTGAATTGATATTTTCGGGGTATTATTTAAATTATGATTTCATGCATTTGAGATTGAGATATCTATTGTATAAATAGATCCAGCATAATTGAAAGGAGTTACATGCAAACCTAAAGATATGTTGACATAAATCTACCAAATTAGAGTTAAACCTAATAGTGAAATCTACAAATGAGTTAAAGCAATCTTGGAGATTTTTACTAGAAAGAGATTTAGTTATTCAAACTAGGATTGGGTGTTGCTAATCTTAAGAAAGATATTAAAATAAAATATGAATTTCCATGAGCCAGTGATCTTTAATTAAATTGCATGATAAAGTATTAAGAGCTTAAGAAATCTTAAAGGGATTCATTACCTAGATACTGCTTATTTGAGTTGGTTAATCTTTGTGTGATGTTGAACCTTAATTTAGCTTTATTGTTTTAAATAAACCATCACTTTATTTTTCTAGTTAGATAGTATAAAAGAGATAACTACTAGTACTTATAGTGCCTATGGGAACACCACTATATACTTACTATCATTATACTGTAGTTTGATAAGTGCACTTGTCTTTGAAGATCTATAGAGTAGGGAACTTATGTATCAAGTTTGTGGAACTGTCACTAGAGATAATAATATTAGGAAAATCCAATTTTTATTAGTCTAATAATTGTAAGTCTTTGTAGTTTTTTATTTATTATTTATAATTTGTTAATTTATTTTGATCACTTTTGTGGTTTGTCACTTCTGTAGGTCTTTGTGTTAATTTATAACCCGAGAAAATCCATCTAACTTGGTTGAAGAAGATCCAAAAATTTAGAGGATTCTTAGAAATCTTCGAGGGACTTGACTTAAAGAGGTAGAATTAAATCAATAGATTCAAGACTTTAAACATTAGATTAAGACCAAAGGATCCAAAAGCATAGAATAGGGATAATGTTTAATTAGGCTAAATTAGACTTAACTAGCATTATAAGGCCAACTATTACTGTTAACAACTTCAATATTAAATTGAATATGATATAGATGGTACAATAGTATGTCTAGTTTGATGGGTTGCGTGATGAGGACCTCAATGCTCACACAACCAATTTTTTGGAGATTTTTGACACCTTTAAGATTAATGGTGCCATTGATGACGTAATAAGATTGAGATTATTTCCATTCTCACTGAGGAACAAGGCATAACAATGGTTGAATTCTCCATTTAAGGCATCCATGACCACATGAGACCAAATGATAGAAAAATTCAATTTGAGGTACTTTTCACTAACTAAGACTGCCGAATTAAGGAATGACATATCTTTTTATACTTAGATTAATTCAAAGACTCTATATGATATGTGGGAGGGATTTAAAAAAAACGCTAAGGAAGTACCCGCATCATGGTTTACCACCATGGATGCAAATTTATACTTTCTACAAAAGGCTCAATCAAACAACTAGGAAAATTATTGATGCAACAAAAGGGGGTACTTTGAATAATAGAACATTAGAAGCAACTTGGTATCTCATTGGAGCATGGCAATAAACAACTATCAGTGGTGCTCTTCTCAAACAAAACCTATGATGTAGATGTAGTTATAGTATTGGCAGGCTAAATTGAAGCTTTAAGTAAAGAGATAGATGGGTTGGTAATGAATTCTTAAATTTTCCAAATGATGTAATGCAAAGTGTGCAAATTAGGGTATATAGGTCAAAAATGTCAAGCAGTAGAGGCCGTGACAAAGCCTGAGCATGTGGATTGTATGAGGAATGCTCTGAGATCTTAAAATAATCCTTATAGTAATATGTATAATTTGGAATAGAAGAATCACTCAAATTTCTCTTAGGAGAATCAAGGATAACAAAGGAACAACCCTTTACTATGATTTTAGCAACACCCACATCAGGAAAAGAAGCCAAGAGTGGAAGACCTCATGAATAAATTTATCCAAACTTTAAAGGTGAGATTTCAAGCTAATAAAACTTCACTAAGGAATCAAGAAGTATCTATCCATAACTTGGAGAACCAAATTGGTTAGCATGCAAAATTAATTCATGAAAGACAACATAAGAGTTTGCCTAGTAACACTGAGATAAATATTAAAGAATATACGATGACAGTCACCCTTAAGAGTGGAAAGGAATTGTAAGTTGAGAATAAGACCCAGAGTGAAGAGAAGAATGACAAAAGGAGTCAAGAGAAAGCTAAAGACATAGAGCATCCTCCAAAAGTCAAGACATTCCAGTCTACCATCCATGTCTTGCTAAATTGAAGAAAGATTATGTGGATGATTAGTTTGGTAAATTTATTAAACTTTTTAAACAACTCCATTACAAGTTAACTTTTGTTGATGCTCTTTCATAAATGCTAAGTTATGCAAAGTTTAAAGGAATTATTATCTAACAAGAGTAAGTTGGAGGAGTTAGCTATAGTAACATTAAGTGGATGTTGCTCAGTTACTTTATAAAACAAGTTGTCTGAGATGCTTAAAGACCTATGGAGTTTTACTATCTATTATTTGATTGCATTTTTTTTACCAAAAAACTTTAACTGATTTAAGGGCTAGTATTAACTTAATGCCCTATATATTATTTAAGAAACTAGGATTAAGGGAACCAAAACCTACTAGGATGAGCATTCAATTAGCAAATAAATCGTTTAATTATCTTAGGGGTAAAATTAAGGATGTAATTTATAAAAAGAATAAATTTATTTTTCCCAATTGATTTTATAATCTTTAATATAAATGAGGGTATAAAATTCTAGGTCGACCCTTTTTAGCCACTGTTAGAGCCATTATTGATGTTAGCCATGGCAAACTAATGCTTAAAGTTGGGGAAGAAGAGGTTACCTTAAACTATATGATGCCATAAGTCCTTCACTTGAGTATAATGATGCTTGTTATTTTATGAATATAATTGATTTTGTTGTTTTAGATATTATGCAGGATTATGTTTCGCTGTATCTTGTTTAAGGTGAGGAGGAAGATTGGAATAACCCTATAAATATATAGCAAGTAGCCTACTTTTAGGCCATGGAGAGGAAGAAGTAGTTTAATCTCCATAGGTCACCTTAATTATGTTTGGGCATGTCTAGCTAAGGACGTTAACCAAGTGTTACTTGGGAGGTAACACAAGAACAAGGACAATTTTTTATTAAATTGATTCTTTTATTTTTATTTACTTAATCAAAATTTTTTATATAGTTTTTAAGAATTTAAAGGTGCACATGATCATTGGACATGCCCATGTCCATACCTATTTCTACCCCTTTGTGTTGTTTTATATTTGACAGGGGCCCATTGACTTATAAGGTCACTAGTCATGCTTGTGCCTACTCTTGTGAATTTTCAAATTTTCTCAACAGGCCCAGTGACTTCATGCTAATTGGACATGCTTGTGTGTTATAGCTATTCTGAATGTATCACATAGACATGCTACTGTCCATCCTAACACACTCCTAGAGACATACACGGTCTTGGACACAACTGTGTCCATAAACCATGTGTCTCTTTGATTTTTAAAAAACCTACAACTACCCCATTTATTTCTTACCCCACTTCATTTTTTCACTCTCCTTTCCCTTATGAAACTTCATCTGTGACCTAGCCTAGGGGTTTCATGCCATCTGTGACCACCCTTCCTATTTTTATGCATTTTCATCAATTTCTTTTTGAATTTTGGATATTTTTATGTCTTGGTTTGAATCTTCTTCCAATTGATGTTAAAGCTAGGTTTTCATCTTTTACTATAATCTTACTTATGTTCCTCCTACTTCCTTCTTGTTTTGTTATTTCAGGTTGGATTTCATGCTTTCCTTTATGAATTATTAGATTTAAATGTCATATTGCATTATGATTTGGTAAAATTAACTTTGGTATTTTTTTTCATGCTCACTACATTATATGAATTGCTTTGTGCTTTATTAGTTTGTGTATAAATTGTTGTTTTTCTTTCAATTAAATTATTCTTATTTCTTTAATTTTATCCCCTTTCTTGTTTTGCATAATTTAGGTCATAATTGTTCATTTAGTATTTATATAGATTCATTTTCATTTTACATTCTAGGAATTATAATTAATAATTATTCATTTAACCTTATTTTAGTTTGTTATTGCATGTTTCATTGTTATTTCATTTTATTCCTAATTGTGTTCTTCATCACCTATGTTTTATTTTTGTATCGTAATTGCATAATTAATAGTGATTGCATAAGTCAAATGTGGGGAGGATTGCTATTTAGTATTTCTATTTTTACTTACTTTCTCACATTTTGTATCTTTTTAGCCCCATTGACAAGGGAACATAAGTGATGTAGTAGAGAAGAGACAAAGAAAAACACGTAAGTGATAGAGAGGCGAAGGATCTTCCGAAGACCAAAGTTAAGGCCTAATCTCCATTAGCTCAAGAAGATGCTCCACCTTCACTTATACGTCATGAGATGCTTCAGTTCAACATTGGAGCTTGTGAAGCCCAATTTCAAAGATTGAAAGAGAAGACATTGAGGACCAGTAGATGTATAAATTGGGAAGAATTGGACAAAGTGGGCTTAGCATAATAAGTTTAGGAATTTGTAAGTGATGGAGCGTGGTCATGTTTTTTTGAGATAGTGGAGCCCATATACATAGAGCTCAAATCAGAGTTATGCTTCATTTTCTTTTTGGAAAAGAACCACTTTAGGTGGAACCTACGAAACACCATACAATTTAAGATGTTATTTGAGAGATGTGAATGAACTTTGAGTTTTATGTGATGATAGGCCTTTATAATTAGAATTTTATGGAAAATCATGATTATTTAGATCTTTAAGTGGATTTTGCATATGGGATTAAGGCTAGACACTATCAGAGCAATATAAGTAGTAAAGAGAATTATGATCCCAACAATTATAAGGTGTCTAAATTGAGACACCATGCGCTCAGGTACATTCACTTTATACTTTGTCACACACTAAATGGGAGAAGTGATAGCTTTGTAGTTGTGAGGAGTGCAGAAATATTTTATATATGACATATGAGATAACAAATGCCTATTCATTTGGGACATATATTGGCCCACTATTTTAGGCTTCAATGTGAGGATAAGAGGGTGTGAACAATTTGCAATAGGTTGTATGTGACTCAGTTGGCTAGGAGGATGGGAGTTTTTGGCAAATTACCACTAATGAGACTACGTGATACCATGGACTCTTTAAATCTAGGTATAATGAAGAACATAGATATGGTGACTCGGAGGTGGGGACCAACAACTGATATCTATAGATTGGTTGGAGCTTAAAACGAGTAGGTAGTTGCTAGAGCAGTAGGGGATGACACAATATATAAGAGCATCAACTGAGACCAGACTCACCTCAATAGCCAACATTAGAGGCCAAGCACCAAGATGATTCCTTAAAATGTACGAGCTCGTCTAGGAGTTCAGTGACACCTCTAGATTGGGATCAATTAAAGAATGCCCAATTAAAGAAATAAATGGGGAAGATCTTAAAAGTGTAGCACATTATGCGGATGGGCAATAGGAGTTGATGGGCATATGGCACAAGAAAAATGGATGGAGGAGGTGTTGGTCAGGATGGAATGACACCTAAAGGTTACGATACCACCTTCATTGACTAAAGCTACTATGTCTTCATCGACACCACGATCGTTAGATGCTTGTGCTACTATGAAGGCAGCACCCGAGGATACCCAATCAATGGACATTTCTAGTACATTAAAGGACTGATGGATATAAAGATGGACTTTTTTATTTTTTTCATTTTCATTTTTTATTTTTTTTGTATATTATTATTTATTATTTTATTTTGTCTTAATGGTTAGCAAGGATTTAACCCTGCTAAACTCTTATTTTGTATTGTTATTACCTTTTATTTTCATTCTATTGTTATTTTTTCTTTTAACCTTTTTTTTCTCCTTTTAATTTTCTTTTGTAAGGATAATTATACTTTATTTGGGACATAAATTATGACAAGTTCAGAATTCTATAAATTATTATTTAGGGAAGTACCACACCAATATTCCTTTCTAACTTTGTTTTTCTTTGATCTTATATTTTTATGTGCTTTTATTGTGTATATTGTGTAAAAAAGGAGTAGAACAAAAATTTCAAAGAAAATTTTCAATTTTAGGTCAATCATATAACTTTTTATAATCTTTATTATTCATTCTTATTAACTAACAACCCAGTTTAGTTAAAATCTAACTAAAACACTTTAGATTATTATTGCTTATTGAGTGGAGTTACTCTATGAAAGGATGAAGGTTGGAATACATTTGCTTTTATAAGCTATGTTTTTAGTAATCATTGAGATAGTTGATTTGAATAAAAATTGCATATTATTTACACAAATTAAGCCTAAATATAAGCCTTTGAACCTAAGAGTAATGCATCATTATATTATGCTTTATTATTCTTTATTGTGTGTTTATCATGCATAGTTATTATAGAACTTGCTTTTATTATTCATATTGAGATCACATTGTTAGATTAGAGGCTAAAATGATAAAGGCACCTAGATTTAACTAATTATTTTAGCCTATTTTTCTTTGATTATTACCTACCTTATTTTATCCCTTATGAGTAATATTTTTCTTGAAAATTTTTCATTTATTTTAGAATCTTGAAGGATTTGCATTTACTTGATTACAAAAAACTTAGATTATATTGAAGAATTTTTAAGAGAAGATCCATTGTGCTTACGATTGTTGGTGCATGTTAATCATTGAATTTGTTTCTTCTCAAATGTATTGTTATTACAATTTTATATTCTCTCCATATTAGCCCCGAATTTTTTCATGATTAATTAAGCATGATTAGATTAAATTAAGTAAATTGAGTTAGCATTAATTAAGATAACCTAAATTAGCATATGACATTAAATGAGTAAGTAGCATGTATTAAAAAGGAATTAATGAACATGATAACATTAATTATG
>JAOSBP010000007.1:11308954-11325204 GCA_027563825.1 Erythroxylum mucronatum | reverse complement strand
AAGAATATCTCCTAAACGACAAAGGATTTTTATTATTAGGAGTTTGAGGTACAAAAAATATATTCTTTAATTTTTTTTAATTTTATACATTAATTATATTAATATTGTAGATTATAAGTACCTATAGTATGTTCTTCTTTTTTTTTAGAAAGAATATTTTTGGGATTCAAAATTTGATGTTATAATTTATAATGTATGGGAGAGGCGAGCTCGTACACATTACAAAGACTTTCTTGGTTTAATACATAAGAATGGTGTATGACTTCCTTATATATTTGAAGAAATATGAAGTCATTGGCAACAATATTGGGCATCAACCGAGGCAATGTCTATTTCAGAGTGCAATTATGCAAATAGATATAGAGGACCGGAGGGAGAGAGTCTACCCGTACACACTGAAGGATCTATGACCTACCAAGAGCATGTAGAAAACTTGTAAGTATCAAAACTTTACACTTATATTATGATTTTTGTATTTTGATATATGAAATTTGATTTCAATGTAATTTCATGTATGAAATCTAGAATGAAAATATATGTGTGTTATGGAGAATAATAATGTTTAAATGTTTGTTGCCATTAATGGTTGTGTTGTTGAGTAAATTTTTTTGTTTAACAGGAGGTAAATATCATAAAAATAGAGGAAACTCTGCCAAAATTTTTGTAAATTGTAATTCACTTATAACAATTTATTTTTATGTAGGAAAAATCTATGGGCAATAAGCCTACACGACGTCAGCTTTTTTTGCACACCCATATTAAGAAACATGATGATGTGACATTCGTTAACACCCGATGTAGGTAACTTTATGTATGTAAAATCTATACTTTAATATTGATTCTTAAAAGTATCACTTATTAACGTAGACAATTATAATGATATGACCAAATATAAGAAAGCATTAAACGACAGTCTCAAAACTCTGAAATTGTTGATAAAAGTTAGACATATCTTGATGTAGTGGGTGGTAAGGACCGTCGTGGAAGGATTTTCGGGTTAGGTTCATTTACAAACACATGTTATTCGCAGTCCTCTACGTCTATTACAGCTGGAGCTAATAAGCGGTGCGCATCAAATGAGAGAGTCGTTCAAGTTGAGAACATAATAGAGAGGTTGATGGAGTGCATAACTTAACTCCGTAATGAGGTGGATGAGTTGAAAGGGAGCAATAGGACCTCATCGTAGCAATCAAAGCATCCACCTTCTCCAACTGCACAGCTTAGATGGATAAATGAATGTATTTGATGTTTTGCCACTCTTAAGTTTTTTTATAAATTCTTAATTTACAGTTGTTTTCAACATACTTATTAGTGTACATTATAATTTTTTATTATATTACCAATCAAGACAATTTTAACTTTATATTATCAATCAATGTTATATTATCTACTTAAATTAAATGTACAAAAAAAATCAAAAGATTATCAATAGAAAACTCGGGTAGGAAGTGAGAAATGGTGGTTGAAATTTATAATAGTTAAGTTTCTCGACAGAATTAGAATATCCCGTCGATAAATTAGCGGCAAAATATTATAATTCCGTAGGTAAATTACCTACAAAATAATGTATTCCCTCGGGAAAAATTTAACAACAAATAATATTATCTGTAGGTAAAATTTTACGACAGATATTGTATGTCTGCTGGTAAATTTAACGACAGAATATTGTAGCTCTGTTAGTATATTTAGCGACAGATTTTCAATTTATTATCGCTAATTTCACAGATAGAATATTGTGAATCCGTCATAAATTTAGTGATGAAATATTGTATTATCGTCGGTAAATTTACCATCAGAAATATAAGACTCCATCATGAAATGTACTGACGGCTATACAATTTTCTATCGCTAAATTTGTGACCGATTCACAATATTTATCTACAGCCGTTTCTTTGACGACTCTTTCCATCGATAATTTCCTTCACCAAATTTGTTTTCTGATGGAAAATCTTTGTTTTCTGTTGGTAAGTTTCGTCATTAAAACCTAATTTTCTTGTAGTGAAAAAAACTATTTGTTTGAAATTTTGGTTTATGTTTTTAGTTTTAATTTCTTCTAATTTTCAAAAATTAAGAGTCGTTTGGTTCCACTTCTATTTTTCTGTTATGGTTTTGAGTTTTAGTTTTCTGTTTTTTTTATCTTAAACAAACGTGTTTTTGTTTTCAATTCTCATATTACAAATCTTAACTAAATAGGTTTTTTATTAAAAAAACAAAAACCTGTTTAGATGAGATTTGTAATATAAAAATTGAAAATAAAAATTTGTTTAGTTGATATTTGTACATCTCAAGCTGAATAAGTTCTAAAGTTCTTAACTCACAAAAAAAGTTCAGTCTAGCTGAACAATTTTCAATTTTCAATAAGCTCTCCGTAATTAAATAGAGTAATTATTATTTAAATTTGCAAATGTATAATATATTTACAAGATTTATGATCACATTTAATAACCCTTCTTTTCTCACATTTATTTGCAATTTGGAAACTCAATTGACAATTAAAACATTATTAACTTGAAACCAATCAATAGCAGAAGCTGTGACCTTGAAATTGGCTTGATTTTTTGTCACGTGTTTAAATGAGATTTATTGGTCGTTGAACTTTATACCGAGTCTACACACCCACAAGCCAAAAACAGCAAACCAAAAACTCAGAAGAACACTTGGAAATGCAGAAACGCAAACCAGAAAACTAAAAATAAAAAAAATGTAGAAACGCAAACTAAAAAACTAGAAACAAAAACCAAGAAAACCAGAAAAATAACACAATATGATGAAAAATTTTCTTTTTGGAGAAGAATAACAAATCTAAAAAAAAATATCTTACATTATGCAGCAAAATTTCACAAGAACAAGAAGCAGCAAAGAGAGAAGAGATGAGTTCGTCACTTATGAGAGAAGAAAAGAACAAAGAAGCATGAGAGAGATAGGAGATGAGTATCGGACGTAAGAGAGATGAGATAAGAGTTTCAACATTATAGGAAATTTACAAGAGGAGGAAGTAGAAAGGAAAACATGTAAAAACCTGTTGTGAAATATTATAACATCTAATCTCTATTTTTGTGAATATGTTGTGATTTTTTTATTTTAAAAAATAACATATTGCAACAAAAACAACCAAACATGTTTTAACATATTTCCTTTTTTTATATAAAAATCGCAACAAGAAACAAAAAAATAAAAGAGAAAACTATAAAAGTGGCATTTGTTTCTTTTCTTTTTTTTTATAATCAGATTTACTATTAACTAAATATATATTATTTAATTATTTAATATATTAATTTTTAATAAGAATTATGAATAATTTAATTTAGTTTATTTTTATTAAATTTAATTAAATAATTATTAATAAGTTTAAATAAATTTAAAATATCTTTAAAATATGTAAATCTCAAATAAAATTTGATTCAATAATAAAATAGATTTAAAATAAAAATTAATTTATAAATAAAAAGTTATTAAAAAAAATAAAAAGTTATTTTAAATTATTTATTTTAATAAAAATAATTTTATTAATAATTTTATTAATAAATATTATATAAGAGATTAAAATAAATTTATTTAATTAAAAATAATTTATATTGAAACTTTATGTAATTATTATAAAAATAAACATTCAAAAACAATAACAGAAAACAGAAAATAGGAAACTAACACGTGAACAGGTGACCTCTCCATGTTCACCGGATTCTGTATACCAAGTTGTGCTCTAAAACATATTCAGGTTTCAACGGGGAAGATGCATCAAATATTGAATGATTTTACAGCGGTTCAATGGAAAAAGTTTTAACAAAAAAAGAAAAGAAGGTCGTCCTTATTCATGTGTTACAACTAAATACTCTAAGCTACCACATAAATACCGCCAAATGCTTCATGAAATTCCAGTGCATCCCTTGTCTGCACTTTCTTCTAAAGAACTGTGACCTAGTTCATTGTCATTAGACTTCAACACCGATACAGCATCGAAATCCGGGGCATGAGCTTTCGATCTCGACCTTGTCGATTCCTCGTCTTTCGGTTTCCTTCTTCTGATCTTTTTGGGTATGTCAGAAGGATTCGACGCAGACTCGCCGCCTTTGATCGGATCCTTTGGATGCCTGGTCGGCTTGGCACCGTCAGGCAATTCCCTGGTTCCCGTGTGTTTCGACGGCCGCCTTTGTTTGGTTTTTTCAGTGGTTGAAGATTCATCAGTTCTGTTGGCGGCCGATGAACGCAATCTTGATCGCTTTTGTAATTCTGCGTCCCTGTCCCTAGACGGAGAACCCATATCTCCTTCTCCTGTTGGAGAACCAGAGTCGTTCGCTTGCCCGTTCTGCGATGGTGTTCGTGCACTCCTGCGGTGAGTGGAGTCTACATTTTGGACACCGTCAAAAACGCCTTCAATGTTATTATCCAAAACTCCAAATCATGATAAGACTGACTGTTAAAAGTCATGCTTTGGATTGGATTTTGAAATAATGCGGACTAGGTTGAAAGTAACGAAAGCTAACAATACCTTCAGAAACCCATTTGACAGGGGCATCCTCCATCTCTCCGGTCACATTGAGAGGAGCCGACGACGCCAATCCTGGTGGTGCTTTGTACTCATTCATCTACAAGAAGGCAAAAAGAATGTTACGAATCGATTGATTGTGTCCAACTGTCCACCAATATAAAGTATGACTGTGAATTGGCATGTTAAATATTTACCCAGCTTGGCTGATTTACGGAGGGACCATCATCCCATCCTATATGGGCGACATGCTTGACATCTGTGGGAAAACCAATATGCATTTCTCCATCTTTCTCATTTTCTGCAACATGTAATTTATTAGAATCTTCATTACATGACTTCTATTTCTAGCTAAATTATTGTGTTCTCATGTATCACGGTAATGTAACAGTATTGGACATTAATTTGACACTAATTAAGGGAAGAATTAAAATATTTCTACATCCCATTCCCGCGTGTACTTGTACTAAACTCATTTTATCTGTTTCTTGAGTCCAGATCATCCGTTTAATATTATGGTATCTTATTATGTCCAATAAATTCCAATCAATTATTTATGTGGGTTCCACATGAGTCCTGCGTGGGTCCTACAAAATAAATGACTAAAATTTTATAAGACAGAATAAGACAAAGTAATATTAGACAAAGAATCTAAATTACTGTTTCTTACTATGTACTTCTAAACAAGGGAACCTCTAAAAAAAGAAAAAATACCGAATATTTGAGAAATGTATCTCAGGCCTTTCAGAAGGCCCTTCATCTTATTGTTCGACATATTTGGCTCGCTCTCCGACGAGTTATTGCTCTTCTCCTGATTCCTCTCCCTGAATCGGATCCCACGAATTTGAGCTTTAGAATCTGAAACGAATCATGCATACATAAAACAATGAATCACATGGGTAGAGAGGGGAGAAAATCTAAATATTTTAATTGGAAGAAGTCGCACGAACCCCACATGATGAAGACGTTATGTTCAAACTAGCTAGGATTTTAAACCCAAAAGAGAGAAGTGGAGGTTTGAAATTAAAGGGATTGCTGTTTAAAGCCAGAAAAGCGTCCGTCTGAATTTCTGGAGAGGAAGAAATGAAAAATATATATGCTGGTTTTTTATGGCAATATGTCCTGATATTGGGTTGTGGTTGCTAACTATCCAAACCTGCAGGTTGCTATAGGTGCCGAACAATATGGCACTTTTGAGGGTCTCCTCGTCCTGGTGTCCTATTTTTGGTATCGTTGTCATTTCTATAGCTTCTGGAAAATTAAGATAAAAATATTATCAGTTGTTTCTGCTTCTCCATCTGCATATCAGATTGTAAATTGGATTCGAGTGATTTTCGATGCCAATTACAAGCAAAGTTCACTTAGTCAAGTAATGAGAAGGAGCTGGTTGCTGTAATTTTTGTAGTAGCTACTTTTGTTATACATGTTCCTAATATAATTTTGTAGCTAGATCATATTACTCATTGTAATGGTATATAGTAGTTTTACTACATTAATATAATTTCTTCTTTTATCTTTCAAAAAATAGTTATTATATCTAAAAATAAAGTATTTACATGTTAATTTTATATATAAAATTATTAAATCAAAATTTAAGATTTTTTAATTTAATCTTAATATAAAACTAAATTTTAATAACATAAAATTTAAAAACTATTTTATAATTTCAAAATAGTATCTACTCGTAACAAGTCTAAATTGTATCAACACCAAAACTAGTATAGGTTATATTCACAATTTTGTTTAAAATTTAGTCTTTATTTTAAATGTTTATTACATTTTTTATCCTTCAAACATTATTTTATATTTTTAATTTTAATAGCTGTATTTAATTTATTTTTAAGTGTTTCATATTTATTCATTAATATTTATCTGCTCCATGTACATAACATAGATATTTAGATTTAGTTCAAGTATATTAAACAAATAAATTAAAGGGAAAAAACTCTTATTGATTCTCAAACTTTTACCCAAGTATACTTAAGTTTTTGAATTTAAATTTTTGTCAAATTGATCTCAAAATTTTGAAAATCAATGCTTAAGCCTTTTTTTCAGTAACCATTTGGAATTTACCTATAAGTGCGTCCATGTTACAAGTTATAGTGTTTCTTAGTTATTACATTAATTTCATAAGTTTTAGGTAAAGTAGAAAATATTGGTTATGGAAAAATGAAAAGAAAACTAAAAAGGATTTTCATTGTAATGTTGAACTAGCTTTTGCTAGAGTTAATAAAATTTCATTCTTCTCAAAGAAAAAGAAAACTAAAAAAACCATTTCTGCCGCAGCAGAAAAAAAGAAGAAGAGTGGAGGAGTTCTTGGGATTTTGATTTTATATCCTCTTGGAAAGATCAAAGATGATGAGTCAAAGCATGATGTTATAGTTCAATGATAAAAGATCTATGAGGCCATTTCCTGACACATTGTGCAATTTAAGGAGCTGTATAAGTATTACGAAGAAAGCAAAAGTTGATTCCATGTGGTTGGAAAATAAAGGAGATTAACAGGAAAGTTTCAATTTTGAAATTTTATTTGGCTTCTGGAATAGAAAGTGACAGACCCCTATCCTGTAATGATTAGGCGACCTACTGGCACTCCACGGTGGCTATCCAATCAATATCCAAGTCAGTTGGAAAGTTCCTGTGAAGCTAAGGCTATTGCCCTTGTTAAGGAAAAGCTTCAATTCACAATAAGAAATGTAAACAGCGGAGTTTTAATTTTCATTTTATTAAAAATTGAAGCAGCACAACCGCTGTATTTTGACATTCCAAAAATTTCAAAGTCCTTGTAAAAGTTCAAAACACTTTTATTATCACATCAATTTCTCAACTCCAAATTATGGACTTCAAATCCACTCACATGCAATCTTAAATAGTTACATCAATAAACTTTGAAAAGCTAAAACAAAGTCATGCATTCCATTTAGAAACCTTTATACACATCCATTCTTTATACAAATGTACTTTTCAAAACATGTTCAAAGATATGCAATAGTTTTTAAAAAAATGTACAAGGCAAAATAAAAATGCCTACACAATAACACTTGACGAAGTTGACTACTCACGAGGTGGAGTCCCTGCTATTGAAGCCCTTGAGTGAGCAGCTAGGAGGTTTTATTTAAAAAAACATAAAATAAAGGGTAAGTTAAACGAGCTTAGTGAGTATTATTGGTTTCTAATAAAAACATTTATATAAATATTAACCTCTATAAAAGAAATTTTTATAGAGGTTAATGCATATGTAAAACAAAACATATAAATTTTCTTAAGATCAAGTTCCACTTTTCTTGTAAAGTATACAGCGATGACAATCAATACTTTCATGAACTTTCTTTTTAAAACATAGGCTGTCACTAATTTTCTTTGTCATATGGTAGCCTTAGCTGTAAGGCCACAGAGCTGGTTTTGCATCGCTTACCCATGCCTGGTTAACCTCTATATATCGATTGTTATGAAGCGCATCACTTACCTATAACGATGCTAGCACTACATATAAATTAGTGGTTACGGAGCTGGTTCTGCATCATTTACCTATAACGATGCTAGCACTATATATAAATTAGTGGTTACGGAGCTGGTTCTGCATCACTTACCTATAATAGTGCTAGCACAATATATACTCCACACATGCAGAGGGCGACTCACATGACATACTAATAGACACAACACCACCCATGTTAGTGACAGACACCCCCTAACCACCGCCATGCATGTTAGGACGTACTCTGATCAATATAATCGTATGTAATAAGACCTAACGGTTTACCATAGGCTAAACCACAATTAATACATGAGCACGTCTTATTTCGATACCAATTAAAAACATATTCAAAATCCATTTCTATGCCAATTTAAAGCATATGCAAATTGCAAGCCAATTCAAAGCATTTGTACATCTCATTAGTTTCCAAGTGCATCCAAAACTCAATTCAATGCTAAATCAAAGCATATGTAAACCTCATGAAGATTAACTTTTAAATTCAAGCAGTAGCACCAATGGAATTATTCATAAACATACTTTTTATAGTAAGGTAAAAATTAACTTAATAAATCAATTTAAATACACATTCATAGTTTTTCGTTTTTCGTTTAACCACCATAATATGTTTGGTGCTTTTCCTTTATTAGTCCCGAGTCTACGGTGACAAGAAAAATTTATTATCTTACTTAGCTATGAGGGAGACCACTGATGTTGGACCCCGCTTCTGGAGCCCAACACGCGGAGTCATAAGACGTGAGCAAACTCATTTCTTCAACTTATACTCTTACTTTGATTCAATCAATCTTTTTTAAATCAATACCAAAAGCTATAAATTCTTATGGAGAGATAGAGGAATGTGTTAGGAAACTATTGCTTCAAAAATCAAGTCATTTGGAGGTCGGATGGAGAAGTTATGGTCAAAAGAATTAAACATGATTTTGCCCTCAATCACATTGTACCTGTTTCGGAAAAATTTACATAACTTTCACTAGCGATATCGGATTAAGGTCATCTTTAGATGGTTTCCAAGAGGACTTTAAGATCTACAACCTTCGTTAAGACCTTGAAGAGAGATTTTGCCATCTAGAGGGTCAAAATCTCAAATTTTCAAAAGTGTAGATGGATCAGACGAAGTGATTCAGTGAATCAGACGAAGGGATTCAGTCTAGATGAATCAGACGAAGGGACTCAGTCCCAGACGAAGGGATTCAGTCTAGATGAATCAGACAAAGGGACTCAGTCCCAGATGAAGGTATTAAGTCTAGATGAATCAGATGAAGGGACTCAGTCCCAGATGAAGGGATTCCTACGGGGTCTTCCTCACATCACCCAAAGTCCTAAATCACTTCATTTACTATAGTTGTTCCGTATATACATCCTCTGCGACATCCTAACTTATAATGGTCATAACTCTCGACTCCGATATCCAAAAATTGCATACTTTATACCGTTGGAAAGCTAAAACGATAAACTACAACTTTCTAGAGACAACTTTGTCTAATTCAGCCTAGATTATTCCAGATTTTCCTTGGAAGTCAAAACGCAATTTCTACACCTATGAGAAGATTGAAAATGCGATGTAAACACTTAGAAAGTCATATGCAAAAAGCAATCATATTTTACTAACAAATCCAAACACAATTTGAGCCTAACTTTAATTACATATCAACATACACATCAATAGCTTAATACAAATACAAATGGTTGCTTAATGTTTGATATGCTTATAAAGCTATCCAAAAGTCACTAACCTAGTTACAAAAGTCTCTAACTATCTTGGAGTTTCCAATGCCTTGCAAGGATTGCTAACATTCTCGTTCTGTACCTGAGGAGGGAATAGTAGGGTGAGCTACATAGCTTAGTGACTAATATATTTATAGTCATTGGTAACGAGCCACATATTCAAGTATATGTACAAGTATGTCTAGCAATTCAATACTCAACAATTCAAACTCATAATTAAGCAAGTTAATGCATAACACATAACATAGACTTTAGCCATTAAGCAAATCACTCAAATGCATCATACTTGACAATTCAAAGATGCAATGCACAACAAATGGCTCTAGAGTTCCATGGAACGAAATGAAGAAACCAAAGTTTACACCGTGAACAAAACGAGTCCAAATTCTCAGGATCTCATAGCCTCAAGTGGGCAGCCGGGAGAAGGCTATAGGTCAACTTCCACGTGACTAACAAAACGAGCTCCTCTCTTGCCCAATCATAAGCAAATTTATGCTCAATTCAATCAATCATAAATTCATATTCTCATGCTTTTTTCTTCTTTTCATTCAATCCAAAATGTCATAACCTTTTTCTTGGTATAACATGGTCATAATTCATCATGCATTTTCAAATCTTCACAACAACCCAAATTCAAGCAATTTAAGCATAAAAACACAAGTAGGGCATTTGCCCATCACACAACAACTATAAACATATTACCCACCTAATTTCATTGAAAATCCAAGCTCAAGATTTGTCTTTCCTCTTGCTCTTGAGTAAGGTTTTCTTAATTCACTTAAAATAAACCAATTCCTATTTAATCCAAATTCAAATGAAAATTCATAAAACTTCAAAAATCAAAAATGCTAAAATTGAACTCAAACCTAACCTACCTATAGTCTATCTAGGCTAGAAAAACCAAAACCCTAGCTTAAAAATCCAAAATCGAAATGGTTTCATCTTTCTCTTCTTTCTTCCTTCATTCCCAACACAAACCCTAGTCTCTATTTAATCCCTTTTTGAACCTAGCAAGAAGAAAGATGAAAACTTACCTCTAACAAGTCGATTTCCTCTTCTTTTTCTTCTTCTTTCTTCTTCCTTCCAAGCTTTCTACGATCTTCTTCTTCTTCTCTTCTTTCTCTACATTTTTTTCTCTCTTCTCTTAGCTTCTCACGACACTTCTCCTTCTTCTTTCTTATTTTTAAGACAACATTTTCTTGGTCTTCCAATTATGCCCTCATCATTTAATATAATGTCCCTTATGCCCCTCCTTTTGTCTTTATCTACTAACTCCTTAAGCAATCTTAATTCTAACATTCCCATATTAATTCTAACTTAATTCTAATCTTTCCATCCAATTTCTAATTTCAACATATACTCACCAAATTAATTGGCTCAATTTCAAAAATAATGAAACAAATAAATCAATAATAAAAAAATTTAGGGTCCAACATCAGTGAAACTGCTCAGGTTAGTAAGAGCTAGCCTTGTTCGAATCTCCATGTTCATGCCATCTTCAAATCTCCTGCACTTATCTGCCTCAGTAGGAATTAAGACAGTAGCATACCTCATCAGCTCATTAAATCTGATCTCATAATCAGCTACAGACATTCCACCCTGTTCCATGAACTCCTTTTTCTTCCTATCCATGTATACCTGAGGCATTCAACTTTTCAGTTGAGAATCAGAAAATCATTTAGGCATACGCATTCACATTCAATCAGCACTTCCAATATCATTTCCATGTATGAAAACGCCTCAGACAAATACTGTTTGGAATCCAGTACACAAACATCACATTTTAGTACAGTTCAATAAGATAGCAATACAATTCAATACAGTTCAGTATTATACAAATCAAGAAGGTTAGACCATCTTATGTTACTCACAGTATGTTCCAAACAGCTATTGCCTTGAAGTCCCGACAATGTCTGGATGTTGTCGTTCAATGCGCTCTTCTATACACATAATACATACATATATCATAATATTGCACAATTATATATTCATTAATGCACATTTATGTATACTGAATATGTACAAAGCATGTTCATGACAATTCTGGGGTTCTTATCATTAATCTTGTCACAATAATCATTCGAGTATTCACATTCAATTGTTTAACTTAGATTTGTCTAAAGATACACTTCTGGTTCCATTTTGCACAATTATTTGCATTAAGAAAATGAAGGAATTTGGTAACACTTCCTTCTAACAAATTATTCTACTATGTCTAGTCTCTATTGATACCAAGATCATTCAATTTGGTTCATTATTCTATAAGTTATTCTCAAAATACCACAGACTATGTACATTTGAAATTTTGGCTAATGCATGATCATGCATTTAAGTTGTACACCTCATATCTTTCAATTTCAGTATCCAAAAATTACAAACTTTATACCAATTTAAATCTAAGAGAATAAGCTACAAATTTCATGTAGAAACCTTAGCCTAATTCGGTCTACATCAATACAGTTTATTCAACAACAGCAAGATATGATTTCTGTCCCTGGTAGTGCTACAGCCTAAGCCAAGTCTCACTTTCAAGCTAAATTTCAAGACCCTTAAGGATAGAATTAAAATTTAATTTCTCTTAATATTTGTATCAAAATGTCTCTAGTTCAATTTAAATCAAGAATAATTGCATTTGGAAATCTATATATCAAAATATAGCCAAAATACTGAAGCATGTTCAGTAACAACATTCCAGTTATAAAATTCCAGTACACCTCAGCATTTTCATACCAGCAATCATTTCCAAATCAATTCAGATAGCTCTAAATTTTCATGGAGAGAAAGAAAATTTTCTTAGGAATCTATTGGTTTGCGTTTCAAGTCATTTGGAGGTTGGATGAAAAAATTATAGCCAAAAGACTTAAAGTTGTTCAGTAAATACTCTAGTTCAAAAACTCATACATGAAAACCATCACCTTTTCTCTCTCTAAAACGCAGATCTTCATCTTCTTCATCGAAAGCCCATATTTTTTCCCACTTTTACACTTCCTAACTACCACATCTATTGCATAAACTAATTTTCCTACCCTCCTTTCAATTCAACAACTCACAACAAACCAAAAATCCAAGGTTTAAAATTCAAACATAATCATCCATTACTCTCATCACCGAATTGCTTCCTCCTACAACAACTCATGCAAGCATTCATTTACAATATTAGAACATCAGTAAAAATCACTTAGTTGGTTCCACAAAGTCTCCAGCAAGTGAGAGTGAATCAATAGCACAAATAAAAATTGAACACTTGATGTTTCAGTGGATGAACTAGAGAAGAGTTTTGGTAAAGGAGTTGTTTCGGTGAAGAATAAAACATAAAAACATAACATCTAGCTTCAGCAATTTTCTTTCCAGCAACACACTTAACTACGTGTGTTCTTTGCATGTGGGTCATGTGTCAACATGCAAGGCTGCCACATGTCACTCTTTCATTTGTCACTTATTCTTTTTTTGTCCAAAATGCCCTAAATTTTTCAAAAAATTTTAAAATTCTCCAAAATTTTCGAAATAAAAATATGACTATCCAAATAAATTTTCAGCCCCAATAATTCACAATTTACATTTTAATTACATTTTTAACAATTAATTATACCCAAAAATGTCAATAAATGCATGTACAAATAATTGTAATGTGCAAGATCAATAATATCGTGTATATGTATGTCACATTATGTATAAACATGAATTATGCTTCCTAATTTCTTATTAATCTCTAATAATCACCATTTTAATCTTAATTCAGATAACAAGATGTTACAGCCTAAACAACGATCATACATCCACGAGATCCTTGCCATCTGAAAAAATAATGGGAGGAGACAAGAACGCCTCTTGAAGATGAAGAATCCATCTGTTGCCTTAATTCGGAAGCTTTGCGATACTCCGACAGTAAGGAGAAGATTTCTCCCATTTATAGCTACCAAACATTGATAACGTGTCTCAGTTCCACCTACTAAACGTTGCCGTTTGTTTTGGTTTTTCATGTTCCACGGTGTCGTATTGGTTTTACCGTACTTGTTTGGAGTAATACTTGTGTATCTCCTTCTTTTAAATCTTTATAAAATTATTTTATTTTCAAAAAACATTCTCCTATGATAATTTAAATAAAGACTTATCATGTAAACGCTACCCATCACAAAAATTGTCATAGCATTGGATGGTGCATTTCCATAAGTGAAACCAATTCCATGCTGTCATTAGACCACTTTTTGACTCTAATAATGATATTTAAATATCACTTCATAAAATAAACTTAGAAAATGATTCTTTCCTAAACAAATCAATCATGTGTCAAGAACCACATTTGAACTAGTGACACGAGGATTTTCAATCCTCTACTCTACCAATTGAGCTATCCTAAACACTTCCAATGTATCATCTTCCTTATTTTAATTACATTTTGATAATTTACTAATAGACTTGTGTATATCGCAATAGGGGGGAAAAAGATAATTCCATTCTTGATTGTTATCTAAAGTCTCATCCAACTCATAATGAGTAATATTAATATTATTAACACCAACATCATTATGATAAGCATTAACTTATGTAAGATCAAGTATATGCCAAATATCATGATCATTGTGATATATTGAAACTTTAGAAAGCACATTTTCATATATTGCATAAAAGAAAATATGCATTATTGTACTATTTAATGAAATGATATTATTGTCATTTTTATTCCACTCACTTTTATCTACAATCTCCCATAAATTAAATTATCAAATATAAGAAAAAACTTTAATCCTTATTCTCTAAAATAATTAATCATTTTCAATGAAAATAAAGCAATATTAATGTCTTGGCCCTCTTAGCTATAATATGAATCAAATTGTGTCATAATAAATTTTACTCAAATTTTACTAAAAATCTATATGCAATAAATAAAACCAACTTTGATGTCAATTGTTGGTCTTTGAATGGCACATAAGCAAGGAATGAATTTTGTTTTTTCATTTTTTTTCCTATGTCTAGATTAATGAATGAATTGCTTACTCTAATGAATGATTATAGAAACTTCATATAAAACAATCACAAAATAAATAAAATAAAAAAGAGTAAAGAAAAAGAGATAAATTAATTTATAGTAGTTTGCAAAAATAATCCTCAGCTTACACCCACTCTTTAATTTTAACTTGGAAATTCACTATCTTATTTCTTCGATAGATGAACAGCACCCCCTCTATATAAAATCTTTTTTTTTCATAGGTAAAGACGAACCCTTAAAATTGTGCTGCTTTGCCATGAGTGAAGAATAAGACTTTACAAATCTTATTTAAGGTCAAGAGAAAATCTCACTAAGTGCATCTAAAGCAATTTTCCTAATTTCAATAAGTACAAAATTCAAAACTAATGTCCTTATTAACATAAAAGTACATATAATGCAAACATGCATTCTCTACCCTTTTAAGGCTCTTTAAAACTCTCTAATATACTCAGCAACCCTTCCAAATTCATATGTGGTCTATTTCTACTCAAAATAACATAAATACAAAATTTATTTGTTATAATAACTAATAATAGTGGCATTGATCAATTATTCTATATGTTAGTCTATTGAAAAACACTAGTCAATTATATTGCCACAATGATATTGGTCAATCAAAGTTCTTATAACAACTTTTTCAAAACTTCTCAAGTTTTTTTAAAGATCAAAACAAATTTCTTTAACAAAAATTTGATTCAAAATTATTTCAAAAGTTCCTAAAAGTTTGTTTAAAGATTGAGAGTTTTCTTCAAAGATAACAATTTACTCCTTGATAATGAAAATACTTTTTCCATTATCCTTAAATTAAAATGATCATACGTTGATTGATTTTCTAATTCATTGAAATGATCAATATAAGGCTACAAAAAAGATTATAACCATTTGGTTAAATATGATATGCTTAATTTCTCTTTGCTTTTGGCTCTTAATTTAAATTGCATCTGTACTTCACTTTTTATTTTCTCCATCCTTAATTATTGAATTGATTCAATTGGCTCTTTTTCTCTCTTTACCCTTCTATTAAACTTCACATATTAACTTACTAATACCATCAAGGATAAAAAAAAATATTAGCAATAACATTTTTTATTATCAAAAATATGAAATAAAAACTCACGTAATGAATATATATATATATATACACTACAATTGTCACGATTTGGATTTCTTAATTAAAGAGATCAATGATCCCAATTATTATTTCATTTTAATTTATTCCTATTTGATCTTATCTAATATTTATACATAAATGAAAAGTGATTAATAACTTATATACCTTTTATTTGTTTTAATTAAATGTTGGACCCCGTCTCCGAGGCCCAACATTCGGACCCACAAAGTATAGAGGACCCAAAATCGAACACGATACCGACCACCAAAAGGAGGAAAAACTCAATTAGAAAATTTGGATTGGCTTTTTAATAAAATTGATCCCACGGTTCTAACGATTCCAACGCCACTGGAAATGCTCAATTTGGATTAGAAATGAAGAAGTTATGGTTAAAATACTATCTTAAAGAAAACAGTGAAAACTGACCCTCTACCGACTTCATGGC
>JAOSBP010000007.1:11278476-11305217 GCA_027563825.1 Erythroxylum mucronatum | reverse complement strand
AACCAAAACCCTAGCTTAGAAATCACAAAAACCCATAGATCTAACTCTCTCTTCAATCTTTCTTCAATCTCTACACAAACCCTAACCTCCATCTTACACCATTTTCGAAACCTAACACAAGCAAGGATGGAACTTACCTTTATAACTTGATTTCTGTTCCTTTTCTTCTTCTTTCTTCCTCCCTTCAAGCCTTGGACGACACTCTCTTCTCTTCTTCTCTATTTTCACGTTTTCTCCCTTCTCCTTCTTTGTTTCACGACACTTCCTTCCCTTTCTCCCTTCTTTTAGTTCATTTATTCCTAACTTAAAATCCTATCCCAAAACTATGTAGTTTTGACCATCCTTACTTATATGCTTTTGGGCTCTCCTTACTTATAAGCCTACTACACACTAATCCACCTATTTCTATGCTCCTCATTCCACTTATTCTTAAAGCCCATTCTTCCAACAAGCCCTTATATCCCTTCTTCCATTAATAAGCCCATTATTAATAATCTAATTCTAATTCTATCACTTTAGCCTAATTCTAATTTCTAATTCCCCTTTTCAATACTTACTAAAATAAATAAGATTCATCTCTGAAAATATTAAACAATTTAAAAGCAAAAATTAAGAAATAAACAAAAGAATAATAAATAAATAAAGAAAAAATTTCGGGGCCCAACATTAAATGATCAATCTATTTAAAACTAATCAAAATATATAATATGAAACAATAATTAAATATGAATGTACATAAGGATCTCTACTATTTAATATTTATTTATAATATTTATAATATATTTAAGATTCAATCAAAATAAATTAATGGTACAATAAGACCTTAATAAATTCATACTTCAAAAATAATAATCTCTATTATATAATAAAACTTGACAATCTTAGTTAAACTAATATACATAAATAATAATTGTGATAAATTAATAAAATATACTTTTATGAAAAAAAATTCTATAACTCTATGATCTCATTCATGTCTTAAATTAATAGTTTGCTAAAAATAAAAGTTATGTATAATTTAATATAATATATTCTTAAAATATGACTCTATTGTAATATATTTTTGTTAAAATTTAAATATAGTTGGATCACATGTCTAATTTTTTAATTGCATCTAAAAGGTTTGAGGTTGAATTTTTATATTAATGGTAATATTCAATAAAAATAGTTTATTAAAAAACTTTCTATTAAGTTATGAATACACTCCATAAATTAATAAAGTCTTATTTTATCAATCAATTAATACGTATTTAATTGATACATTTATATGGTCTCAATGTTATTCAATGGGGTTCTGTAGAAGAACTAAAGGAAAATATATATATATAAGTTTAAGAAGAATTAATTACCTATTTCCATTAATCTGTTCCTACCTGATTCATGATCATCCATGTATTCAATACATGAGATTCACATAAATTAATGAACAGATGTTCATAGAATAGAATAGAAAGAGTAATCAAAATACGGGATCTGAACTGAAGTTTAAAACATTATAGAAAGTGTTCCAATCTATGCATGTTTAGGACCACCAGTGTCTATAAGCACGCTGCAGGCCTACAGATACTACACACCTTGACCTTGCCATCCCTACCTGGTTCCTGCACAACGCTTCTTTTCATCTTCAATATATATTCAATTTACTCTGGCCAAATTAGTCTGTATTTGTAATCAATCATAGGAAAATACTGATAATTATTTATTATAATCTTTTTATGACGTTTAGGTATCTTTTTCCTTTAATTAATTAATGATGTACTGTTTCTTCGTACATCAACTTTCTTGATCACATACGCATGGATGGTGTACCTAAACAACGGGACCACAAGCATCCTTTTTGCTATACTTGAATTACAAACCAAGTTGCAGTCTTTGTTTTAATGACATCTTGGATCTAGTGACCTGTTGATTTTTCTCAGACTGCTTTTGTTCTTAGGGTCTTCTGGCAGCTTATGTGACTTCGCTTTCATGCTTATGTCTCAATGATTTTTCCACCAATCCCTATAATCCTCTGATCTATCGCTCTTGTTCTTGGTATACAGCCCCTTCACCATTCCTTTAATTTTCAAGGTTTCCTAAGGACACATCATAAGACTGTTACAAAAAAGAAAAAGTGGAAGAAGAACGGATTACTTACTAACGTAGGGAATGCACATGTTATAAATAAAGTATGTTTTCCCTTGTTTCTCGTTTTGTCTATTACACTCCTAAACAAGCAAATGTACTACCCTAGCTAATGCCTATTCTATAAAGAGAGTTTAAAGTTAACCTTATGCTGCCCACTCTGGAGACTGTTATTACCCTCGAAAAACTTTTGATCGAAGAACCCTAATTAATGCCTGCGAAATTAGCTTAGACATGGCTTTTGTTCAGGAGGCCACCATGATTGCTTCATGCATGCGTGAATGTGCTACAGAGACGGAGAGGCAGAAAGGAAGTCCGCAACAAGACCTTTTCGCTTTTGCTATTCCCTTAACTGTTTCTATATGTTATTATCCAATTATTGGGGCAAAAGAGAAGAAACTGTGGTGGGTGTTGGTACGTTCATTCAATGTATTTAATGGCTATTTGGTTGCTTAACTTTCTATTTTCAGTTAATTGGAAAGGAAAGTTGTAATTGCACATGTGTGTGTCCATATATAATTCATATATAAGAACAATTAGACATATTTAAATGTCGCATTTAGTAAATATATAGCTATGATGTATGGTTATACTAGAAACCTTCAAGAGTAATACTCTAAAGGCAATTACCTTTAGCACTTTTATACAAACTTTAATTATTTTGATTAATAAAGTGAAAGGCAATTTTTCATTAATTTGATGTTCGATTATTTATGAATTGATGTCAATATTAAATCGAATTAATGAAGTCCATGATGCAAAACTAGCATAAAGGAAATCATGATAAGATCATAATAATGAGATCATGATCCTATCATGTGCAATTATGTTAGTATCTAAATTATCCCTAATCATAGAATTAATAAGACAGGACATTATTAATCCTAATAGACTAGCACATGTTATACTCAAGTAGTGGATCTCACAAACTGTAATCATGAGATATTTAGAGTTAACATGTGGATGCTTACTAAGAATTGTATGTATATCGAATGACCTGCTATGAGATTATTATATGGATGATCTATCAAATGTCAATGATTAATCTCATCATAATAATGGTGCAAGTATCCTAATACTTGAGGTACTCAAGGATATCTTAGATACTGATCGTATGCTTTGACATTATTCCTTGTTGCCTCAAGACGAGATCGCTTATAGGGTGACGACTGGGTACAGCTATTGGTATTCGAAGGTAATTTGGTAGCTAATAAAAGATTCACCACTCCTTGTAGAAGGAGATGATACCCACAGCCTCTTGTCGGGGTCATTACTCAGGAGTCTTTGACCAGAGTAGTTATGTGTCTTAAAGAGAGTCTTCAATGACACTTAGAGTGATGAGATCCCATGACAAGAACTAACATCACTTGGACTAGATATGACGTGGTTAGTCTAGTGGGAATTGACACATAGCTCATACTTTGAACCAAGTGGGGTATAGTATGGTGAAAGGACGAATTGTATAGTAATTATCTATAGAAAGGTTCATAAGTCAGATAATTAACTATCGAAGAGTTCGTATGTTAAAAACACTTATATTCCAATAAATTGGCATGAAACCCTTCATGATTTGCTTGAATTAAGAGGTAATTCAAGTGCTCAAAATAACCAGAAACTTAAAGGTCACACGCATAAAAGATCGGATGAAAAACAAAGTATGTGTGGTTGTTTTTAAGTAGGCTACCCAAAGGCGAGGCTATCAATTAAGTAAGCCACGATCGTGGCTCATAGGCCACATTCATGACCGAAGGCTCGACAAATATATATAAGTTCTTCACTTATGTACACAAAAGCTAACCAGTCAAAAAACACACTCTATTAAGAGGATAAGGGGTCCGGAAGAGTTTTGGGGTTAGAGAGAAGTGATCTTGAGGTTTGTTCGTGAAATTTATGCAATTGTTGTATGAATTTAATCACATAAAACCCATTCTTAATCTAACTCTCCATTGGAGCATCTACTTGAACTCATTTAGTTTGGCACTCTAACCACCCTTACACATTGTTTCTGCTTCATCTTTGCATGTTCTTGAGTTATCAAGGAAGGGTTTAGTGTTTACAACAACCCAAACAAGGAGAAGAATCAAGAAAGGAGGAGAATCAAAAGGTACATGTAACGTTATACCATGTTTATATAATTTGTTTATATATGCATTTGAAATTCTGGCTTCTTTTGATGTCATCGATGTCGGAATTTAGATTTCGTCACTTTCGCTGCTTTATTGTGCATGTTGTGTATGAATCTATGTCTCCTCCCTTACTGAAACCATTTCAATTGTTAATTTAAGTAGATTTATAGAGCAAACACTTTGATAATTGATTGAAGATATTAAAAAAATTGAAATAATAATATAAGGAAAAATATAAACTCGAAGAGGAAGAAATAATGTCATATGATAAAGATTAATAGAATCTTTGGTGTAAGGTCTTCAAATAATAGAGTTTGTCAATTTGTATACCCTAAAATCTAGAATGCAAGAGGATGTCTTCCTTCAAGCTGAGAACCTTGAGATCGGTATGCTAGAGTACTTTTGTAATCAAATACTAGGGATGGTTCCTCTCTTTAAGTCTCATTACTTGTAAAACAACAACTGCAAGATCAAATTGAGAATTATGCACCACATTTTATGATTAAAATGAATAATAAGTTCTTTCTTACATAATTAAAAGACAAGTTCAAGATGAGGTATCTCACTTCATTCAAGTTATCATATTTTGACTTGATTTTCATTTCTCCAAGAATATTACTTTTGAGGTTTTGATTTTAAAGAGGTTACTTTATCAAAGGGCATGTGAAATTATTAATTAATAATGTAAAAATAAGGGTCACATGAAAATTCTTAAAAAAAAGCAGAGAAGAGAGTTGTAAAACTTCCAGAGAATGAAAATTAATATTCATCTCATTCAAAGAAAAATAAAATTAAAACTTTAGGGTTTGTAACCCTTTCGGTTCATTTTCTTTCCTATTGAAGTCTCACTTAATTTTAGTAATAATGAACATCTATAATATAGAAACTAATAAGTGAATTTTAATACAAAAGGCCTTTATTTATAAATTTATAACAATACATTAGTTGGGTATTTACATTTTAATTAAGATTTACAAAAAAATAAGACAAGAAAATGTGATGATTCTGTGTAAAGAACCAAGAGTGAACTCTTGATTTTCCTATTAAAAGAATAGTAGGTTCTTTAACATATTGAAGGTCTTTTTTTTCTTTTGATATTTGGACCACACTAAACTTGAACCGTATAAATGAAGGGTATGTAATATAAAGATAAACCGTATAAATTATTTTTGGTAATTCACTATGATGAGGCCTTGCATGAAGTATATATATGAACTTTGAGCATGGTCTTGTGCAATCTGCAGGGACTGGTAGATTCGTATAACTCTTGTTTTATTTGCATGTCCTAGGATTATTTAGTCTTCCTTTTGGACTGTAGCTATATGTTACCTTGAAGGATAATAGTAATACTACTACTTTCCTTTCAAACTCTCCAAGTCTTAACAAATTCGAGAAGCAAAAGAAGCTTGGATGGACATTGTGATGTTGCTTCTTTGAAGCGTTGTTAAATCTTGAAAGGTGTATAGTATACATATACCTTTCGATCTCTCTCTCTCTGTATATATATATATATATATGTATGTATGTATGTATGAAACCAAATATAAGTGCATGTCTGTAAAGATGATTTTAATACCCTACTAGAGAACCATGCATGTGAACAGCCCCATAATAAATGACGTCTGCTATTACTGTCTCATGCGATCAATTACTTGTTTACGCAGCTTTTTTTGCATTATACTCCTTCCTTCCTAAAAGTAATGGCTGCAGAAGCACGTATACACACAAAGAGTCGTGCCATTTACAGGCAGCTCGTGTTCCGTGTGCTCCATTGTAAGAAAAGAAAGCTCGGTTCAAAAATTTTACACATTGCTGTTAATCTGAACTTGCCACCTTTTATTTACTCTTCATTTTCTTTATTCCTCATTTTTTTTCCTTTTGCATAAGAGAACATAAGGACTCCACAAAGGTTTCACTTTTAAATGAAAAAGAAAACCCTCAATATTCTCAAGCTATCAATAAACTACAAGCTTATTTGCATTCTTGAGGGTTTTGAACTCAGAACATATACATATTAAGAGTAGGGAAGAACAAGGTAGTTTTAAGCAAACCTGTTAAGGAATTGCATCAAAAACAGTAATAACATGATTTAAAGGGACCATACTTGATAGGTGTGGACGTATTACAGATTCCATTGTCATATATCATTCGCAATCGATTTGCATTGGTGGTTAATCCCATTTTTTCATTGCAACAGTAACATCGATCTAAACCCAAGAATTCAAACTAAAAATGACTAAGATACAAACTTGATCAGCTTACTTATCCACACTAATGTATGGTGATAGTATGCTTTCTTATAAACTAATGCAAGAGAAGTATATAGTGTATCTTACTTGTATCAGAAAATCCATTCACGAGAAGCAATTCCGACAGATTCTGGAATCTTTTACCAAGTGGTGAGGTATGAAGATGGGGTTTGAAACAATCTTTTTGCGTAATACCATCTCACGGAATTAACATGCAAAATCCAACGATGAGACTCTTCAAGAGTTGACATTGTACTTGTTATGGTGGTCATCATTGCTGCTTTGAAAATGGACGGGCCCTGGGTTCAGATTGAACGGAAAGGTTTTCGCAGATGATGAGCTCATTGCATGAGACCCTGATATTCTATGTTGTGAAGGACTTGAACCTAGTAACTGAAAATGGTTGCTTTCTCTCGAGTTCCCAATGGTAGCATTCCCATAAGGATTAAGGGGTGAAAAGAGTGTTGACATAGTTGCAGGTGGACAGAAAAGTAATTGAGGACCAGCCGACAGAGAGAGTGATGATGGAAATGGAACAGTATTGCTATTCAGGGAAATTTCAGGATGGGATACAACTCCGTGGGTTCCAAATTGAGGGAAAGATAAATTGGAAGCATCTATATGATGGTAGGAGTTAAAAGGCATGGAACTGTTTAGCAACGAAGGCAAAGAGGAGTGAACTGCTAGGGGAAAGAACCTTTGAGCTTGTCCAGTACTGCTACTGTAATTGCAAATCCCACCTTGATATTGAGGATCATTTGTTTCAATCCACTTTCCTTTCTGATCGGTAATGGACTCATCTTCCTTACTTTTTGCTCTCAATGAAGCTTCAATATTCCAGTACTTTGATCTCTCCAACGTATTTTGTTCCTCTCTATCAGGACTATTATCAATCTTTATCCCTAAAGAATGAAACCCTCCATCCTTAGCGTATGAAGCATTTATGTCAAATAATGGAGGAATATAAGATTGATCAGAAGCTCTTAAATGGTGAGGAACTAGCATCTGCTGATGGAGCTGACCAAACCCTTGCGGAAATTGCAGTGGTGGGAGCTTGTCGATATCGGTTTTTGTTGCATCAATTAGCCAATCTATGACCTTACTAGGCTGAGGGAGACCAAGCCTGTCTTGAAGATCATATAACTGAATTGCTGTTGGTACAGAAAGCCTGATTCTTCTGTCCCTCAATCCTCTTATGGTGCAAACCTTGCTGTGTCTGTCTTTTCCCCCACAAGAACGAGACGCACGTACAATTCTTGGATTTCTAAAGGCTGACCAATGTCTTGAAGTGGATGCTGCCTTGGAGTATTTGCTGCCATCATCTCCCTCTCTCTTTCCTTGAAAATCGTTTTCTCTTGAATTCATAATCATGTTCTTAACACTTCCATTGTTGAGCTGCAATGTAAAAGCTGTAACAGGATGATAAGATTTGATTAGTTTCTTCGTTCCAAGTCTTCTAAATTTTCATTTTTGGAGTTTACTAGGTCGTACTGTTTGAGCAATCGCTTTTGCTTTTGGCAACTGCTTTCAAGATAAGGAAAAGAAACATTAGTTTATGAACTCAATCTTGTACATCGTATGCAACTAATCTAAAGATCATGAAGCTGAATACAGACTCCCAGCTTCCAATAAATATGGAAATTGTAAAGAACTCATGAGAAAGCCAAACAAATCGACAATCAGACAAGTCAGATCTGAGCAAATAAGTTCCGTATCTGAATTTGAACTTGACAACTTGCAAAGGACTTCTGATGCACTGGTTAACTTGAAATTTAGGTTAACCTGAATCTAGGTTCGAACAGAAAGCAGATTTCTTTTGAAGTAACCTAGTTTGTGACTTGTAAAGCTTAAATTTGATGCAAAGAAGACGCAAATTTGTAGAGAATTCGACAAGCAAGTAGTAGAATTCTACTTTGGAAATGGTTAACAACGTTTCCCTTTTCCTTCTGTTAGAAGAAGATGCATCATGTGCGAATTTTAACTTACATAAAGCAGAACATCGAAGCTTCTTTTTTCTGTACTTCAGTGCTGGGCCTGGCCAAGAAGCAGGAAGAAGACTAGCAGTTAGAACAGGCACAAAGCACTGCTTGACTCCTTGTCAAAAATGCAGCCTTTAGTTTATCTTTGTTCTATGAAGACTGCATCAAATTTATTGATAATCAGTCAACAAAAAACACAGTTCTTAAAAAGAAAGGTGCTGGAATTTAACTCCTCAGCGTTATATGGAATAAAGAGAAAAAGACAGGCAAACGCAAGACCATATGCTCCCTTTCAATGTGTCATATTACATTAGGTAGATGGTTGATTTCCCACGGGGACCATTCAACGTACATGCTAAGAAAAGAGAACGAGACCTCATGCTTTATTCACATCGGATGGCTTTATAACGCATGCCTAGCATAAACCAAAATGTAATAAGTAGATACGTTATTGAACTCCAGAGTCCCATTATTGGATCTTCCCTCCTCCTCTTCAAATGAAAAGTGCACATTTATGATACATAAACCGATCTATAAGCTTTATTTGAGTATAAGAAATGGTTTGTCTACGGCAGTAGGAACTTATTAGTTTCTAAATAATCGGAATTCAATTAGATAAGTCACTGGCAAGTGGTCTTAAAAAGTTGTGGTTTGATCAGCTGAGTTAGAGGATAGATAACTTAGCTTCCTTGTAGATGAGGGACCAATATACATAGGCTCTTTAAAGCATCTATAGTCAGCAGAACGCAGGACCACTCTCCCACTCACGGCAGAGAGATCTTGCCCAGCAGAAGATGAACTTATCATCCCAGAAACAAAATCCCAATTAGTTAGGACATTGACAAGTTATTATTTCGTGCTTCTGTGAGATTTGAAGGCCTTAATCTGATTCTTCTTTGTATAGTTCATACAGCCATAAGAAACAAATTTTGATTTCTCTCATGGACTGAGTTTAATTTACTGATTTAGGAAATTTTAGCATAAATGTGATTGGAAATAGTAGGGTTGAACTGTTTGATATAATCTCTTTTCTTCATTTCTTTCTGTGCTTGATAGATCCTGCAGCAATACGAGTGCAACCATTGAAAATGTAATATATACCGCATTGTTCTCTCCCTTTACTACTAATTCAGAGACCATGATTTACAGCAACTACTCATTACAGCCTTAAACCTTAGAGCTTAAGCTGTTAAGAAAAGAAATTAGATGAATCTCTGTGCAACTCATGACTTTTTCAAGAAAATCCGAAAATGACAATCTGTCGTACATTTCTTTTCCTGTTTTGACTTATATTCCGGCTGCCCTTTTAAAGCGTAACTAAATCAATCATTAGAAGTTCAAGGCTAACAAGGGTAAACCAACAAAGGGATGCCAAACCTGTAAAATATCAGAGGGAACTTTTGAACAAGATGATGCTAAACCTGTAAAATATCAGAGGGAAGTTCTAAACAAGATGATGCTGTACCTGAGACAGTCTGGTTTTTATCGTTTGGTTACCGCAACAATCTAGTAAAATTGAATCATCACCAAAACTATTGACGTCCAATTGTATGGAATGATGCGCACAGTAGCATGCATCGGTCAAAAGCTGAACCCTATTTTCTATTCTACCTCTACTCCCTACACTCGACCTCTACGAAATGGAACCATAAACCCTATCCGTCTCAACTCTGAAGATTATGAACCCTAGACCACCCCCCAACTATGAAGAACAACCCATCACGTGTACAGATTAAAAAAAAAAAAAAAGACAGACCCATACCATTTTCTGTTAAGCTAACAAGGAAGTATGCTTTGTGTTCCTGTCTTCTTGAGTGTGCCTTTACCGGCTTCTTAAACATTGTCCACAGAATTTTGATTTCTTAACCTCAGAGACTGTTAGTTTGGTTTCTCACACTCTCCGGTGACTGTGTTGCAGGAAACAACGTATCCAAGAACAAACGATGAGAATTTATTTGGCTCAATTTTTAGGGTTTGTTTATTCTTGAAAAGTATGCTTCTTGAGTTATCTCCGAGTCAGACTCTTACTGAGCAAGCAGAAAATGGTGTCAATCACGAGAAAGGGTGTTCTGATTCCCATCTTTGCAGAGAAATAAATGGTCCCTCAGATCCAAAGGCATGCACTACTGTTCTTTGTTCAGGGCAGCAATTATATCTTCTTGTGGGGCGAATTAACGTTGAAACTTGTTATCCTTCCAGCTAAAGGGGAGTTCATGTTTATCCACTTGAATTTAAGCATGTACAACTGTTTCATATTATGCACTTGTCAATACGCAGAAACTGATTTAGTGTATGTCAAAATACATGTCTATGAATCTGGACCCGTCACGGTGAAGAAAAATCTTAAAATCAAAAGCCATTTGTTGTTTTCAGCACGCAGAAAAGGACAGATTGAAGAAGATGAGGAAATCAATACTTGGAACAAAGTCATTCCTGTAAGGCCGTCTCTCAAAACAAAAGAACAACTGTAAGGAATTGGAGAGTCAAAAAGAACAATTATAAGGAATTGTAGAGTCAAGTAATCACATTATGTGGAAAAACCCCTCAATGTCACCATCTGAGTAATTTAGTTAAGATTAATTATTTTCATTATGACCAGATATCAGACTCAAGTAGGTATCATATTTTTGTAGAGTATTATGAAAGAAAAAGATAACAAGACTAATTTAAATGAACTCTTAAAAGAAATTAGAGTATGAGAGTTGGTTCTGCCTGAACTTGATGAGGCTGGACGTTGCCGCTTGAATCCATGAGAATAACTTCAGCTAAAGGACACCTGCAAAACAAGTAAGGCACGCCGACGCTCAAGTTTGTCTTTTTTAGAGGGTTTTAGTTGCTAAGAACAGAGAAGATTAGGGTTGTAATCTCGTACCTATATCATGGTGAAATAGTACCTTATATACAGAATAGTTGCTAGGTTTAGGTCTTTACGTATGCATGGGAGGTTACCAATTACAAATGGGTTGTCGATACATGGGCCTTAGACCGGGCCTAGCATGACCAACCCAACCAAGAGTCAAGTAAGATTTCTAATATCATAGGATTAATTGATTATCGCAAAACTAATGAAATTCATGAATAGGGTAAAAGAAATGGACATTCCTTATTTAATTAATTTTTTTTGAAAATTTGTATATTATTTAATATTTTATAAAACTCATACTTTATGAAATAGACACGTATATTCCTTCCATTGTTAAAAAGTTTAATAGAAGTGAAAGTCGTATAGCATATTAATTTCGTAAAAAATTGCCAAAAAAACTAATTAAAGAAATGTCTATTTTATTTAATGAAATATAGAACTTTCTTCTAAAATATTGAATTATTAGAGTCTTTTAACATAAAGTGTCTTTTACTCGGTAAACTTAAATTATATCAATTTTCGGAGAAGCCTAACCTTGAAATAATTGAAACGAATAATACATTACATACATAATTTACTCATTTCTTCTACTTTTGATAGTTACCCAAGTAAGCTTTCCAAGTATATGTGTGATCTTGTATAATACTTCCTAAGAAGACCTCCAAAGTCAATCTTTTCACTTCTCATTGTCCATTTTCTTTGGCTTTGCTTGTCTGCTTTATTCTTCCTCCAGATTTGGGTTACAATTTATGTACTTATATTTTGCTTCTATCTTCATTTTTGGCTTTGCTTGTTTGCTGCTCTTTGCTTGTTGGGGTTGGTTTATTTTTATAATAGTCAACATCTAGTAGCTTAGCCTTTTACTTCTTCTGATAAAATATAAATAATACCACCTAATATTAAGAAATTGTAGAGTTGCTTTGTAGGAATATTGCTTTATTCACACGATAGTGAGAACAAGTTGCTTACCTAGAGATTTTCCTTAATAATATAATATTTTGCAATTTTTTAATCACTTTTGAATTTTTTGGATACTTGAGTAATCTTATAGGCTTTTAGAGACTTGTTGCACTTGTCTTCTGTAGCTGTTATTGGGTATTAGGGCAAAAGGGGTGGCATTGACTTATCATGATAAAGCAAAGGCTAATCCCTTCATGACTCTTGGGTTTAGGAGAAGAAAAATGTTGCAGATTGCGGATGGTTCTTAGAACCTCGAGACCCTTACATGGAAGTCATTAGAACTAATGGACATTTTAGACAAATATAAGATTCATATAACATACATCCACGAGATAAAATGGACAGAAGCTAAAGTGAAAGAGATCAATGGGTTCAAATTTAGGTATTCAGGGGATTCAAGGCATCGGAATAGGGTAAGTATCTTAATCATCAAGGAACTCATACATCATGTTGTGAAGGTAAAAGGGACTAATGATAGGATTTTGTTCGTAAAGATTGTGGTGCAAGGTATTGTTTTCAATGTGATGTGTGCTTATGTACCCCAAGTAGGGTTGGACAAATAACGTAAGTCTCATTTATAGGAAGAACTAGATGAGGTGATTCAATAGATTCTCCTTGACAAGAAAGTTACTTTAGGAGGAGCCTTTAATGGTCATATAGAGGCAACCTTATACGGATATCCATGGGCTCATAAATGTTTTGGGTATGGAGATAGGATTAATAATGAGACTGCTTTGTTGCACTTCACAGTAGCACTTGAGTTGATGGTAGCCAACTTATTTTTTGATAAAAACGGGCACTTGGTGACTTATAAGAGTAGAACCACAAAGATTCAAATTGACTACTTTCTTGTAAGGTGGAGAGATTGACCTAGTTTTAAGAATTATAAGGTGATACCTAACATTTATCAACTCAGCATAGAGTTACAGGTCTTATACTTAAGGGTTAGAGAAAGAAGAGAAGCACTCATAAATGTATTAGAGTCAGATGACAAAACTTGAAAGGGGATACAATGGAACAAATTAAAGATAGAGTAATATATGGAGAAGAATGGAAATTTAAAGGATATACTAACCAGAAGTGGGAGAGAGTAGCAACTCATTTAAGGAATACATATAAAGAGATCTTGAGTGTTTCTAAAGAGCCTGTCAATAGTAAGATGGAGTCTTGGTGGTAGAATGAAGTTGTACAAAATAAGGTTAAGATTAAGAAGGTTACTTATAAAGTTTTCGTGGATAACACCACAGAAGTAGAGAGGATAGTTTATAGAAAAAGTTACAAATTGGTAAAGAAAAATACGAAAGAGATAGTCTCAAAAGGCATAAGTAAAACTTACAAGAAATTATATTAATGTTTAGAAGCTAAAAGCGAGAGATTTAGATCAAGTTTTTTGTATAAAAGATGAAGTAGGACAAGTGATTGTGGCTGAAAATAACATCAAGAGAAGATGACAAAGATACTTCTATAGCCTTTTTTATAATGGCGTAAAGGATAACATCTCTTTAGGTGATCTTAATATATTCAAGAGGTATCATAACTTTATTTGTTACCGACAAATCACAAGCCAAGCTTTTTAATATGATCCTCGAGTCAGTCAAAATGTCTGATGAGTGGAGACTTAATGTGTTAATTCCTCTATACAAGAACAAAGGAGATATACAAAGTAGTAATATCTATAGAGGCATCAAACTACTTTGTCACTCCATAAAGTTACGACAGAAGAACATTGAGAAGAGAGCAAAAAACAGTGCATCTATCTTGGAGAACCAGTTTAGTTTTAAGTTAGAAAAATCCACGATATAATGTATACATTTTCTTAGAAGATTAATGAAATATTACAGGAAAAGATAGCGTAACCTACATATAGTTTTTATTGACTTAGACAAGGCTTATGACAGGGTACCTAAGGAAATTATATGAAGGTGTTTAGATGTTAAGGGAGTTCCAATGACTTATATACGGATTATTAGTAATATGTATGAAGGTGTAAAAACTAGAGTAAGGATGAAAGGAGGAGATGCAAAACATTTTTCTATAGATATCAGGCTACATCTTTGTCTATAGTAGCGATGGATGAGCTCACCAAGAACATCCAAGGGGAGTTGCCTTAGTGTATGTTGTTTGTTGATGTCATTATTTTAGTAGATGAGGCAAAAGAAAGTGTCAATGTCAAGCTAAAAATTTAGAAAGATACGCTAGAGTCCAAGGGCTTTAAATTGAGCAGAAATAAGAATGAGTATTTAAAGAGTAACTTTTTGGGTATATGGTGGCTTCTGATACGGAGGTTAAGATTAGTTCAAAAGTTACATCACAAAAAAAGTTTTTTAAATATCTATGAAATATCATCCGAAGTAATGGAGAAATCGATGAAGACGCTGCTCACCGTGTTAGATCAAGGTGGCTTGAATGGAGGAGTGCATCAGGACTTTTATGTGACAAGAAGATAATGCTCAAGTTCAAAAGTACATTATATCATTTAGTAATTAGGTCAACCATGCTCCATGGGCAAAGTGTTAGCTCATCAAATAAAAACATAGTCATAAGTTAATAGTGGTAGAGATGAGGATACTTTATTGGATATTCAACCATTCGAGAAGAGATAAGTTCAAGAATATAATGATAAGAAATAAATTAAAGGCAGCTAATATCGAGAGAATATTAACATAGAAAAGGCTTAAATGATTCAGACATATTAAGAGGAAACATCCTGATGCTCCAGTAAGAAGATTATACTTATAGATTGTAAGAAGAAAAGAAGAAAGCCTAAGAAAAATTGGAGTAAAATGATCAAGAATGATATGACTTTATTAGAACTTACCGAAGACATAACCCTTAATAGGAAACTTTAGCGTACTATGATACTAGTAAAAATCTCACTTAGAGAAGTCATTCTTTTTTTCATAATTATTTAGCCTAAACTCTTATTCTATAGTACTTCTCTAATAGTTAGTTAGCTTAACTATTTTCTTACCTAATCTAGCTATCTTTTTCTTACAATAGTTTGTTTGTTTTATTTATTTATTTATCTTCCTTCTTGTTTGTGTATTTATTTACTTATTTTATCTTTTATTTTTTATACTTACATCTGTTTGTATTTACTTTTATTATTATTATTAGCCTCTATTTTATTTTTATCTTTATTATTACTTTCATTATTATTATCATCATCATCATTATCATCATCATCATCATCATCAACAACAACAACAACAACAACAACATCATCTTTATCATCGTCATCATTATTTATCTTTATTTATATTTATATTTTATCTTATATTTTTAGTCTTCACCTTGTTTTATCTGTATTGTGTTATTTATTGTATTATTTTTATATCTCTATTTGTAAGTATTTAATTATATCTTGTTATATTATTATTGTTATTATTACTTTATATTTTATATTGTTTATATTATATGTAATTTTTATCTTTTTATTGTAGTTTTAATTTTTTTCTTACAAACATTTCTCAAAAAAATTTATATATTTTTCTTAGTAAATCTATCAGAAACAACATCTTTACTAATTAAGGATAAGATTGCATATTTCTATATTGCAAACAACTTCTACTAAGATATTATTGTTGTTAATTATTGTGCATACATACCTAGTCTTAAATGAAATAGAAGAAGATTGGCATGAATTCCACTCTTTTTTACTATAAAAGGGCTTGTTTCAAACACATAAATTGTAGATGACATAATGGAGAAAGCTGTAGGAAGTCAATGAAATTTAATGTCGCTTATTAGTTGGCATGTGGTGAAATTTGGTTACTCGACAGAAGAACGGTTGGCATTGAAATTTGGAGACAGGTTTTCCTTAACTGCAATTGGCACGAATTACATGCTTGGTTCAAAAGGGTTGGCAGTGGCCCTGCGCATTCATGCTAGCAATTGCCGTACAGATTCTTATCAAGCTCTCATAAATTTTGGAAGTAAGCACAATGGCTTGGCTGGTATTTGTGCAATCTCGCAAATCCTGATTTGGGTTTTGGAGCAAATCAACCAATTGTTTCCTACGCGCGTGTGTGTGTAACACGTAGATAAGCCCTGTAACTTTCACAAACCACTAGCTGCCTCAAATATTGACCCGCAATGCACCCACTCTTAATTACTATCACCATCACCAACTACATGTTATATCACCAATCATCACCGTCACCAATTTATTGTGTCAGACAGAGACAGGGAGAGAAAAAGAGTGGAGGAAGGGAGATAGCCGGGGAGATTCTAATTCTCATTGTCTCATAAGTTTATATTTATATATTATGTATACCAGTAATAGTAATAATGTAAGAAAAATCCAAGGGAAGATTGCTAAATGGAGGAGCATCCAATTTCCACACTCGTATCTCATGTCTCCCTCCGTTTTGTCTGTTTCTCTTGTGATGCAGTTAATGGGACAGTGAGAGAGATCCCCCGAACCCTAGCAAAGATTTAATTTGTCAATAACAACAAAACATAGAAAGTCAACAACGCATCCTCCTCCACCTCTTTCTCATCTTCTTTGTGACTAGGCCGGCCGACCTCTGCATCCTATCTCTCCAATTTCCAAACAATACCTACACGCGTACATGCCATGCATCCACGCCATGTCATACTTTTGTAAATAAGAACCAATAAGGTTCCATATGATGTTGACAAACATAATTATCACTAGTTATAAAGCCTGCACCCTACTGCTTATCATCTTGATTGTAAATTTACTAGATATGCAATGATGATATACCTCTAATTTAAAGCTATTTGTATGGTCATTTGTGCTAAAATAAGTTTTTTTAATGCACATCTTTAAAAATTCTTTTTTTTTCGTTTTATTGATTTTCTGTTTTTGGTAAATGCCAAGATTCACATTAAAAATAATCAGAAATTCAACAATTATAGTCATACAAATAACAGTTAATTTTCGACTATTTCACTTAAGTTTCAACTATTTCAGATCAAGTAGAATCAACATAAATCAAATAGATGCAAAATAAATCTCTATGGAAGGAATAAGTTCAAAAGATGAGCAAATTAAAGATACCCACTAGAAAGACTAATCCAACCCATAATAATATACCGGAAAAAACAACATTTTTGTTACTCAACCAACTATCAGGAGAAGCAAAACAACAGGTATACTAACAAATAAGCCATTATATTTTCTAACAGTGAGTATATATTTATTCTATTAATGCCAAAACATGTAAATTTGCTTTTGTACTATTTGCAATTAAAGCAGTTTATGCAATGTAAATACTTCTATTTTCAAGTGATGAGTAAAAAGTCTGTTATCAGGAAATATAGTTTATAAAAAAAAAATTAAGAAAAGTTGTTACGTCTAAATTTTCATGTTCGATCATTTTTATGATAATAGAACATTTCTTATAAGTTAGTAACACTTTATATTGATCATTATGTAAAACAAAAGATTCACCAAAGAACTAGATTCACTTAGAGAATTCATAAAAGATAAACTGAAACGCAGAAAACATAGATGTTCTTAAGAGATGACTCGCTTCAACTCCTATGTGATGACTCTATAGTCTATATAGCTAGATATGCAACAAATGACACATAAAAATATGCCGGATAAGATACTATCCGGTATCAGACCAAAAGTTCTGACAATACCAATATCTCGTAGCAAGTTAGCAACTCGTCATCATACTGAAGAATCGAAAAGACAATTACGACAGTTTCATGCCTCCAACCTAACACCCCAATACAGCTCAACCATATTTGCATAGAATTGCTTCAGGTGGAAATGTTCTACTACCCCGCTAAAGCTGAAAAAAAATCCCCAGATCAAACTCACACATGATATTGTTTGATTTCAAACATATAATAGTATTCAGAATAGTTTCTTTATTCAAGTTTTCACAAAGCATGCAGCATCCATTTTTCTTCAAACCATTAATGAGAAGCCTTTCAAACCCTAGAAAATTAATTCAAGATTCAAAATCAGACAGTCTTGCCAAGAAAGCAGAGGTGGAACACCCGCAAACCTGACAAACAAGAGGGATACATGGACCAAAAGCACTGTAAGTGTCGTTTTATCTGATTCCCAACATGATATTTGCAGTTCGATGGATACAGCTGCTTGCAGTAGGAATTGGTTAAACTGATACTAAATTGTTCAACTGTAATACCACAAAAGTTTACAGTGGTCACTTGAGCTTATAAGCATACATTCACATCGAGAAAATGTTGAAACAGACAACTACCTTATTGATCTAAAACACCAAATATCTTATTGCAGAACAATCAAGATCATATGCTGCAATAAATTGACCTGCACCTCTTTCAATGACAGCAAAGAAAGGCTAGCGACAAAGATCGACAAATATAAATTTTGCAGCAATGCAGAAACACCTGATAACAAGCCAAAAAGATTAAGATGTGAATAAGATAGTCAGCCAATAAAATTTAAGGCTTGCTAAACAGATTTTAACTCAACTAGGGGATAAAATGACAAATAAGTTAAAAACACAAATGGGATCACTTTAGTTCAAATTCTATTTGACCATCAAGCTGTCAAAGTCCAGCAAGTAGAAAATAAAAAGGTGCTGTTCAGACAGTCTTCCTACCATTGTCCAGCTAATAACCCTATTCAAAAGCAGCATTAGCTTATATTCAAGAACTGATATGCAGCATAATCAATGTCAGCCAGAGTCACCAATCAATATGATAAAATGATTACTTTGATAAACTTGCTGCAGTTCAATTCTAATTAAAAGGCCATCACAAAAGCAAGTCCTACACAGTTTGACGAAGGCCAAAAACCAAATGAAATAGCAGCAAGGATAAAAAGTCATTGCATGCAAAATGGAAAACAAGCCACCCTCAAACAGTAAAGGTATGGGCGCAATGGTCATGGTGAATTTTTCATAACTTGCCATTTTGGGCCAATCTTACATGGGCCCTTCAACTTAAAATGCCCAAGATCTCTCTACTGCCTGCATTTGAGCAATCAGAGGCTCTCACAATTTTAATCAGAAGTACAGCTTGTATAATATCAATTTTCAGTGTATATGCAAAGTAAATTCACAAGATTTCACGTACCTAATAACTCAGCTAAAACTTGAAAGAGCACGAAAATATGGGTTTTGTAATTTTGCATAAAGATATAGATTTCCCAAGCATCTATAATCTTCAACTGCCTTGAACCCTACTGATTAATTAACAAACAGAGTATTGGGAATAAAGCACTGAATATAGGCACCAGCATTCCTCCAAAGTTTTATCCTTGCATAGGAGAATTGAGATCACACAAGTAAATATCAAAGACATCAAACGGCATAAGTTAACATTTTCAATGACATGAAATTAAAACCAGGTATATCTATGCTATAAATTTCAAGAAATCAACAGAAATAGCTAGTCTATAAGGCAAATTGACACTTAAATGGCAGAACTTATATCCACAATTTCAACATACAGTTGTCCTCATTCAGCCTTTATTCAAATAAGCAGCAGCTGGCAGAGTGAACAGAGTTCTATGGGGAATGTGCGCATAACCAGGCCTAACATTCTACAACAGCTAGCAACCTAAAAAATGCTGGAAACGTCAAAACCTCTTATATAAATAACATTGCCACTCCATCTCTTCTTCAAAACATTGCAGAGGCTCTGGATCTCCAATTCTTAGAACTTCAAAACATTCATATGCTCCATGTGATCAAAGCTACAAGCAAAGCTGATTTAAATTCCCAGGCACACACAACAGCAACACTATTAACCGCACCATATCCTAACTGCAAATGCCTAAATTTCCAGAGCAACAACCAAGATCCAATGTCACATAAATTTAACCAACAAAAAAGGATCACAAATTCTTAGGTTAAATTTCATTTCATTCCCTTATTTCAAATCCATCCAAAAAACCGAATTGACTATCTAAAACATAATTTGCAACCCACCTATGAGAATCAAAACCCACCAAATTATACAAATTAAAGGGGAATGACAAACAGAAGTCACTTCACCACCGTAAAAACAGCGAAAAATAAAATCCTTAACAAGAATCCAATCACAAAGGCGAACATTAAAAATCAAAAGAAGAAAAACATTGCAGTGACTAACGAATGAAATAACCAACCAAATCAACCCTGGTAACCGCCACCATGCGTATTCTGGTCCTCCTCGACGGTAGCAGTCAAATAAACGGGAGGGAAATCATTGGCATCGAAGGTCTTTTCCTTCATCATCAACTCAACGTCGGCCTTCTTCAAAATGGTGCGCTTAACGGGAGGCCTGTTACGACGCTGGTCTCGAGTAAAGTACTTGATGTCGTAGACGGTCTCGGGGTCCGATGTGGGGACGATAGCCGTCAGCTTAGGGGTCGCCGGACAGTGGGGCCGGTAATCTAGGGCCATGGGTAAGGCTGATCGGTACTCTGGATCAGCGCAGGGTCCGGTGATCTCCCATGGCTTTTTGAAGAATCGCTTAAGGTTTTGGAAGAGGGAGGCGGAGGCGGAGGATGCTGGTTTCGCCATTTAGGGTTCCGGCCAAGAGAGTGAGAGATTTGGTGGAAGATGGGATGAGATCGAAGTGATTGGTTTTATTATATCTGGGTGAGCTGATCGGAAGAATTGTAGGGCTGGTTCGGAGGTGATCTTAAGATTTGAGGGAAATTTTGAGGTGAATTCGAGAATATAGAAAATTATATGAAAAACAAACACTTAATTATTTAAAAAAACAATTTTAATTCAATGTTAAAAGTATTAATTAAAAATATATCAAACTGATCAATTTTGTTATTACAAAAAGAAGTTCAAAAAGTAAAAATAAAATTTTTAGTTTTTAATTTTTTACAATTCTAGTCCGATGTTAATATTTCCGTTAAGTTTGCTGGCCTAAATTACAGTCTCATGCTTTGATTTTAGTTTTTCTCTTTGTTTTCAATTTATTCTCTCAATACTCTCACCTTCCAATATTTAGATTACGTAACCCTGATGTCTTCACACAAAGAGCATCGAAAGATTGAACTAAAAACGAAAAGCTTATTGATGCAGTATGTTGCAATACGATAGTAATTTGAGCGTCAGAAAACAAACAGAAAATAAATAACTGAAAGTGTCGAGAGAACAAACAAATAGCGAAAGACTAAGACAACCTAAATTGATTTAGGAATTCCATTTTTAACAACAACGTCATTTCATTAATTTTCATTTATTTTGTTAATTTTAGTTTGCATATTAATACTTACAGTTTTTAACGTGAACTTAGCTTTGAAAAAAATTATAAAATTGAGCATTATATTGCTACTTTTTAAATTTTAGTTACAATTGAAAAAATTAAAAATTTAAACATTCTATTGTAAATTCAGACCAAAATTAAAAATTTGAGCAAAGTTTGGAATTTTTTAATTAACTCATTTTAAAATAATAATTTAAACTTTAAAAAATAAAAAACTTTAATTTTTAATTTCTAACAAAAATTAATATGATATTAAATTTTTTATTAATTTAAGATAAATATCATAATAACATTTTTCTTATATAAAATTAATTATTTAAAATTTTAAAAATTAGTCAAAATTTTAATAATTTTAAAATTAATCTGACCGTAAAATCAGAAGACATAACTCTTGCGTCGTCTCCACTGGCTCACTTGTTCATAGTTGCCACTAGCCGTTGCTAGTTTTCTTGCTTTGATCTGTTTTATTTTTATTTTTTGTTTTTTATTTTTGTTTTTGTTTTTGTTTTCAAATTTAATAAAAAATTAGTTATTTGAGTTCTTAATTTTTATATTTAGTTTTAGTTTCTTCTGGTTTAAAAAATTTATCAAAATTAATTTTTCTGTTTTTATTTTTTATAACTTAATTTACTGTCAATTAAATATATATTATTAAATTATTTAATATATTAATTATTAATAAAAACATGACTAACTTATTTTTATATTAACTATTTATTTAATTTTAAATAAATATTTTTAAGTTTAAATATTTTTAAAATATATAAATTTCAAATAGAGTTTGATTTAATAATTGAAATAAATTTTAAATTATTTATTTTAATGAAAATTTTATTTATAATTTATTAAAAATATTATATAAGGAATTAAAATAAATCAAATTAACTAAAAATAATTTATCTTTTATTAAAATAATAACCAAAAATTAAACAGAATTTTGTTTTTATTAAAATAAAAAATCAACAGCCCTTCTTGTTTTGTCTTGGATTCTGCGATTTGTCGCCTGCTCCTCTAACGTCTTTGCATGTACATATCTCTTAATTGAGTTTCAATTTTTGGTTAAATACATCAAATTTCTCATTATTAATTTCTTTCTATAATTAGAAAATATAATTTATATTTTAAATTTTTAGAAATTATGGTGACGCTTACAAATCATTTCCTTCTTTAAAAAGGTTGACGTATACAGATAAATATCGTAAATTATGATGGAGTTTTGTCTCAATTTATTTCTCTATTTATGATATTTTTAATCATTTATGTTAGGATTTTCAGTATATATATATATAATAGGAATGCATTTGTCTTTTTATTTGGGACATCCAAGTTTTAAATCTATTTTTAGTGAAATTAGTAATAAAAGTAAATTCTACAAGTAGATTTATTGCATATTAATTTTTATATCTTTAAATTGTATCTTATAGATGTGTTTTTTTAATAAGGATGACAATGGACTGACTCATGAGTCTAAATTTAGATATTTTTAATAGGTTGGTTCATAGGCCAAATTAGGCTCAGGTTTGTCAAGACTTAACTCTTGTAAATTTTCTTGTTATTATTATTAATTTTTATTATAATTTTCTCGTTATTATTATTATTATTATTATTATTATTATTATTATTATTATTATAAACTTAATAATAAAAAGAAGAAGAAAATTAATAATAACAACAACAATAATGATGATGATGATAAGAAGAAGAAGAAGAAGAAAATTAATAATAATAATAATAATAACAACAACAACAACAACAACAACAATAATAATGGAGACTATAATGGATATTTTGGTCTTTTTGTTAATTATTCATTTGTCATCTCAAATTTATGTTTTCAAACCAAACATTGGCATATATCATCATTAGAAGTTTTTATGAATAAACCAAACTAAGTAATACCTATTTCATTCTATTCTTTATCTATTCTATTCTTAAGAATAATCATTCGTCTATTCCTTATCTATTCCAGCAGGTGAACCAAACACCTTGTAAGTTCATTGAGATTGGAATTAGTTATTAATTAGACTCCTTTAAAATTAAGAAAATTGTTTTCTTAAGTAATTAAGAAAGATGTTTCTTAGTCAAATTATTTATTTCAATTTAATTGAAATAAGATAAGTTTATTATTTTAGAGGGATATTATTCTATTTTATTTAGAAATTATTTCTTTATTAATTTAATTAATAATTTTCTTGATTAATTAAAAAAGTTTTTTTCTTAGTTACATTTTAAAAATATTTTCTTTTGTTAATTAAGAAAATGAGCCTTCTTTGATATTTTAGAAATTTGGTTTTTCTAAATAATTGTTTTCAACTAATTAAAAAATTAAGCTTTAAAATAATGAAATGGAGTTTGTTAATTAAATTTTGAAATGTTTTATTTAATTTTCTAAGTTGTTTCCTTTAACATTAGAAAATAGTTTTCTAAGAAAAGATTATTTATAATTAGATTAGAAATGGTTTTCTAATTTTTTTAGAATGTATTAATTATGAAAATTTGAAAAGTAAAACATTTCTAAATTATAGTAAGTAAAAGGAGTAATTCGTTGAAAATTATCTTCAATTAAATTTGTTAAAGGAGTTCAGATAATTGGAAAAAATCCAATTGAATTTGAAAATTATTTTCAAGTCAAATTGAATTTTTATTTGGTCTAATTTAATTATCAAAATGGTTGGAAATATTATTTTAGATTATGAAGATTATATTGATAATTAGAATCAAGCAATGTTTCATGCTTATAATTTGATTATATTTGTATGAGGAATTGCGTGTTTAAAATGTACATTTTATATGTAAAGTTTGTTTGATGAGACTATCATCATAAAATGTTAAGTATACATTGAGAATGTGAGCAGAACTTTGTTACATATTAGCTATAAGCAAAACTTTGCAGTACATCAGGTATATTTGTCGTACTTTTTTCTTAATAACTTTGTCTTCTAAACTTGCATCTCCTAATGAAAATATGCAGTAGTCTTTTTTTTTTGAAGATGTTATTATTCTATTCTAATTATTTATTATTACTTTATTGTAAGTTTTATTATATTTTAGTTATTTATTATTACTTTATTATATTTTAAAAAAAATCTTTTTATGTTTTTTTAACTATTTTGTAATATCTTTATGTCACATTTGCATATAGGTCTATCAGAAACAACCTTTTTACTAGGTAGAGGTAAAGTTGCGTATTATCAGACTTCCCTAGACCCCGCATTTGTGTGGGATTCAACTGGTTGACGATGATAACGACATTGAGAATGTGATTGTTGCTTTCTATTATTTAAGCATGAAACTAGAGTTTTGTTTATTGTAAGGCTTATTGAGTGATTTAAGGCCCTTTGAATCCGAATATATTTTATTTTAAATTAATTAGTCCTACTTAACTAAATTTGTAGGATTTGGATGAGTGAAACATGATTATATGAAAGGCATGATTAGGAATAACATATTATATATGTTTTGATAAGAGTTTTCACTTAATGAATGTAGGAGTCATATGAAATGTGATTGGTAAAGATGTTATCTATCTAATTTAAGTTTAGTTGGTTTGTTGAGTGATTCAAAAATAACTAAATTTAAATGAGATCATGGCCCACTATAGATATTAAAATAATGTTTCAAAATAGTAGTAAGAATTATTATTTCGAATAAAATAATAGGAGTAACCAAATAAATGATTAAAGTCCTAATCTTATTCAGTTATTATGGCATATAAAAAATTACTTGATTTTCTTACATTTATATTTTGTTTTAAGTAGAGATTACCTTTTATTATAATAGTTGATACTAAGTTTTTAGTGAACCAAATCCCTTGGACATAAGATTAAATTTGACAAGAGTTATCAAAGTTAGAAAGAAAATTTATATGTCCATTATACAATATTGATATTAATCGATGTTGAGAATTTAGTAAGAAAGTTTTAAAGATATGTTAATATCATGTAGATGATAAAATGTAATGATATTTTCAGTTAACTAATGTCTTATAAACTTTAATGACAACATGTAATATGGATGTCAACATTATGATAGCACGATTCAAGAGGTTGCATGAAATAAAGTTGAAAGGTATAGTATCTTGATGAAATTATTTCACTTAATTTAGCCTATTAAAAGTATAAACATGGATACAATTGAAGGCATTGGCTATAATGTGATAATAGTTGTCATTAGAAGATAAATGATTACATAATTTTTCTTATCAAAAAATAATATGATAAAGATCATATATATTTCTAATTCTTGCTTTTGAGTATTTAATACTAAACTTGGATTCAACTTTGTTACAATGTTCAAGGTACGTTAAGAAATAGATTATTGAGTAAAAGTAGTTTATTTAAATTTATACAAATAATTTGAATAAGTATTGGATCAATAGAGACTTATGCTTAACATAAGTGGCAAGAATAAAATGTTGGATAATTGAGACTATTCTTTCATCCCATATTGGTTAAATCATCAAAATGAGAATCATAAACTTAAATACAAAGAAGTGTGTGTGTGTGCGTGCGTGCGTGCGTGCGTGTGTGTGTGTGTGTGCGTGCGTGCGTGCGTGCATGTGTGTGGGTGTGTGGGTGCGTGTGTGGGTGTGCGTGTGTGTGGGTGTGTGTGCGTGTGGGTGTGTGCGTGCGTGGGTGTGTGCGTGTGTGTTATTATCTACCTCCGCGAGTATGCGGTCAGTATTGTGATTTAACAGGTGCCTTGAGAGTTGACTTAGGTATATTTGCAGTCCAATATGTGTAACGCAGAACGGCAGAGAAACATAATGTTGTTCAGATAAATACCATCAGTAACGATGAAACTGGCAACATTGTATTTACACAATAGCCAGATTTTCCCAAGACAATTTATCTGTAGATTCCAGCGCAAACAGCACTGAGTGTCTGTACCATTCTGGACGACTTTTAGAAAAAATAGTCTGCGAAACAACCATCGATCCAATCCGCTCGTGTGTTGTAATACCATCAATGGAACGCGGCTGTTCTCTCAGAATCAGGAAAAAGGTGTAAAGCTCGTTGGTACTCAGCAGGACGCATCTCAACGTACTCTCCCAGTCTTTCTCAGGACGATCCAAATGAACCTCGACATCATCGACCAGCGAGTCACTCAGCTCCGTACTTCCAAGCCCTTCCATGCTCAAATATATTGTATTGAAATAACGTGAATTTACATCCGCGTCTACGTTGGGACTTACTTCTGGTATGACTTGCTGACGAGAATTCAACGACAGTTCAGAGGTTAAACATGGTCTCAATTT
>JAOSBP010000007.1:11218294-11248415 GCA_027563825.1 Erythroxylum mucronatum | reverse complement strand
CAAATCCCAAAAGATGCTTCGTTTTCTCCAACCAAAGTTTTTACTAATGCTTGTATTAACTTCATCAGCTTCAAATTCTGTAACTTTTAGCAACCCTAATTCATTAATCTCCTGCAATATCTCTTCGCGAACTTTGTGAGGGGGAGGAGGTGTTCGTACCATCCTATTCTTAATGAACTTTTGTTTATTGCGTCTAAATGGATGATCTAGAGGAAGAAATTTCTTATGGTTGTCAAACCAACATGTTTTGCCCTCGTTTCAAAGATAAAAAGCATCAGCATCATTACCACAATAAGAACAAGCGAATTTCCCTGCTGTGCTCCATTCAGACAACATAACATATGCTGGAAAATCACTAATGGTCCACATCAAAGCTGCTCTCAACATAAAATTTTGTTTCAGAGACACATTATATATCTCAATACCATATTCCCAAAAATGCCACAATTCAGATATCAATGGTTGTAAGAATACATCAATTTTATGCTTTGGATTTGTAGGCCCTGGCACTATCACTGTCAAGAACATATATATTTCATTCATACATATCCATAGAGGCAAATTATAAGGAGTAATTATGATTGGCCATGATGAATATTATTGGTCGGATTGACCAAAAGGTTGGAATCCATCCGTCGATAATCCCAACCTAACATTTTGACTTTTAGCTGCAAACTCATAATGGGTGTTATTGAAATGTTTCCATGCCAGTGCATTTGATGGATGATTCATTATTCTATCTTCCATTTTGTGTTCATTATGCTATCTCATGCGAGATGCAGTAATATTAGAAACATATAGTCTTTGACGTAATAGATCCACTTCCAGGGTACTAATTTCTATTTCATATAACACTTTCTAAGCTTGAACCTATATTGAACACAAAATTTGAACTCTTGTAATTCCACATCATCTCCCCAATACAACATACGTCCCAATTTGCAACAATCAATATTTTCAACAGGCAGACCAAGACCCCTAATAAGTTTCTTCATATTATAAAATCTATCAACCATTGTATGATTAGGAGGTAATGATTAATTATACCATCTAAGAATTTTACTAAAACTATGATTAGAAATATACCCTTCAAACTTTATATTCAATATTCGAGCAATTGAAGACAATTGAGTCATTGTCTCACAATTTAGCCATAATTCTTAGTCAGCTAAGTATAGTAAGTCAAAAAATTGTTTTCCATGTGAGTTTAGTTCTTTTTTAAGATTTTCTATATTTTCCTGAAAGATATAACCGGCTGCATCATAAACAATTTGCATGTAAGGATTTTCAGTTGCACCTAAATTATTTGTTCTAAATCCAATCCTTCCTTTAAACTCATCTACATTCACTGATGAGTGTACTTAATTACCCCTTGAGGTGTTACAAATCTATGACTCTCCATATCCTGTCCACTTAAAATAATTTGGACAAACCATTTTCTCAACAAATGCCAATTCACTTCATCAATAGGAAGGAAATGAATGTGTTTACACCTTTTACATAGACATTTGATCTTTGGGCTATCCATATATGTAGGCTGAGAATATGCATAATGAATAAAAGCTTCAACTCCCTCAACAAACTCAAGATTAATGAAACCATCACGTGTTAATCGTTTATACATCTAAGATCTATCAATATTACTCATTTCTACAAAATTGTTAATTTGAAAGAGTATTCATTGTTAGTATCCTTCTTGTCCCATAAGTTTACAGAACATCTAAACTTTACACAACATCCCCTAAGTATTAGTCAATCAAATTAATTACCTACAATTAATGTCAATACTATGGTATGTGGCATTATTTACACCTGTGAATCAAGAAAGCAAGTTCTTGCTATAACTCCTAGGCTCATGGAATTTTTTACCGATAAGCCTCACAAGACCTGCATCATAGGTTTCCAACATATATATCATCCTAGGGTTTTATTATGCAAATAACAATCTTGTCTATTAAATGTATGAATTTCTTATGTTAATACTAAGTTTGCATTTATCACATTGAAGTTGAAGTACTTATCTTTGAATTAATCACCTACAATTGATTTCAATACTATGGTACGTAGCATTGTTTACACTTGTGAATTAAGAAAGCAAGTTCTTGTTGTGACTCCTAGGCTCGTGGAATTTTTCACTGATAAGGCTCACGGGAGCTGCATCACAGGTTTCCAAACTATATACCGTTCTAGGGGTTTATTATGCAAAGAAATGTCTTATCTATTAAACGTATGAATTTCTTGTGTTAATACTAAGTTTGCATTAATCACAATGAAGTTGAAGTATTAGTCAATTGAATTAATCACCTACAATTAATTTTAAAACTATGGTACGTGACATTGTTTACACCTGTGAATCAAGAAAGTAAGTTCTTGTTATGACTCCTAGGCTTGTGGAATTTTTCACCAATAAGCCTCACGGGAGCTACATCACGGGTTTCTAGCCTATATACCTTCCTAGGGGTTTATTATGCAAAGAACTGTCTTGTCTACTAAATGTATGAATTTCTTGTGTTAATACTAAGTTTGCATTAATCACATTGAAATTGAAGTATTTATCTTTGAATTAATCACCTACAATTGATTTCAATACTATGGTACATGGCATGTTTTACACCTGTGAATCAAGAAAGCAAGTTCTTGCTGTGACTCTTAGGCTCGTGAAAATTTTCACCAATAAAGCTCACGGGAGCTGCATCACGGGTTTCCAACTTATATACTGTTCTAGGGGTTTATTATGCAAAGAAATGTCTTGTTTATTAAACGTATGAATTTCTTGTATTAATACTAAGTTTGCATTAATCATATTGAAGTTGAAGTATTAATTAATTGAATTAATCACCTACAATTGATTTCAAAACTATGGTACGTGGCATTGTTTACACCTGTGAATCAAGAAAGTAAGTTCTTGCTGTGACTCCTAAGTTCGTGAAATTTTTCACCGATAAGCCTCACGGGAGCTGCATCACAGGTTTCTAGCTTATATACCTTCCTAGGGTTTATTATGCAAAGAACTGTCTTGTCTATAAAATGTATGAATTTCTTGTGTTAATACTAAGTTTGCATTAATCACATTAAAGTTAAATCATTAATCAATTGAATTAATCACCTACAATTGATTTCAATACTATGGTACGTGGCATTGTTTACACTTGTGAATCAAGAAAGCAAGTTTTCGCTGTGACTCCTAGGCTCGTGAAATTTTTCATCGATAAGCCTCATGGGAGCTACATCCGGGTTTCCAGCCTATATACCAACCTGGGGGTTTATTATGCCTCAAATCATCCATAAGATCTCAAACTCATTCCACATACAATAAATGCTTATGTAATCATACATCTACTCATCAATGATTCAAACATAACCCAGACATAAATAGTTAGACTATTAAAGAAGAACATAAAAACTCATCATTGAATTTAAAAATATTCTAAACTTCAACACAAAATCAAGACCTCCTTTGTATTCATACAAAACTCAAACGTATCTAATTAATGTATTATTAAAGCAACACATATGGTAGATATTAGTTGGACAACTTATTTTGATGGACGGACAACTACAAACTACAAAGAAGAAGGATGAGCGACTCTCTTCAACACAAAATAGGGCCTGCAAAAAAAATATTTCGTATTAGTTAACTAGTGAGAATGCACCAACATTTGAAAGTATGCAAGATAAAACAAAGACATCGTGAACATCAATTTAAGAATTTCTTTTTTAATATCTCTTTCCATTTTATAGACATCATACATCTTCTTTAATTAACTTTTTCTGTAAGCTCTTTTGATAGAGATTATTTGGAAACAGCCTCTCTAATAGTTAGGGGTAAGGCTGCGTATTACTAAACTTCCTTAAATCTTGCGTGCAACAAAATTCATAATGAGTGTTGTGTTATTGTTGTTCTTTTTTAGAGAGATTATCTCTGTCCATACTTTCATATAAATATTTGTTTAAAAGATCAAGGAATAAAATTATTGATTGGAAAATTCTTGCATTAATTTTACTTAAAATATATAAATTATTGATTGTTCGATTTTCACATTAACTCAATAAAAATTAACAACAATCAATATATCTATATATAAAAAACAATTAATAAATTAATGTTTACAAAAAATCATATATGAATTATTCTTCCTTTGAAATAAAATTTTATAAAAAAATTAAAGAAATGAAATCTAATCACAATGCAATATCATATAATCCACCGAAGCACCATTTTGTATTTCCTATGGGTTGTTCCAAATACCAGCTTTTTCTTTTCCTAATGTTATGAAGTCCTCTTCCTAGATTTGCCCCCCATTTTCACATTTTTCACACTCGTCTCCCTCTTATCAATTCAAGTGTGCTATTTTTTTCATTTTCTTTCACTTTTGCTCCTGATCTCCTTCTTATTTGCAATCTAACCCACTTAATTTAGGAACTTTGCAGTTAGAGCAGGATATAAAGTATGAATCAAAAGGATATAAGGTATGATTAGAGATGAGGCCCAACTAGAAACCTAAGTTGCTTAAATAAGGTATGAATCAAAAGGTCAAATTTGGATGACGCTACTCAGTCTAATTCAATTGCTTCTCGACTCTCCTTCATTAATTGTTAAATAAGTAATCAAAGATATTTATCAATTAATAACATGTATAATTGAAGGATAAGAGATTCCTTAAAATAATTGTAGCGTAACACTTATTCAAACAACTTATCAAAATAAAACCGATTAATTGGTAAACAAACCGTAAAAAGTGTTCCTTTAGAAGAAGAACTATCCAATAAGTGTTGAACATTTTTATTGGAAATTATATCCCATAACACCAACATTTCTAATAATGAACCATCAATGTTGTATATACACACAATCTTAAATCATTTGATTTAGTAACTCAATTTAGTGGTAGTATGGATTTTGATATTAATTTTATAGGTTCAAATAATGAAAGCGTTAATGCATTAAATATAGTAAAAAAAATATTATCCGAGGTATCTAATAAAGCCAAATCCACATTTATAGAACAAACTCCACATTTTTCATATTCATTGTCAACATTTACAGATAATACATCCACATTTATAGAACTAAATTAACAACGTCGTAATCAACCTATACATTGACAGGACGACGATGGCGATGAGGTATGGTGCATGAGAGACGATTATATAGTACCTGAATCAGATGTGACGATGACGACGAGGACAAGCAGTGAAGAGGTGTGGTGACATGACACACGATGGCCTTTGGTTGTGACAGAGATGATGATGTTGGCTACACGAGGATCGTAGCATGTTGAGGATGCACGACGACATGACGATGATGTGTGGTGGGATGACGAGGAGGCGTGGTGGGACGACGACGACAGATGAGAGAAAAAAAGGGGTTGTGCATGATGGATGAGGGGAAATGGGGGGAAGGAAGCAGCGATCGATTTAGGTTTAACAAAAACGTCATTTTCATTTTTTAAAAATGCTTAACTAAAAGCAAACGACGACGTTTACGACTAGAATTTATTGACAAAATTTACCGACAAAAACTCTGTTGGTAAACTCTAGCATTATTTACTTCGCTAAGCATTCCCGCTTTCTTTACCGATGGTCATTTCTTACAGCCACTATATTTCGTCAGAAATTTTTTTGGGATGATTTCCCTCTATATTTACTGATGGTTGTTTTTTTCCGTTGCAAGTCAAAAAAATTTCTGACAATTTTACTTCGACGGTAATTTCCAACAGTTTAGTTTCTATCGATAATTATCCATCGCTTATAACTAGTTTTCTTATAGTGATATGCGAAAGTATTCGTTTCAAGGAAGAATGTTAGAATTTTGTCTATTTTCTAGGTTTGAAAAAGTATAAGTTTTTGGAAAAGGAAAATTTATGATGAGAATCTTCTAAAAGTAAAATGTTTTTTAATGTTGAAAGGATAACTTTTGCGTAAGAATTATATTATTTTACCAAATACAAAAGAGTTTATTTTTTAATAAAAAATGAATCTTCAATACTATAATTCTCTATATTTAAGGAATATTTGTGAATTCTCGTAGATGAATAGAGTTGTTATGGCAATTAGCCATGTTTCTAAATAATTTTGATGCATCTTTCCCTAGTTATGGCATGATAATGACTTGCCAATCGCTATAAATTCTAGCTTATTAGGAATTGGTATAATGCATGGATTTTATATTTATAAAAATGTTTGATGATAACATATGTTAATTTATCAAATGATACAATAAGGTTACAATATTATAAATCTAATATCTATTTTTAGTAAATTAGGATGTTATATTAGTCATTGGAATACCATATGGGTATGCTAACATCTGTTAAAGATACTCAAAATGAAGAGCAAGTTGGTTGAAAACCAAGCAATCAAAACTCAAAATTGTGTGAAAGCATGAAGATAAGTTTGAATTAATTAACTTGATAGAATTCCTATCTGACTATAAAAACTCATCAGGCCTGAATAAAAATCTTGATTTTAATAATTATAAAAAAGAATTGTTGTAATAAATATGTAAAGTTGAATTTTTTGATTGTAATAATCTTGTCAACTGTGACTTGCACCAACTCAGGCCTAAAAGCCTCCCTTCACCTTCCTCATCCCAACAAATAGGAGTTCTGCACCTCCTACAATACAACGCTTCATAAGGTGCCATTTGAATTCCTTAGTGATATGAATTATTGTAAGCGAATTCAATTAAAGGTAAATGATCATCCCATAAACCTTTGAAATCGATTACACAAGCTCTTAAGATTGCCTCCAATGGTCGTATTGTCCTCTCTGATTGTCCATCAATTTGTATGGAAAGCTGTATTAAAATGCAATTTAGTTCCTAAAGCCTCTTGTAAGCTTTTCCAGAATCTGGAAGTGAACATGAGATCTCTATCCGAAACTATGGAGCTTGGAATCCTATGTAGTCTAATTATTTCATCTATGTATTTCTTGGCCAAAGCATTCAAAGAATCCATTTGTCTAATTGGCAAGAAATGTGCTGACTTAGTTAGCCTATCCACAATCACTCATATTGCATCATGCTTCCTGCCAGGTTATGGCAATCCCATTAAGAAATCCATCGTGATCTTTTCCTGCTTCCATTCCGGAATCAACAAAGGTTTAAGCTTGCCTGAAGGTGCCTGGTGTTCAGCCTTTACTTGTTGGCACACTAAGAATCTCTTAACATACTCTGCAGTATCTTTCTTCATTCCTCTCCACCAAAAGTACTCTTTCAAATCCCTATACATTCTCGTACTCCCTGAGTGCATAGCATAAGGCGCATTGTGTGCCTCATCAAGAATCTCATCTTTCAACTCCAAGACGACTAGAATACACAATTTGTTACCTACCACCATCAATCCATCTTTTCTTATCTCTTTTCAGAAGGTTTACCCCTTTTAATCTCTTCTTTGAGCCTGTTCAAATACTCATCTTGTTCCTACAATTCCTTAATCTTCTCATTTAATACTGGCCTTACCCTAAAGTTAGCCAATATACACCCAGATTCAACTTGCTTCAATGTCACTCTAAAGTTAGCTAATATACACCCGATTCAACTTGCTTCAATGTCACTCTAAGTTTTGCTAATTCCTTCATCAAAGGAAAGTACACCGTCTCCACATATGCCATAGTAAATTTTCTACTCAATGCATCCGCTACTACATTAGCTTTCCTTGGGTGATAATCAATCATTAAATCATAATCCTTCAGCAGTTCCAACTACCTTCTCTGTCTTAAATTTAGCTCTTTCTGGCTCGTCAAATACTTAAGACTCTTGTGGTCTGTAAACACCTTGATAGTGACTCCATACAAGTAATGTCTCTATATTTTCAACGCAAAGATTATGGCAGCTAACTCCAAGTCATGCGTGGGATAATTCATCTCAGCTACATACAAAGACAATTGTGTAAATCGGCACTCATACTCGCTCACCGTCATCTCCCTCTAGGTGAGACTCAGAAATTCTCTTCACTTTTGTTGAATGTACACCTCAGACAGATACTTCTTCTTGTACGTAGCTAGAAAGTCTTTCCATGCTAACACTGACAATCTTAACTGACTCCCTGGTACACTTTCCCACCAATGCAAAGCATCCCCTTATAGCAAACTAGCCACATATACATTCTTCTCATCATCTTCACCATCCATCTACTCCAATACACTTTCTGTCCTTCTTAACCAAGTCTAAACTTCTTCTGGATCAGTGGTCCCATAGAAGTCCACTGCCCTATACTTTCTCAACTTATCGAACTGCTTCCCTTTCTTAACTGGGGTTAGAGTTGAAGCTTGTGACATCTAACCCATGGCCTGAACAAATGCCTGAGCGAAGGCTTGAAACATTATTAGATCTAAGGGAGGTATTTGCTCCTACGGAACAGGCGAATCCTGCATCAGTGGTCGAGAGGGCCTACTACCATGCCCTACAAAAGCCTCAGTATTTCTTGGAGCTACAGACTCATTAGTACTCCCCTCTCTTATTGGAGAGTTAGGTGCGACAGATCCTTGCAAAACTCCTCATGTCCTTCTACAAGGTGGCATCTTACTCTTTCTATTTAAAACATTAGCAATTAGTTTACGTTCCATTTCAATCTTATTTCTTACATGTATGTATGATATGCATGTCACTTAATGCAAACAATAAGTTCACAATGGAAGCAGTAATCACGTAGCATAAAAATTCGTACTACTACGCATTCTAAGCCTAGGAAAAGCCTAAGCTCTGATACCAAACAATATTGGGCCCCATTCCAGAGTCCAACATTTGGAGTCGTAAAGCGTGATCTCTGATACTAAACAATGCTGGCATCCTATTTTCGGAGTCCCACTTCGAAATAAAAAACATGAGCATATTTTCCTGCAGGGTTATTTCAATGAACTTTCATCGGCCATCATTGGCTTATCTTCATGCCCTGATACCATAAGTGTTGGGCCCTATTTTTGCCCTCTTAAGATACGTGCCCGACATCCTAAGTGACATCTGAGCACACATCCCATACGGGTGGCATGCTCATATTAGTATTTTCTACTCAAATTCCATCAAAAAATTGAAAATTTTAAAGACTGAATTAAAACACGATTCCTTCTGAAAAATTATAGCTCTATGTCTCTACTATATTTCAAAACATGAATCATCTCATTCGGAGCTCTACAGATCAAGATATAGTTAAAATATTGAAGTATGTTTAGTAAAATAACTAATTCATGCTCTTCCAATCGATTCCCTCACTTTCTTTCTATCAATATTTTCAAATCAACACCAAAGACTACCAAATTTTATGAAAAGATAGAGAAATGTATTAGGAATCTATTAGTTCAAAATTTAGGTAATTTGGAGGTTGAATGACAAAGTTATGGCCAAAAGAGCCAAACATATTTAGAGCTGGAAAACCCTTCGAGTGCGCTCGCAAGGAACAAAAGTGCGATCGTAAGGATGGTGGTGCGCTTGCAAGGAAAGCAGGTGCGATCGCAAGGAAATCAAGGTGCGATCACAACTGAAGTTGTCTTGTATATATATAAATATACTATGCGACATCACTAACTTCAAATGATCATAACTTTCAACTCCTATATCCAAAAATTTTATACTATATATCGTTGGAAAGTTAGAAAGATAAACTACAACTTTCTATATGACAACTTTGTCTAATTCAGCCTATATCAATCTAGTTTTTCCCCTAAATTCTGATCACAATTTTTACCCCTATAAAAAACTTGAAAATGTAGTGTACAACTTGGAAGGTCATGAGAATCATATTTCATTAATGAATCCAAAAGAGTTCAACAAGCTTTCATTACAAATCAACATACGTATGACTAGCTTAAAACAAAATACAAAGGATGCTCAATGTTGATATGCCTATAAAGCTATCCAAAATGTTCACTTAGTACAAAAGCCTCTAATTATCTTGGAGTTTCCGAATGCCTTGTAAGGATCGACACTCGTCTTGTTTTGCACCTGAGGAGTGAAAAATATAGATTGAGCTACAAAGCTTAGTGGCTAATATATTTATAGCCATCGGTAATTAAACACAAATTCAAGCATATATATATATATATATATATATGTATGTATGTATAATCTAACAATTCAATCAATTCAACAATTCTAGTTTAAAGTTTCAAAGTTAAACATGTTATCACATAAGCATCTCATATCATTACTTAACCATTCATGCATAATACTCAATCATTTATCATGCTCAACAAAATAAATGCAATGTACAAACAAATGGCTCGAGGGTTCCATAGAACGAAATGGAGAAATTGAAGTTTACACCATGAACAAAATGAGTACATTTTTCAGATATCATATGCCACAAGTGGGTACCTGGGAGAAGGAACTTGTCAACATGCATGTGACGAACGAAATGGTTCCACTCTTGCCCAAACAAAAGCACATTTTCATGCTCAATTCATTTTATCATATGCTCATACTTTCATGCTTTTTCTTCTTTTCATTTATATAAAATGTTATAATCTCTTTCTAGGTATCATTTAATCACAAATCATCATGCATTATCAAATCTTCACAACAATTCAAAAATCAAGAAATTTGCATATACACATACATAGGCAAGAATTTGCCCAATCACACAATAATAGTAAATACATTACCCACCTAATTTCGCTTGAAAATCCAAGCTCAATTATGCCTTTCCTCTTGCTCTTGGATAGGGTTTTCTTGATTTCCTAACATAACCAAAATTCTCATTCAATTCAAATTCAAAATGAAATCCCCTAAAACTTCAATAATCACAAAAAAAACAAAATGGGCTTAGGTTTAACCTACCCGTAGCTCATCTAAGCTAGTAAAACCAAACCCTAATTCCAAAACCCACGAAAATCACAAATCTCATATTCTTCCAACACAAACCCATTCTCTACTTCTTTCTCTACCTAAGCAAGAAAGAAAGAAGAACTTACCTCAGACAAGAGTGATTCTTTCTCTTTCCATGTTTTCCTCTTCCTTCCTAGCTTCTCACGATTTCTTCCTTTTTTCTTCTTTCTCTGCGTTTTCTCTTCTCTCTTTCTCTCTTCCACGATTCTTTCCTCTTTCTCACTTATTCAAGACTAAATTTTGGTTTTGTCTTCCAAAATTACCCCTCACTTGTTTAGTTCTCTCAATTTTACCTTTATGTCCTTTAGCTCCTTAAGTCCATTTAAATCTAATACCTTAACCATACACTAATTTCATTCCAACACTTTATTCCAAATTCTAGTTTCTACTTAGGCTCCCTAAAATAATGGACTAAATTCTAAAAATAATTAAACAAATAAATCAATAAAAAAATAAAAAAATCGGGGTCCAACACATTATGTTATCAAATATATTGGTAACAATTATAAATTATAATTATAATTCATAATTAGAAGTAGATAACTTAAAACTTCTTTTAAATTATCTTTAATTCTCAAATTAAACAATTTATAATCATAAATCAAGTTTGGAGTCTAGCAACGCATCATGACTATCCAAATATTTAGAAATTTTAAAGTAGTTTTGACTAACCTTTTTTGCACATGATTTTTATTTATAATTTAATTCTTTCGTCGTACATGTTCCGATTAGAAATAGATCATGAAATTAATATTTTCTCTATTTTGAGTTCAATCATATTAGTTCCCTAACATTAGCTATTGATTTAATAAATGACATTTGTAAACTATTTACCAAACATTATTATACTTTAGACAAGGATTTCCCGAATCAATGTTAATTAAGAATAATAGAACATTCTCCCTAATTACTTTAAGGTGATGAATTATTTCTTGATCACTCAACTACCTTTGTATAGTTCATGCTACATCCAATGACTACCGAATAAACAACCAATTATGAGAATAGGTCATAAGTAGTATCAAAACATAACAAGTCTTATGTAAAATAACTTTGGACACCTCAAGTCAAAGGATTACTTACATGATCTTCATAATGAGAATGGACATATAAGTAATGTTCAAAATGGATTTTTCATACTTGATATGTTTAATGGACTTGTTCTCTAACAAGCACCCACATTCTTATTTAAGTATCTCTATACTTTAGTCTATGAGATCAACTACTTCCTTTATAAGGAAAAACATAACATATGCTAGTCTTTTTGTTAGAAATATAAACTTAATATGGTCCAAAGTTAAAGTGTTTGCAGTGAACATAATTTAAGACTGATTTAAGAGAGAATTTGAAAGGCCATACATTAGTCATTTTGGGTGTGTAACCTCTGGGTTTAAAGCTCTTTAATTCTGGTTTCAGTTAGTGAAAGTTTCAAGTCACTTGGACTTCTCTTTAAAAAGTTGTGGTTGTTTTAGTGAAGGTTGGTCATAATTAGATGTGATGATTAGAATTATGTTATTTATTGTTCTATGAATTTCTAGAGACTTCATCTGATGTTTTAGGCTTTATAAGAACTTGTAATCAGTTGTTATTGCAGAGAATTAAAAGAGTTGATAATACAAGAAACTTGCTTATTATTCTCTTCTTTTTATTTTAGAATTGTGTAATGCACCATTAGACATTAACAAATTAGTATCAGAGCCATGACAACCTTTAGCATGACGCCGTTCGGACAAGTTCCATTACTGTGCCTTACAAATAACAACTTTGACAATTTGTGTATACAAATAAAGGCGTTGCTCAGTACGCAAGATGTGTGGGATGTAGTCAAGAATGGCTATGATGAACCAACAACAACAGGTAATGTGTCAGTGAATCAGATAAAGATGTTGAAACAAACCTATATGAAAGATAAAATCACACTTTACCTCCTTTTTCAAGCAATTGATGAATCTAATTTTGAGAATATCACTAGTACGACAATATTAAAAGAGGAATGGGCGATTCTTGAAAAAGCATACAAAGGTGCAAACCGAGTGAAACAAGTTCGCCTACAAACACTTAGAGGTGAGTTTGAATTTTTAAAAATGAAATAGTTAAAATGTATGTCCGATTATATTACAAGGGTATAAATGGTGGTGAATCAACTTAAAAGTAATGTTAAGGTGATGAGTGATGGTCGAGTAGTAGAGAAAATAATAAGATCCTTAATTGATGATTTTGAGAATATAGTGTGTGTAATAGAAGAATCTAAAAACTTGGTAGAGATGATAATTGATGAGCTCTCGAGTTCCTTGGAGGCTCATGAACAAAGAAAAATGAAAAAGAAATAAGAGGCATTGGAGGAAGCACTTCAAGCCAAGGTGACACTAAAAGAAGAGAAGGCAGATAGTTGCGGTAGAGGTCGTGGTAGCTATAGCGGTCGAGGTAGAGGTCGTGACGGAGGCCATGGTAGAGAACAAGAATGGCAAGAGAATAAGGAAGATAAGAATCAACAAAACTCATATAACAGATGTTAAGGTCGAGGAAGAGGAAAATCAAGTAAGTACAATGTTTAATGTTATAATTGTAAAAATTATGGCCATTATGCAACAAAATGTTATTTCAATGAGAAGAGAAATGGGAATGAGAAAAAAGGAGGAAAATGGAGGTGATGGTGTAGTGTTACTAGCAAGCAAGGAGGCCAACCCCAATAATGATTTGGTGTAGATACCAGTGTGAGCAACCATATGTGTGGCTACAAGCACATGTTTAGCGAAATATAAGAAATTATGGATGGCCATATATCATTTGGAGATGCCTCAAAGGTGAAAGTCAAAGGGCAAGCTAAAATTCTTATTCAATGTAAAGATGGAAATCAAAGGTTTATTCCTAATGTTTATTATGTCCCGGATATGAGGAGCAATATTTTGAGTTTAGGTTAATTGTTGGAACGTGGTTACATGGTTTTTATGAAAGATCGAATGCTTTATTTGAGGAACCAAAATAACCGGTTGTTAGCCCAAGTAGAAATGGCCAAAAATCGCATGTTTAAGTTGAATTTGGTGAGTGTACAAGCAAAATGTTTAGAGGTTTGTGAAGAGGATAAAATTTGGTTATGGCATTTGTGATTTAGGCACCTTAATTTTGGTGGTTTGAAACAATTGGAAAATAAAAGAATGGTGAATGGTATACCAAACATAGACCATTAAGATAAATTTTGTGAAGATTGTTTGTTAGGAAAACTTCCAAGGAATTCATTCCAAAAGAAGCAAGATATCGTGCAAAGAAGGTGCTTAAATTGGTTCATACCGATATTTATAGTCCAATAACTCTTAACGGTTTTAGTAAGCACCATTACTTTATTGTTTTTGTTGATGATTATTCCATGAGAACTTAGGTTTATTTTTTAAAGGAGAAATTGGAAGGATTTTCTATTTTTAAGAAATTTAAGGTGATTGTTGAAAACTTGAGTGGTGAGCGCATAAAGGCTTTGAGGACATCCAATATAGGTGGTGAATTTATATCAAAAGAGTTTGCAAATTTTTGTGAAAAGAATGGCATTAGAAAATTCCTAATAGCTTCTTATTTACCTCATAGGCCATTAAGATAAATTTTGTGAAGATTGTGTGTTAGGAAAACTTCCAAGGAATTCATTCCAAAATGTTAGTGAATATATAAAACCAATTAAGTTGGCCTCACACAACAACTTAAGCTATTGTGGTGAAACGGTCACTTAACATGGTATCAGAGCCTTTATGACCAAGTGGTCGTGAATTCAAATCCTACCACCCACGTATCATTCAACACAAGGTAGAGTGAGTCTATGCAAGTTTCAAGCCCAAAGAGCTTTCACTTAAGCGGGTGTGTTAGTGAATATATAAAACCAATTAAATTGGCCTCACACAACAGCTTACGCTATTGTAGTGAAACGGTCACTTAACAGATAGAACTGAATTTACAAATAATTCAGTTCATAAATTGCTCATGAAGATCTTATCCTCTTATGAAACAACGGAGTTAGGAAGATCCACCTTCATTCACATCAAAGCATTGTGCCACGATCATGGTTAGACCAATTGATACTCCAGACAGGCATATGTCACCTTATTCTCAGCCCCTGGTTTATACTCAATCTCAAGATCAAATCCTAACAACTTAGTTATCACTTCTGACGCTCATTTAACACTAACTGCTACTCTAAAAGATGTTTAAGAATGTTTTGATCAGTTCAAATTGGAAATTCCCTTCCTAACAAATAGTGCCACCACTTTTGAATAGCAAATACTACGGTCTTGAGTTCATACTAGTACAGTGACATAAAACCTTGCTCACCTCTTGAGTTCATATTAGCAGTCTTACTACTTCTGCCTCATAGGCTGAGCTTATAACAAAGTTCCCTTTCTCAATCCTCTCAGCAGACTCCTTTACATTTAAAAGCCTATCACAGTCCATCTTCATCAATTCACTCTTAACCTTCTCCTCTGATGTGTTAATAAACACTGCCACTAGGGTGTCATCATCCCGGTGCTTCAACAAAACAATAAAGGTTTTAAAGTCTTTTCTGTACTGGACAACTGACAATATTTACAGGGGTGACAAGAGTTGTTATTGTAGAGTCCAGATCTTCTGTCCAGTTTTACTCTGTCTTATTCTGTCTTATGAAATCTCAGCCATTTATTTTGCGGGACCCACGCGGGCTCTACATAAATAAATGGCTGAGATTTATTGGACACAATAAGCTACCATAATATTGGACAGAGAATCTAAACTCATTATTGTAAGGTCTCTTAATTTTGTTTCGATAAGAAATGAGGCAAGAGTTGATTCTTCAATTCTCCCGTAGACGTCCTCCTGCTATAATTAAACTAACAACATGCCTCCAAGGCATACTTCAATTTTGTTTAATTTTTAATTGATTTTATGACAGTCTAATGTCGGTTGAAACTTTTAAACCGATTTTATTTGTGTCATCAACACTTGATTATATAATGTAGATAGTTGTACTCAATGTTTTAAAAATCAGAGCAAAAGTTAAATTGATAGGACAAAAGATTTAATGTTTAAAAAATTCGACCGACATTAAACTGTTATAAAAAACCTATTAAAAATTGAATAAAATTAAAGAATTTAAAATATAATTAAAAAAGAATATACTTATTTTAAAGTTTAATTAAAAAAAGAGATTGTTAAATGAAGATTAATTAATTTATTTTAATTTATAAAAATCATATAATTTATAAAAATCAACCGATTAATTAATAAACTTTTAACAACAAAAATTATTCAAATAAATAGAACAAAAAATCAATCGATTTAAAATTTTTACGACCAAATAATTTCAATTTTTTCAAATTTTTAATCATTGGTTGAAATTACGGCTGATTCAAAATTTCAAAATCCTCAGCAGGATTTTTATTGAGTATTGGAGTATTAGTGAAAGCTAAGGGTCCTTCTTATGTAGACAGAAGGCTTAGCATAAACATAATAATATTTAATATCGATTTATTTTATTTTATTTTATTTATTATTTTTGTTAACTATTAATAATATATTTATTAGTAGTTTAATGTAATATTAAATTAAGTCTTTCATTTGAAATTTTATTTATTGATTTAATGTTGTTAAAAATAAAATGATTAATATCTTATTTTCATTTATTCTCGTTGGTTTTTAAAATAATAAATAAAATTATAAAATTGCTCATTATTTTATTGATTTATCTTATTTATATCTCATTATTTAAATAACAAAATATAAATAATTTTTTTGTATGAAATGATAATTTATTTTATTACAAATAACAATATATTAATTTATCATATTTTATTAATAATTAATAATAGATTAAATAGTTTAATATGATAATAGATTAAGTTTGTCATTAAGATCTTATTACATTACGCAATCATATTAATAGGTGTGAGAATACTGGAGGAGCCCAAATAATAAGAAAATCAGACCAAGCTTTCAAGAAAGCCCAATTCCAAGAAGCCCAAACTGTACATAACCGGCTTTTATCTTTGTATAACAAAATCGCTAAACCCTAAAACTAAAACCCTTCACTCCCAAATTAACCCTTGTTCTCTCCCTCTTGGTGCGTCAATGGCAGACACTACCATTGCTCTTGAGAAGCTTAAAGCTTTTTGGCACTCCCAAGTGCACGATGAAGAGAAATGGGCGCTCAATATGGTATCCTTCTCTCTCTTTCTCTCTAGCTACTAAAAAAAAAAATTTGGTTTGCCCTCGTCTTTTGGGTTAGTTGGGAAATTATTCCATGGATTTCTTAACTTGTTTGTTCTGTTACTTAATCACCAAAATTGTTGCGATAGATTTTATGGGTCCTGTTGGTTGTGGTAGAGATGTCAACTTATAATCTGACAATTCTGGTCTGATCATAGCCATGCGCGTTTTTGTTGTCCGAATAAACTGATACTTACTTATAGAATTTCAAAAAAAATGATGGAAAAACGGAGAAGAGTGCGTTTGTTATTTCACATTAGAATATTGTTGGAATTGCTCAAAAATTGCTGAGGCTTTAATGGGAAAAGATGTGTCCATTATTCAAATGTTCAACTCTCATTAAACATGTTTTAGTGATGTTTTTTTTAATGCATTGAGGTTGAGGTCTGAATCCTAAGACCATTTCATTGAGGGTGGGGCCAACTATCATCCAAGCTATTGCTTGATGGTTTTAGTAAAATATTTTAAGTATTAGAATGACCAACTTCATCCAAGCTATTGCTTGATGGTTTTAGGTAATGACCAACTTCATCCAAGCTATTGCTTGATGGTTTTAGGTATTCCAAAATTCTATGCGCTGCCTGTAAGTGGACTTCTTTAGGACTATGCATAAATTGACTTACTATGCATATGGCATAGGCTATATCAGGTCTGGTATATGCCAAATAGATGAGTCATCCAACAAGGCGTTGATACATTTCCCTATTGACTGGAACATCTTCATCTGCTTTTCCCAGCTTAAGGTTCGGCCCCATGGGTGTATTTGCAGGTTTGCATGCAGCTTTACCTGTCTCCTTGAGTAAATCAGTAACGTACTTTTGTTGGGATATAAAAATTCCTTTTCTGAAGTGTGCTACTTCAATTCCCAGAAAATACTTTAACCTTCCCAAAGTCTTAATCTCAAACTCCTTACCTAAACAATTACTCAAGATCCGCTGCTCTATTTCATCATCTCTTGTTAGTATGATGCCATTCACATAGACTAGTAATATTGTTACTTTCCCTGTGGCTGAATGCTTAATGAACAATGTGTGATCTCCTTGACTTTACTTATACTTGCAGGTTTCTCTTTGTTGTAACGAATGCTCTTATCTTTTCCACTTCATCTTGATTGAAGCCCTTTGAATCTCGCTTGTCTTCCTATTGGGATCTACCTGCAGCAACTTGCGCTTGTCCATTACCCTTTGATTGAATCTTGGTTACTTCATCTGATGAAGCCACAATGATTGATCCACTGTCCTTGTTTTCTGTCATTGTCCTTCACTTCTATGTGCAGTCACTACTTAACGAAATTAATCAACAATGAAGGTTGACTGTTTGAATAAAATAAATTAGTGATGAAAGGCTGATTCAGAGACAAAAGAAAAGAATCTCAAAAGAAGAAGAGAACGACAATGAAGGCTCAACCCCCTATCCTTATTTTTCCCAGAAAAATTCGAGCCTAAACCTCAAATACCATAGCAAAATTTAGGGTTTTAAGTTATCTATTATTGCTACTTAATAGGCAATATATATACAAAGAGTACAACACAAATTAGGAAACTAATCCCCTAATCCCACTAAACTAGGAAACTGACTCTATCTGAAAATCCCTTAAATTTTGGGATCCTAACAATGCATATCTTATACCCTATATTTACCTAAAACAGTATCTATTATTGCGGGTTCTCACACTCCCCCTCCCACATGGAAAGAATATATAGCCTTGAGCATGCATATATACTTAGTGAGTTACTCCTATTACCAATTGTTTTTAAGATGGAACCTCATTTGAGCTTGTCTGTATTCAGTTTATTTGGGCTTAATCTTTCAAAATTTAACGTGGTATCAGAGCAGGTTGCTCTTGGGTTAATCGTCACCATCTCGATGCGATAACCTATGTCACGTGTTGGGCCTTAAATTAGCCTACACGTGAGGGAAGTGTGCTAAAATATAAGTGGGAGTTTGTCCCACGTGGAAAGAATATATGGCCTTGAGCATGCATATAAGCCTAGTGAGTTACTTGTCTTATTACAAATTGGTTTTAAAACGGAACCTCATTTGGGCTTATATGTGTTCAGTTTATTTAAACTCAATCTTTCAAATTTTAACACCTTCTCACATTCCACTGTTTTCTTTTCTTTTTTTTTGCCGTGAGACTTTTTTTGGACTATAAAAAGGCAGAAGAAAACAATTTACTATGCCACTTGTTTGTATCTCGAAGCAAGATGGGAAGTTGTTGTCAAACGGTCAATTGAGCTATTTGCTGATTAATTCATTGATTAAGTTTGTTATTTTTGTTCTTGTTCCTACATTAGGAAAATAATTGGCCTTTTTTGTTTCACGAGGAAATGGAGTGGTAGTGGAAAGCACCATGTTTTATTTGTGTATTCAGAGTTGTATCTTTGGAAATAGGCACAAACCTGGTTTTCCCCTTTTTAATTGTCATGTTAGTTTGATGAGGCATTCAGTACCAGTGTACCATGCATCACAATATCTTTTCATTTACTTCTTCTTGATAGAAAATGCAATACAGTAGTGCTGATATGGTTAAACCTTAGTGAGACTTTGTTTCTTCTTTTGTATTGACAAATTCTCCTCTTTTCTTACAGAAATTGTTGCGTGCTGCTGGCCTTTTTGTGGGGTCTATTGTCTTGATGCGAGACTGCGGTCATCTCATGTTAATATGAGAGATGCATAAACTGCCTGCTGCTATCCTGTTGAGTTTTAGACAGTTGAGTTAGTATGCCTTAAGGTGTCTGTCGTGTTATATTGAAGTGAGATGCTTACTTTTCGGGGAAAATGAATCAGGGTCTCATTAAATGACAGGTTTTCATGTTGCAATTTCAACAATCTTAGTCACTTCTGAATGTGAACATGTACTCCTTGATCCTTGGGAATGAATCAGACATATATGTGATAAATGGCTTCTCTTGCATGCATAGTTGTTTATAAATAGTGTCCAAGCTACTTCAGATTTATTGTTGATATACTTTAGGATTGATATAAGTGATGGGGAGGTCCTGCTTCTAATTGTTGTTTCAACAACCTTTTTAGTTTTTGAATCATATCTGCAATGCAGAATCCAATGATAAATTTAATACAAATTAATTATTGAGCTATGGCACAATCAAACTCCAACGAACAAAATGTTGTGTCCAAGATTTATATCTATGAATTGAAAGATTTGAATGATCCACTTTGCAATCAGTTGTTAGAACTAATAGGTCTTAATCGTACATTTGAAAAGATGGGCTCATGTAGATAGATGCTCTAAATGAGCTTTAATCTTATTGGCGTGAATAATGCATCATGCCAAGTGTAATTCTTTGATATCAACCTTCTCGTCTGATTTTGATCGAGGGTAACGCAGATACAACTTAATCCTCTTCGACAAGGAAATCCAAGAATGTTGCTTAAATTTTGTAGTTTCAACTACTAGTTTCATGGAGAACTATTAAGTGGAAATTTTCATAGATATTATCATTAGGGTTGGCAATGAGGTGTCCTGATCCTAAACTGAATTTCTTTGGAAACCTGAGTTCCGGAGTCAGATTGGGATAAGTCATAAGACTATTGAATTTGAAGCCTGAATGTTTTTGTTTTTTTATTGTAGACTCGAATTGGACTTGACTTGGAATCCAGTAAAAGCAGATTTTATTTCTTAATTTTGGGTGGATCATGAATAAATCCAAAGGTAGAAGGTAGCTGTTCCTATTTTCGTGTACCACTTTGAGCCCGAAACGGGAATATAGCAGCTAAAGTTGAGTTTCGTGTATGATTACAAGTTTCTAGATTAGCTGCAATTGGAGTGTTTTTTTATAAACAAAGCAAAGGATTGAAGTAAGCATATTGAGAGAAGTAAAAGGATTGAGCAATATCCGTCTTGACTGTTGCATGAACAAAAGCATGAATACAATTACAAAGTACAGAACATATATTTTTGAGAGTCGACTTCTGAAGCATACGATTTCGTTCTTTCCTTGTCTTGGGTTTCTAATCAAATCCATGTTAATTGATTGTATAGATACATGAAATACTTTTATCAAAAGTCAACGACAAAATACTGTACCTAAAACAAGTCCATGCGGAGCATACAAATACAGTCTGTTTACAATTTCAGTCCGTTAATTTGTCAAGTAACTCAAAGAGACAATAACATCAAGGATTCCAAAATTTGACAATACAAGTATGGACAAATGACAAGTAGAATCTTGTCTTAAAATTTTCATCTTGGACAAGCTCACATGACCCTGTCCCCAGCTGATTCATAAGTCAACCGAACAATTGTGTGGACTAAAAACATTTTCGTAAACGCTTATCTGCAAATGCAAGTAATGTCCTTCACTCCTTCAGGTTGTGAAAGATTGTCAGGTAAGAATCATCTGGGCACAATACAATCTGTAACACTAGATACAGCCTCGAACTTGGATGACAACTTCATGGAATACTAAGTAGAAAACTAGCTTTTGTCAAAAAAAAAAAAAAAAGAAAGAAAGAAAACTAGCTCAGGGGGAAAAGAGTTGGGAGGCTTTCTCATTGAAAAGGTGCTTTTACATTGAACAGACCGTATGGAAATAGACGGAGACCGAGCGTGGTGTTGCAGGCGAAGCTTCGCCAAGATCATGGCTTTAACATGTGGGTGCACGAATCATGTTCTTTCACTTCCTGGGTCTTTTCTAATTTGTGCATTGCTTGACTCCTAGGCTAGGCTAGGCTAGTCTTGATGCACATTTTTTTTCCTTCTTTGATTTTCTCCTGTCTAACATTTATTTGTTTCTTCGTTTTCATCTGGACGCTTGTGTGCTTCTTTGTTTCGGTGTTGGTTTATTGCGTTATTTGGGATATTTGTTGGAATATGTAAGTGATGATGATATTAGCATTACGGTATGAGATTCATTTGCATCTCTTGAGCAGTCAAATGGCTAAGATAATGGAGCTTGTTTTTGTTCTAAAACTAGAGGTTCCAAATTATGAATAGAAAGAACTAAAATCATGTTAGAAATTCGCATTTGTCATAGTTATTAATCTTGCATACGTAAAAGTGGCTGACCTAGTTATGTTCCTCGTCCCCAAACTAGTCCCATCACGAAACTTTAGTTATTACTTCTCCCCGCTATCAAGATTCTCTAATTCAATGTTAGACTGACCAGATTGAGATTTTTATAAGACTCAATGGTATTTTATTTGTTGATTAACGTGAAAGAGGGCCTGTGATCTCTTCATTTCAGGTACTTATCTATTTGTACATTCTGGTATTTTCTTTGCAATTCTTAAGATAGTATGAAGCTGACCAAGTTAATCTATACCATGATAAATGGCAGATGTTGTTCCAATCATATGCCTATCACTAGTGGTCGTGTGTGTTGCAAGGCCAATCTATCCGCTCCCTAGCAAAATAAGCCATAATCATAGGCAGCCCATACAGACTTCCCGCCCATATAATATTGCACATCGAGGATCAAATGGAGAGCTTCCTGAAGAAACTGCTGCTGCATACATTGTATGTATCAGCTTATGCGTTCAGAAAGTCTAGTTGAGCATTTTCCTTAAAGTTGATAAGTCACACGCTCAGCTGTATGCACCCATTTTTTCTTTTTTCTTTTTTTCAATTAAGAAAGTTGGTAAATTCCTTTTGGAAGAAGGGAAGACAATAAATAGATTTTATTAAAATTCACAGATCTATGGCTGTGCGAAGTTCTGTTGGTCAGTCTAGCTATTCATATGTGGTTCCTTACAAAGATACATATCCATTTGCTGTTCGCATAGTAATTGACCCATCCATACAGCATAGCTTTTGCTTTATATGTGTTAAGTTAAATAGGCATATATCTGATATGATCTTGTTTCTTTCCCCCAAACACATTTGTTCAATTTATTAACTCTTCTCACAGTTTCTTTCCCCTTTTCTTTTGCACTTGCTAAACATTATTCTTCATAATCAGTTTACTTGGTGACTGCTATTTGCAGAGAGCCATAGAAGAGGGAACAGACTTCATTGAAACAGACATCTTGTGCTCTAAAGATGGTTTCCTTATATGCTTCCATGACTTTATCCTTGATAATACTACTGACATTGCAAACCACAAGGAGTTTGCAAATCGTAAAAGGACCTATGAGGTTGAAGGGGTCAATACCAATGGATTTTTCACAGGTACAAAACCTATGCCACTTCCTGCTAGTGATACCTTGGTTCATAATTTTACCATGGCCGCATGAACTCTTGTAGAACTTTAGTATCTGTATTTATCTGCTCAAGTGTGTCGTTTTGGGTGTTTCGATGTCCTGAACAAGCTAGTTTCTATTATTGAGGTTTCAATCAGGATGACGAGGAAAGTTATTCCAATTGCATGCAGTTGATTTTACACTTGGAGAGTTGAAGCAATTGCGGGTGAAGCAGCGATTCAGCAGCCGGGATCAACAATATAATGGTTGTTTACTTTCTTCAATTAAATATATTTTTGTTCTTGAATGTTTGTTACTTTCAGTTGCATGATGTTATTTAGAGCTATTTTACAATTTGTCATCCATAATTCAGAAACAGCTGATGCTAATGATACATCAATTTTATTATACTTTAGTTTCTTATTTTGATAACTGTCAAGATGCAAAGCCTGCATTCTTTTAATAAAAATTAAGTTAGGCTTAAGTTTTTGGTTGAGACCCTATAATAACTTACGTTATCCCAAAATACCTTTTGATACAAAGTGTAGACAAACTCAACAAGTGACAAATCCAACAGAAATTAGGCTGACGCAACTTGAACTCAAGACATCTCTATAACAGAAGGCTCTTATGCCATGTTAATAACCATTCAAACCAAAAGCTTAAGTTGTTGGGAAGATCCGAGTAATGGATACTAGCAATCTTAATATAATAATAGGTGCATGATTGTAAGTATTCCTCTAATTCCTGATAAGAATAACATTTGGTTAGCATGTCTCTGGTTGCCAATGCCTCAATTACAGTCAAATGGACTGTATGGCTAAGCTTTCTGGTTAGATATGGAAAAGTGGACGGATTTGCTTCTATTCATACATTAGAGTATATCTATTGACTTCAGGGCTTATTTCCAGTAGGTCTTCATCACACAAGAATTGGTTTTAGTCAAAAGTATGAAAAGTTTCTGAGTCCAGTAGTGGAAAAGGTGATGATCATCGTATGGAAAAGAACATGGCTAAGTGGAACTGTTCAGGGAAAGATAAGCTTAAGTAGTTCTGAGCACTTTTTTGTTTTGACAGTGTGAAAAGTTAGCTGTATTTCTGTCAGAAAATTATCTTTTCTGACAGTATGACAACATACAATAAGATTCTTTGATTGAATAGCATTGTTCATTGTACTTTCGTCAACCAACAAAAATCTGTCCTTGATGGAGTTGTGATAGAATCCAAGAAAACAAGTAAGGAAAAATAGGTATTTGCTATAGATTTCTGTAAAGGACTACAAACGATAACTGGTTTCGAGGACCAGGACCTCCAGCCTATGGCTCAATCTCTCACTCAACAGTATACGCAATTACCCCCGTCCCTCTCCCCCTCATTGCACTATTTATTCTCTCTGCTAAATCTCACAGTACCGTAACTAACTCCCCCTCACATCCTCTCTCATGCCCCTGCCTAACCAAATGGAGTAACCTTTTACTTGGTTACCCCTTGCCTTGCCCTTCTAGAATATACTTGCATAATGGGAGGCCTAACAAGTTGTTAGAGAACACCAGCTCTAACAATATGACAACCAAAAGTAGCAGAAACCTGCACTAGATGCAGACACAAACAGCAACAGAATAGGAAGAAATATGGAAAAGAGATGAAGAAACAATGAAATTGATATTCCTCAGCTAGACTTTGAGAGCTAGCTAAATCTCTAGACATTCACCTTTCAGCCTATCATAACCGAATGCCCCATTCTCTCCCCATAACAACATTTTATTCCCTTTTCTAACTAACACCCACATGACTCACCCCCCTCTAAGATTCCCCAATTTACCCTCACATATTGCCTGAATTGGTAGACATCGTATTTCTCCTTTTACTGTATTGTTGCTGGAATCTAGTCTCAAAGAACCCACCTTGTCCTCAAGGTGGAAGGAAGGAAACTGATTGTTGATGAATTCAAATTTCTCCCACGTGGTCTCAAAATCTGGCAAATCTTTCCACTTAATTAAGACCTCCAATTCTCCATTAATTCTTCTGCGAACTCCCATTAATGCTATTGGTTCCACCTTCAGCTGCATATCTTCATCTAGAAAAGAAGGCAAAGGTTGAGAGTGTGCAATAGGAACAACAACTTTCTTAAGTTGGGACACATGGAAGATGTGAATCTTTGCAGTGGTTGGAAGTTGCACTTGATACGCTGCTTCTCCGATCTTGGCTGTAATTGGGTAAGGACCATAATATCTCGGGCTGAGCTTTTCATTATTCTTGACAACTAGTGATTTGAACCTGTAAGGCTGCAACTTTAGATAAACCAAATCGCCTACCTCAAAAGCCATCGGTCTTCTCTTGGAATCAGCATATTTCTTCATCTGCTGCTGGGCTTTCAACAAATTAGATTTCAGTTCATCCAGGATTCTATTCCTGTCCACTAGTTGTTGATTGATGTCCTCTACTAAAGATCCTTCATCAGTATACTTGAAAAGAGTGGGTGGTTCTCTGCCATAGAGCGCCTTGAAGGGAGTCATGCCAATTGCACTGCTGTAGGTGGTGTTAAACCAATACTCCGCCCAACTCAGCCATTTAGGCCACTCCTTAGGGTGCTCACTCACAAAACATCTTAAATAAGTCTCCAACCATCTGTTGACCACCTCCGTTTGACCATCCGTCTGTGGATGATAAGCGGAGCCCATATGCAAGGTAGTGCCCGTTTGCTTGAACATTTCTTGCCAAAAAATGTTCATAAAAAGTCTGTCCCTCTCTGACACAATTATCTTGGGGAAACCATGAAGCCTCACTATTTCTCTAATAAAAATTGCAGCCACCTGTTTAGCAGTATAGGGATGTTTGAGGGCTAGAAAATGGCTGAATTTTGTTAACCTGTTCACAATGACAAAAATAGTGTCTACTCCCAATGCCTTAGGTAGTCCGCTTATAAAATCTATGGAAATTTCTTCCCACACTTGAGTAGGGATGGGTAATGGCTGAAGTAGGCCAGTAGGTTTCAGGGCTGAATATTTATTTTTCTGGCACACATCACATCACATGATGAACTGTTTCACATCAAATTTCATTCCCTTCCAATAGACAACATTGGCCAGCCTCTTATAAGTTCTTAAAAACCCCGAATGCCCTCCTATCGGAGTTGAATGGAACACATTGATCAGTTTCTGTATGTGTGGTCCCTCCACAGGCAATACTGGTATATTTTCATAGAGAAGCCTCGAGCCTACCAACTTGAATGGAGGATGACTATCCGGTTGCAACAACAAGTCCTGTATAATGCCTTTTAGCTTAGGATCCTGCTGAACCATATCTTCTAGTTGATTCAATTCTTCATGATATCCCATGCTCAAAGCCATGCACTTAGCTTCAGCCCTTCTAGACAACGCATCTGCTGCCCTGTTTTCTAATCCAAGTTTGTAAACTATATCAAACTTGAACCCCAGCATCTTGGTAACCCATTTATGTTGCTCTTCCCCTAGTAACCGCTGGTCAGTCAAGAAATGCAAACTCTATCGGTCCGTCCGTATGGTAAAGTGCCTGCCCATTAAGTAATGCCTGCATTTCTGAACAGCCCACACTATCGCCATCAATTCTCTTTCATAGACAGGTTTCAGCTGGTTTCGAGTTGAGAACCCTTGGCTTAAATAAGCCATTGGTCTACCCTCCTGCATTAGCATTGCTCCCATTCCAACACCCGAAGCATCTGTCTCGACTACAAATGGTTTGGCAAAATCGGGCAAGGTCAGCACAGGTGTAGTGGTCAGCATCTGTTTGAGTGCTTCAAATGCTTTTTGTGCCGTGTCAGTCCACTGGAATTTATCCTTGCATAACAGATTCGTGAGTGGCTTTGCTATACTCCCATATCCCTTGACGAACCTCCTGTAGTAACCAAATAATCCTAGGAATCCCCTTAGTGCTTTAACATCTCTTGGGACAGGCCAATGAACAATAGCTTCAATTTTGTTAAGATCTACAGATACACCTTCTACAGATATGTAATGTCCCAAATACTCCAATCTAAACTGCCCAAAAGTGCATTTCTTCAAATCGGCTACTAAATGATTATCAATCAATATTTGTAGGACTGTTCGGAGATGAACCAAATGGTCTTTTAAACTGCCACTATAAACCAATATGTCATCAAAGAAAACTAAAATAAATTTTCTAAGATGAGGCTTGAATAACTCATTCATGAGGGATTGAAAAGTAGCAGGAGCGTTCATGAGTCCAAAGGGCATTACCATGAATTCGTAGTGCCCCTCGTGGGTTCGGAAAGCTGTCTTGGCTATATCTTCCTCTTTCACCCTGATTTGATGATACCCCGACTTCAAATCAATCTTGGAAAAGATTTTCGATCCTCCTAATTCATTGAAAATCTCATCAATACAAGGGATTGGATACTTATCGGGTACTGTCAACCTGTTCAAAGCTCTGTAATCTACGCACAACATCCACCCACTATCCTTTTTCCTCACTAACAATATTGGGCTGGAATAAGGGCTAGTGCTAGGTCTTATAATCCCGGACTCTAACATTTCCCTTACTAATTTCTCAATTTCATTTTTCTGGTAATATGGATACCTGTAGGGTTTGACATTAGGTGGTTTGGAACCAGGTTCCAGCTGAATGGCATGGTTAGTGGCTCTATTAGGTGGTAACTTTGTAACATGGTCGAAAACCCTTCTAAACTCCTGCAGTAAACTTCCAATTTCCCCCCTTGACTATAGGGTCTGAATAGCACTGATTCTGTAGCTTATCCAACCTTATCATCTCCCCTTTGACCTCCACAATTTCTCTATTCAACACCTGCTGTCCTCCATATTCGAGAATGAAGCCCTCTGCCCCGTGCTGTAAAAGCTTGACAGCAGTTTTGAGGGAAGTCACAGTTGCCCTCGGCACAGTCTCCCCATATAGTTTAATCTTTTGTCCATCAAGCCTAAACTTCATAATCTGTTTTTTCCAGTTTAGCATAATTCCAGCCATGCAACACCTAAAATAACATCGACACTCTGCATATCAAATGGAAAAAAAATCTTATTTCAACACCATTCCTTGTATATTTAGCTCTACCCCGTTACAAATTCCAACACTCTGCACCAGATAGTCATTGCTTAGTCTGACCCTGAAGGGTTTTGTGCAACTAATATCCATCTTCATTTCCTTGACTAACCCCCTTCTGATGAAGTTATGTGATGCTCCACTATCCGCTAGAATTATTACCTTTGTTTCGGTGATTGTCCCTCTTAGTTTTAGGGTTTGTGGTCCCACTATACCCATGAGGAGTGTAACCGATAACTCTAACTCAGGTAAGGGCTGGGTAGTATCCTCTAACGCATACAGGTGAAGACATAGTGCCTGGTTAACGAGCTCATCTTCTTCCTCTTGTAGCTCCGCCGGTTGTTCTTCATCAGCTAAGAGTATATGGAATTGTTTCTCCCCGCACACATGCACTGGCGTGTACTTGGCATCACATCGATAACAAATGCCCTGCTGCCTCTTGGGTTGCATCTCCTCCGCTGTTAAACATTTAAAAGGATAGGAGTGCTCTCTTCGGAATACCCTTCATCCCTCACTGCCTTGACTAGCCCCCCACTTTTCCGACGATCTGCCTTGTATTAGTACATTTCTGGTGTTAGGGCTCACCGCTGGAGTCGAAATTTTTCCCCCATCGATCGACTTGTGATTAGGGTTCCAGGGGATAGGAGTCGGGTTGGGGCTAATTGGTGAAACTCCCTTCATGCCCCAGTTATTTGAGTCCAACACTCCCGAGCCTCCATAAGCCTTCAGTGGTCTGTTGATTCTTGTAGGCTGATCTAATAGGGCCCAATTTCGGCCTTCAATCATCTGGGCTAACTCCATCAGCTGAACCAAGGAATCCGTCTGGGCCATCTGAAGCTCAACCCTGATATCCTTCTTCAAACCATTCATAAACGTTGTCGTTACCACCTCCACCGACACATCTCTTAGCATTGATGTTACAACTTCGAATTTTTGTGTGTATTCGACTACCGTCCCTGTTTGCTGTATCTTCAACAGCTCCGCTAATGGGTTTCCCACCTTTGAGCTGCCAAACCTTCGGATTACAGCTTTCTTAAACGTCTCCCAATCGGCCATTGGTGACCAGTTTTGCCTCCACTGATACCAACTTAGGGCGTCTCCCTCCATGCACACCGCCACCACCTGTAACCACTGGTCTTGTGAGATCCCATTCAGCTCAAAGTATCGCTCAACCTAAAAAAACCCAGCCAAAAAGATCCTCTCCATAGAACAGAGGGATTTCAAGCTTCCGATGATTTTTCTCCATTCTTATCGGTTCAGTCTGAGCTGATGTCTCTTCTTCAAATTTTTGTTCTGATATCTCTTCTACTCCCCCAGATACCTCCTTTTCCTTCCCCTTGTTCTTAGTTCTCCTTAAAATTTCAAAAATGGAGGAAATGTCTCCTTCCATCTTATCAAACTTGGCCTCAACCCCCGCAATATCCTCTACTATCCTCAACATTTCTTTTTCTACATTATCGATTCTAGCCTCCATCCTTGTTGATACCATTCCCGATCACAAGCCTGCTCTGATACCAATTTGTTAGAGACCACCAACTCTAACAATATGACAACCAAAAGTAGCAGAAACCTGCACTAGATGCAGACACAAATAGCAACAGAATAGGAAGAAATATGAAAAAGAGATGAAGAAACAATGAAATTGATATTCCTTAGCTAGACTTTGAGAGCTAGCTAAATCTCCAGACATCACCTTTCAGCCTATCATAACCGAATGCCCCATTCTCTCCCCATAACAACATTTTATTCCCTTCTCTAACTAACACCCACATGACTCACCCCCCTCTAAGATTCCCCAATTTACCCTCTGTTGAGACCCGATTCCAGTAGGTTCTAGAAGGGAATAAAAGAAGTTAGCCACGTGAGAGTAGTTAGGAGAATAGAA
>JAOSBP010000007.1:11148646-11192460 GCA_027563825.1 Erythroxylum mucronatum | reverse complement strand
ATTACGGGAAAGGAAAGTTAAAAATAAGAAGATGATACAGAGGGTATAAATAACCCCAGAAGGCATACAAGCCTTACACGTGTACGACAGAGATTAAAAAACGAAAATACATTATTGAGTTATTTTATTCTGTAATATCATCAGGGTTTGATTTTCTTAAACGACTTCGGAGGCTAGCTAGAGAGGAAGATCAGAAAGGAGATCTCATTCACAAAAAAGTTACACAGTTCCAAGATTTTGAAAGCTACCTTTCTTTTTTCTTGAAACCTCCACTGATTAAACTTGAAATAGAAGCATGCATAGCTTAACCAAAGAACAGAGTATAAAACAACATAGTCACGTTGTATAGATATTTTAGCTCTATATATTATATACATACATGTGCAATTCTAACATTACAAGAGGATTATACCATATTGATGAGAAGATTATACGCACAATATTGTTACTCAACAACAGAACTGGAAACAGGGAAAGCAAGAGAACCATCTACTAATGCCACTAGAATTTGCTTTCGGGGTGCTCCCCGACTTAGGGCTTTCTGTCCATGCTTGTGGTTGAACGACTTTGGGAGTTGCTGGCTGAGACGGCGGCGGTGATAATCCACTCGTTGAACCACTCTTATCATCTGTCAATCTTCGCACAAAAACAAATCCATTTGTGAATATCAAAACAACAATGTTCCACACGTTTATACTAATTTCTAATTTGATCCGTTTTCTGCTGCTTCAAATTTCCTGTTCCTTAGTTCATTTTCATGGTAATTGGGGTGATATTCCATAGCATACAGCTTACATTGGAAAAGCAAAAGATTTGCCGCTGGTTCCACTTGCATCGGACTGACGAGGCAGGCTGGCAGATTGAACGAATTTCTTGGGAGGAGACTTAACATCGTTGTCCCAAATAACCTCGCCATTTGTTTCACCAACGTGATCATCATCATGAACATTTAGCTTCACAATTTCAGCTGGCTTGTTACTTGGAGACTCATTACTGGGGGGTTGGTAACTCGAATAATCACCCTGAAAATCTAGCTCTCCAGATCTGCCTAACCAAAGTAACTGTTCTTTTGTGAAGCTCATGTTCCCCATGTGAATGCTGAACAGCGACTCATTCGAAGCAACACTCCAGTCCATTGCCGTATTCGACTTACTTCTGTTGAAAACATGAGATGGAATCCGGTACTTGGGAGTGGAAGTTGCATCGTCGACAGCTGCGCGTTCCATCACCTGTTCTGGAGGAAAATGTGTTGCTAGTTCTGCATTTAACTTGTGGTAAGAACTGGGATGTACTGAAGCCAATTGATCATTGTCTTTCTCGTGGTTAAAGGAAGCAATCTTACCTGAATTTGACTTGCTGATTTGATCATCATCCATTTGGTGGAATGGATTTCCTGAAGAAGATGAGGAAGAACATGATGAAGAGCTCAACTTCCTGCTGTGATCCCGTTCACCAACAGATGTTGCAAGCTGTGTGTTTGGATCATTAGTAGTTTCAACCCAATCCCCAGGCCCCATAACTGAAGATGCCAATTCTGTTTCGGTTCAATCAAATTACTACCTGCAGGTGTTTACATTGCAAGATTGGGAGTTCAACTACTCATTACAATTGCAAAAGAGCATCTACCAATACAAATTTATGAAGTCACAATGCGGGTAGGCCGATAACCTTCCAATGTCATTTTCTTTGTTACTTCCAGTACAGAAATTTCTCAAATGCATATCAAAGGGCATGGTGTTTTCATTTCAATATCAACTCTACATGATTGTAGCCGAAACTCCAGATGATCTTTCCTTATTTGCGCTTTATAAAGTTTGGTTCTGCCTACAAACCTCATTATTATCTTAAAAATCATTCTACATAACTGCCTAGCTTCCTGCGATTTTTTTTCACCATTGATTAGCAAATATATATATTCCACAGAAATGAATGCTTAAAGCTATCTCGTAGTCACAAAAGCATAAATTGTTAATTGGTTATGAACATGATATCTCAAAGCTTCTAAAAATGGAAAACCTGACAAACTCTGGAGAATTTCATAGCTTTCGTTCAATACATTCATTCTTCATTCATGGTAGATATCCCACTTTCAATATCACCAAACGATTCCACATAACAATCAGCATTAAGAAATCAATAGGATATGAAACAAAACTTACATGGAATGCAAAAGCACCCTCAATTCAGAAGACGCCCAAAAATATCAAAAGAAATATCTATATGCTAGACACTCCTATCTTTTTACCCTCCTATATTGCCTCTTACCTGGATCACTGGAGACAAAACTGGAAAAGTGAGAAAAGAAGATGAAGGAGAACCAGAAAGGTTAGGACAGTAACGGAAGGAGATTTGGAGAGAGAAGCGTTACAGGAATTTTATGGTGTCGCATAGCTTTAGGCACCAACCAACATTTGCGCATGTGTATATATATATATATATATATATATATTTGGATTCCATGCGCGTCACTGTGGGAGCTACGACATACGCCATTGTCTCATCTTTATCAAAGCAAACTGTTTGTTAGTACAGTACGTATATACGATGTTGACCAAAGATGGCAGCACATTCAAACGTCATTTACCTTTTATTAGAGTGGGAGCTACACTTTTTGACCTAATTTAATTTCACATTATAGCCAACCTTATAATTTATACAAATTTGTATTTGATATTAATTTCTTTTAATGGCATCTTCTAAAAGTATAAGATTGAAGATGAGCCTACCCGTTCTTTCTTTATGATCATAAAATCACATATTCAAGTAATAAAAACAACTCGTTTGTAAGCATGTTAGAAGTACTTAATTCACTCCCAAAAGTTAGCTTTAGAGGAGGAGATTTGCTCACTATTATAAATTGTTAAATGCTTTCATACTTGTCCAATGTGAGATTCCTGATATACCGCTCTCAGTCCAGAGCAGGAGTAGACATCTGATGGACATAGGCCATGTTTGGATAATAGCTGATCAGCTAAAAATTAGCTGATTGACTAAAAATGAGCTGTTTGACTTCACCAATCAGCTAATTGTTGTGTTTGGTTGTTGGCTGATTGGGTTGAATCAGCCAACCCAATCAGCCAAAATTAAAAAGCTACTAGATAGCAGCGTTTCACGAATCAGCTGGTTGCCTTTTCTTGTAATACCAGTTTTGCTCTCTCTGTTTCCATGTCTTTAAAAACATTTATTAAAAAAGCACGGGTTCCAAACAATTGCTTGCTCACAAGAGATGCATTATTTCGTATAAGAAGAAAACATAATGAGGGAACACATACGACATATGATTATTGATTGATCTGGATAAAGCAAACCATTGTTTTGAAACTATTAACTAGTTACATAACGAAACTACTACTACCATTTACTTAATACTACTAGAGCATAAAAGAGATTATTATTATTATTATTATTATTATTATTATTATTATTATTATTATTATCATCATCATCATCATGATGACGACGACGATGATGATGATTATTGGAGTTATAAGTTTAATTTTTGTAGAATTTAATATCTAAAATCTAAATTCCTATAAAAATTTAACTAAATACTAAGATATATAATATTCATATTCTTATAATTTTTTAATGACAGCTAGACGTCGTTCTTAAATTGTTATAAACTTTTACTTTGAATAATGGTGTTTATTTTTTTTGCTCTATTTAATATGTGTTGTTAAACTTAAACTTTATTTGAATTTTTATATTTTATGTTTCGATGTATCACCATTATTATCACCATCACCATCGTTATTATTATTATTATTATTAGTATTAATACTATTATTATTCTTTATTATTATTATTATTACTACTACTACTACTACTACTACTAAAATATATAATATTTATATTCTTATATTTTTTAAAGTTATGCCCTTATAAGTCATTTTACATTTAAACAGCTAATACTAAACAGCTAATTTTACCAAACATCTTTAACAAACAGCTAATGCAATCCGCTGGTCAAATCAGCTGATATAATCAGCTATCAGCTAACAGCTGATAGAATCAGCTATCAGCTATCAGCTATCAGCTGATTGCCAAACAGGGCTATATTGGGCAAAGAGACATAACCAGGCACCACCTCAAACCATCAAGACAAGCAGGCTCTGATACCATGTTAAAAGTACCTAACTCACTCCCAAAAGTTAACTCTAGAGGAGGAGGTTTGCTTATTATTATAAATTGTTAAATGCTTTCATGCTTGTCCGACGTGAATTCCTGACAAAGCATATAAAAAAAAGGTTTTTTACGTAATGACATTGATAAAATCACAAAGAAGATACACATAAAACAGGAATGTCAATTAAAAAACAACCGTATGATCTCAGAATAAAAGAGCATGGATCTTGAAAATGTGATTCAGGTCAGGTGCATTGTTACTTTGTTGTCAGACTTAAAGATTAAGTTTGAATCCGAATCTTCTGTCTAATATTACTCTGTCTTATTTTGTCTCATAGAATCTCAGTCATTTATTTTACGGAATTTACGCAGGATTCATGCGGAACCTATATAAATAAATGACTGAGATTTATTGGACACAATAAGACATTGTAATATTAGACAGAAGACTTAGACCGGTTAAGTTCAAACATTTCAGAATCTTAGAAGTTCGGAAGGATATCTTGGGTTGGACAAAAAGATGGCATTTTTAATTAGTTGCAGGTATCCAATTATCACAACTTATGACTCGTGTTTGTCTTTTCTCGTTGGAACTACAAGTCAAAAGTCAAAAAGCCGTGAAGCGATGAGCTTTGAATGCTTTGAAGTGTAAGTTGAAAAATTGCTACCACCAGTCTGCACTAGCCTTTGCTCGGCTGTGGATTTAGGAAGAGTGAAACTAGGATAGAACCCATTTCCGTGGTTGTTGCAAGGATCATTTTCCTTCATGTCCCAGTTTTGTTCTTAGCTTATAACCCTAAAGCCTCATGAATTTCTTCATTTTCCTTATCTTTTAGTTTTCTTTCACCTTCTCCAAGCGAATATTTGCTTCGAAAAAGAAAATCTTTCTGTTTTTCGATGTTGGTTCCTTTGTTTAGATTTATATTTAGCGAGGGTCTTTATTAGATTTTGTAGGTTCTTTGATCATACCTGCTCGAGTACTGGCGCGACTTACATGCAACAAAGAAGATGATCGTGTGCTTTCCTTGTCTGGATTGAGTTTGAAACTCAATTGCAGCACTTCTTCAGGTACCGTCTCAGATACCGGCCAATGATTTTGGAATTTGATTGACTTTAGTTGCTGTAACCAAGCCAGTTTCCTTTATCGTTCCTTTCTAATTTTTCAATTTAGTCACAATTTTCCCTAGTCTCTGCCGTTATATCATGGCAAAGATTCTGGGTTAATTCGACATAACGAAGAATTTTCTACTCTTACAAGTTCCTAGAGCTTTGATGGAGTTCATTGTCCCAAAGCCTATCCGGTGACTGAAAAGTTTCCGTTCATCAATTCTTTATTCGGTGCCAAATAGAATTGTTTGTGTCCCAATTTATCAGTTAACTACTTGCAAAAGCGTGCATTTCTCCATCTGCAAGCACATGATATAGGTGTTTAGTTCACTTGAAAGAAGTTGTGCTTGGGGTTTTACAATCACTTCAGGTACTGTCAATCTAATATGGCCAACTGTGAAGAAGAACAACATATTTTTGCTGCGGCACAACATATACTGAAGGCATTGTGGGCGAGTAAGTCCCTAGGTGATGATGCCAAGAGAGCCATTGCAGAGCTTGACTGTCATTTGTCTGCAATATTTCCAGTAATTGAAAGAGATGAAGCGGTGCATGCTGAGGTTGAGGAACGTCTGAAATCTGCAGAGAGCAAGGTTATGCAGTGGAAAGCAAATCCATCTTCGATATGGGATTCTGGTCCCACCAAAACCTGTGAATACCTGGAGGCCGTTAATGAAATTCAGTTAGTGATGGAAATTTTAGGAGGCTTGTCCATGAACAATATTAGTAAACGGAGGGAACTTACCTGCCGAGCACAGTGTGCTCTGCAGATTGCAATGTCGAGACTTGAGGAAGAGTTATACCACATTATTGTTCAGCATAAGCAATCTTTTGAGCCACAGTACATGTCCTTTCGTTCGCAAATGGTGGATGTAGCTTCTAATGAATCATTTGCTTCAGTGGAGGATGAAATAGTTGATAGAGCATCTTCAGGTGTGACTGCAACAGAACTTTTTCAACATACTATTGATTTGGTTGATCCTCAGGTAATTCCTGACATCAAGGCCATTGCTCGTGCTATGTTTGCTTCTAATTATGAAAAGGAATTTTGTGAGACATTTGTTGGCATCAGGAAGCAAGCATTAGATGAATACTTGTCCAGTCTCAAGTTTGAGAAAGTTAGCATTGAAGATTTGATGAAATTGGAGTGGGAAAACTTGAACAGCCGGATTAAAATATGGTTGCGGGCTGTGGAGATTTTTGTTCGTTTGTATCTTGCAAGCGAGAAAAGATTCTGTGGCCAAATATTGGGTGAATTTGGTTCTGTGAGTTCATTTTGCTTTGCTGAGATTTCAAAAGGTTCAATCCTGTGTCTCTTGAATTTTGGGGAGGCTGTAGCAATGGGGCCTCATAGGCCGGAAAAGTTGTTTCGCTTGCTCGACATGTATGAGGTTGTTTTGGATATTCTTCAGGACATAGATGAATTATATTCAGAGGAGACAGGTTTTTTCGTTAGGATTGAATTACATGGCCTTTCAATGCGTTTAAGGGATTCTGCAATGGTGACACTTACGGAGTTTGAGGATCTCATTTTATCTGATGCATCTATTCAGCGTTTCCCTCAGGGTGGAATTCATCACCTGACAAGGTATGTTATGAATTACATCAGTACCCTAACTGTTTATAGTGGTATCCTCGATTTTATTCTCAAGGACCAACCCGTAGATGGCCAAAGCGCAAGTCCTGAGATTGATAGTGGACAGAATTCAAATGATGTTTCTTCTTCAATACTCTCTCCATTGGCTCATCGCCTCCGGTCACTTATATCTGCTCTTGAATCCAACCTTATTGCAAAATCTAAACTCTACAAAGATGGTTCCCTGGGGCATATTTTCTTAGTGAACAACATCCACTACATGGTCCAAAAGGTTAAAGACTCTGAACTAAGGCTTCTTTTTGGAGATGAATGGATTAGGAAGCACAATGGTAAGTTTATGATGCATGCTATGAGCTATGAGAGAGCCACTTGGAGCTCAATTATTTCTATCATTAAAGATGATGGGAAGGCAAATGCTAAAGAAAAGTGCAAGAGATTCTGTAATGCTTTTGAGGAAGTGTACAAGAGCCAGACTCAGTGGCATGTTCCCAATCCTCAGCTTCGAGAGGACCTGCAAATTTCAACTTACCAGAACCTAGTCCATGCCTATCGAACGTTTCTTGGAAATAGCAGGAATATTGGTGACAAGTATATTAAGTACACTCCTGATGATCTTGGAAAAATGCTTTCGGATCTTTTCGTAGGATCCCCAAGATCCCCGAACAATTCACGAAGAGGATGAAGTCTTACAGGTTTCAATTTTCTGCTCTCTGCTTTTATAGTTTCTGTTCCTTGATCCATTGCTTCTTCAAGTGATGTTAGTGTACTAATCTAGGTCGTATGCAAATTTCTTGATGAACCTCAAATTTATCTCTCCCTAATAGTTTTGGCCAGAATCTATTGTACATGCATATGTTGATACACCAAAATCTCTTATGCAAATTGAGTTTTATTATATTGTTTTTGACTCAATCCAACGAGTCGAGGATGATAATTTTTGCTTGGAAAAGTAAACAAGAGCAGGTAACTAAGTCGATTTTACAGCAAGATGCATATACAAACACAGTTATCTAAAAAGTTCTCTGCTACATGTATATTCATTTGAAGTAGAATTGAAAGAAAACTTGGACAAGTTTCAGTTACATAATCGCAGGTGCATAGGACCTTCCGACTTGAAACATAGTAGGATAGTCAACTCTTTTTCATCACATCGTGCAATTGACCATAATACACAGACCACATATTCTGATTTCTAACTAATTATGCCCTCATTAAGTGAAGTTGGGTGGTGAGTTGGTTGATAAATGCTACAAAAAGTGGTTTGAGTACATTAAAAGCAGTTGAAAAATTCAATGGCCACCTTTTCTCCAACATTCCAACATGTTAAAGACAAGGGTAGTACTGTGGGGCTGCGTTTTAAGATTGCGGGCGAACTGGACCCATGCCTGTGGCCATACCTGGTGGATTCATCTTGTGATCATGCTTTCCTGGTGAACTTGAAATGGGTATCTCAAGTTTTACTGTTAAGTGTTAACTTCTTAAAGACATTGCAAAGAAAGAAAACCTACTAACAAGAATAGTCACCTGGACTCATCTGTAGATTCATCTAGGTGTGGCATTTTTAGTCGGGCTCGGCTCAACTAGGTCTTGTTCGGCTCGATGTTAACAAATTTGACTTGAGTTAGATTGAATTTTGGACTTCCGACTTCATAATCCAACTCAAAAACTCAAATGGCGTGCCCAGCAAAACAATGACATTCCAAATGCAAGAGAGACGGCTCTACTCTGCTCCTTGTTCACTGATACTGTGGCATATATTTGAAACATAAAACACAGTGTAGCACTATCTGCTGCTCGCCGCCACCTACGAGCGCCAGTCGTCCTCCAATGCTCCAGTGCCGCTAGTGTGCTCCTCCTCCTTTTCTGAGTGTAATATGCAGTTCACAATTGAGCATCTTGGCCTAGAATTAGTAACAAAATGCACGGCCAAAAGGTCTGTAGATTCGGTATCAGCTCGACAACAATTAAGGATGGAAGGATCAATTTTTTAAAAATATTTTTTTAAAATTAAAAATATCAATGTGTTTTTTTAATTGAGTTCAGGTTTAGGTTGTCTAGATTCAGGCTTACTTGAGGTTCAACTCTTCTAAGTAAACGATGTTGTTTTGTTTAGAATAATTGAGTCTCGAGTTAGTCTAAACTTTGGCTCAACTCATTGAAGACAACTAAAAGAGAGCTTATTTTGATATTTGAATTTTGGGGATTACTCTGTACCTCCCAATTATGTGAGGAATTAAAGTCGAATTTCTATTTTTAGTAAAATAATATAATTAATTAATTATAATTATAGAATATATTAAATTTTGATAAAAATTTAAAATTTTTTTGTTTTGCCCTTTTCAGCAAAACAATATAATTAATTAAATATATTAATTAGAATATATTAAAATTTGGCGTAACAAATTTTTATTTTATCCTTTTTGGTAAAATAATATAATTAATTAGAATATATTTCTTAAAGTTTTCAACAAACCAACCATAATTTATAATAATGGTAATCATTCTTTCGTCCTAGTCAACCATCATAATCATAATGATTATATCTATTCTCATTTTTCACTATATTTATTCTCATTTCTATTATCATTTCATGTAAACTAATCGCTCCTTAAATTTAGACCATGGGCCAATAATTGTTACCCCTAACAACAATGAAGGCAAAAAGAAACAAAAGACTAGGACATTCACTAAATGACTAGAGGTAGCACAAATCTACTCGAGACTTAATTTTTCATTATTTTGTTTATAATAATTGAGTTTCGAATCGGTGTAAACTTAAAACTTAACCTATAATTAACCATAAGTGAGGAGTTAAAACCAATTATCTCCTCGGAAATGGTGCGTGTGGAAGCTATTCATGTGGAAATGTTTGTGCAAACTGAAAAGAGAAGAGGGAATCACTCCTCATAAATCAATCCTGGCAAGTAAGGAGAAGGCAAATTACAGGGAAGGAGTCAGTTTCAAAAGCCGCGGACCCTTATCTTGAAACCTGATCGACTTTGGGCTGCAATTTTGGACCCATTTAGACTTTCTGCCAGACTTTAATGCTTGCATGAATTTTTAGATTGGATCCGAATTAAGAACCCGGCTCAATATGAAGTCACCCTATGATTCAACTTCACGGGACAAACATTTTGAGGGTTTCCCAGCAAACCAAGTACAGCGTGCAGAGTGTCTTCCTCCCTCCATTATAATAAACAAATTTCAAATCACTAAACCACCAAAAAGCAACAACTTCAAAGAGTTTGTCTCCCATCCATGTTTTTGCAATAACAATCAACCATGATAAAATCACGTACATAATAATTTTGTTTAATATTTTTCTATCAAAAATTTTTAATTGATAACTTGAAAAATGAATAAAAATAAAATGGTTAAAATGTACTTGATTTGTTTAGTTTTTAATGATATCTATTTTTAAAAAAAATCTCAAACACACTTTTTCGGAGGAAAAGATAGGACTACTAACCCTATAATGCCTTTTTTCTTATTTAAGGAAAGAGAGATTGGGATTTCGTTTTAATTAAAATTTAATTTTTAGTTATAATTAAAGTCTAATTCTAATTATATTTATAATTTAATTTTTATAAAATTAAACATATCATATTTGATCTCTAAAATTTCATAAACTTTAAAATTAAGTCTAAACTTAATTTAGATTAATTTTTTCTTTTAAACTGCTCTTTATTTGTGATTCATTAAGTTTCCTAATATGTTAGAATTAGTTATAAATTATAATTCTAATTCACAATTAAAATTAGATAAATTAAAATTCTTTTTAATTTATCTTTAATTATTTAATTAAATAATTTATAATCATATATTAAGATTAATGTCTATATCAATATGTCAATGACTACCTAAATATTAAGAAATATTAAAGTGTTTTGACTTAACCTATCTATGCATAGTTATAATACATAATTTAATCCTTATGTCTTCTAATGCTCCAATTGGATATAAAATATAAAATTAGTGTCTATTCTATTTAAATTCTTTCATGTTCGTTCTTGATAATTAATAATTGATTTATAATTAATGTTTGAAACACCTTTTCAAATCTAAATTTACTTTGGTCAAAGAATTTCTTAAATCACGATTAATCTAGAATAGTGACGCATTATCCTTAATTATTTTAAAGTGACGAATTTTCTACTGATTTTCTTAACTATTTCTATATAGTTCATTCTATATCCAAGTGCTACTGGTTGAGCTATCTTAATTAGAATAGGTCATACGTAACATCAAAATGTAGTAATTCTCACATGAGATATCTTACTAATCTCAAGTCTAAAGATTAGTTATATAACCATCACAATGAGAAAATTTATAGACACATGAGTAATGTTCTATTTAGGATTATCATAATTGGTCATTTTAGTGGACTCATTCTTTAAAAAGCACTTATACATTTATTTAAGTATCTTCATACTTTAATTTATGAGATCAATTATTTTCTTTATAAGAAAGAAACACAATGTGTGTTAATTTTACCATTCTATCAATGTCCTATCTTCATGAAACTATAAATAGAAATACTTTAAAAATAATACATTAATACAAATTAAATCTTATAATTATGACCTTGTTACAATTTTAACTACACGATAATTATTCCATTGATTTTATCTTTAATATTAAGTATCAAATATAAATAAGATAAAGAGTGCCTTTATTGATTAATAATAAAATCGTCATACATTAAATTGCAACTAATTAATTGGCTAAAAGGGCATAAATTAATAATCTCACACATGTATTAAAGTCAATTGTTATGTATCTAATTCCATATTCATTTATATATTGATTGTGTCTATTTTGAGACAACGACTTAGTAAGAAGATCTACAAGATTCTCTTTAGTGGGAACTAACTCCCTGTATCTTTTTGCTTTATTATCTCCCTAATTGAGCGAACCTTTCTGAGCATATGTTTGCACTATCGATGGGACCTTAGTTTCTTTGTTTGTATAATGACGTTATTGTTGTCACTCAATAATGTTAAGAACCACTACAAGTTTGATGACGAACTTTTTGATCTATACATTTCTTTGTTCAAAATTGATACTAAAATGTACTCTACCTTGATCATAAAGTTAGCAATGGTTGGTTATTTGAAACTTTTCTAACTTAATGCACCACTATTTAAAGTGCAAATATACCTTGAATGTGATCCGCTATCATCGTGATTGGACTAGAAACTAGCATTTGAATACTCTTAAACTTCTAGTTCAACTCCTCCATAGGTCGCAAAAACATTTTTAGTTCTTCTAAAGCATTTTAAGATGTTTTTCACAGTCATCCAGTGACCATCATCAGGATTAGCTTAAATTCCACTTATTATGCTTAAAGCATAAAAGTTATCTGGTCTAGTAAATAGCATCATAGACATAATTAATCAAATATCCAAAGAATATGTATGAAATCCATTTTATCTCTCTCTCTCTCATGTGTTTTTGGATACATGTTTAGTGACAGAGAAATCCAATGCAACAAAGGTAAGAATCCCATATAGCAATGCTCTATGTTAAACTTATTTAACACTTTGTTTATATACGTGGATTGAGATAAGTCAAGAAACTTCTTTGATTCTTCTCTATAAAATTATTATAATTTAGGTTGCTTCTCTCATATCCTTCATTAAGAAGTTCTTGGATAATCAAATCTTTACAAATTGGAGCATAATTGCATTGTTTTCAATTAGCAATATATCATCCATATATAACAAACACTATAAAGACGACTGCACTAGCACCAACTTTCTTTTCGACATTTGGTTCATCTACATTTTTTATAAAATCAAACTCTTTCATTGTCTCATCAAAATGGATCTTCCAACTTTGTGATACTTGCTTAAGTTTATAAGTAGAATTTTACAATTTGAATGCTTGATTAGGAAACCTCTTAGATTATGTCACATATACATTTTCAAGCAAATTTCATTGAAAAATGATGTTTTAACATGCATTTTCCAGATTTCATGATCATGATATGCTATTATAACCAATAAGATCCTTATGGACTTAAACATAACTATTGGCGAAAGGTTTCATCAACATCAACTCCTTGTTTTTATTTGTAACTTTTAGTCATTGCCTTGCTTTGCACATGTGTACATTACCATCCATGTTAGTTTTTCTCTTAAAAATACATTTGCAACTAATAGGTATAGTACCATCGATCGCATTCAACAAAGTTTATACTTTGTTAGAGTATATAGATTCTATTTCGGATCTTATGGTTTTATGCCATTTTAGATAATCAATGTCATAAATTGCTTCCTTAAAAGTAGTTGGTTCATCATCTATAAATAATACATTGTTTCTCTCCTTTTTAATATGTAGATTTATGCGAGTAGGAGGATGATGTATCCTATGAGTTTGTCACAGACTATACGTCTCTTGAATTTTGGTTATATATCATATTTATTAACTTGAGGTTCATGTTTTATGTAAATGTAATATTTTTTTTGATAAACTTCTTCTCATTTTGATATCACACAAGCTATTCGTGACTCATTGCCCGGGCGGTTATAAAGAGATTAGTTGTCGATAGGCATAAGTTGTCTATATGGTAACCATGAGTACAAATACATTGTGCAATTTTGCATAGCATTTTTTTGAAAAAGGGATCAGAGATGCAAAATCTAGTATGATTATAAATAATTTGGGGTATAACAAGATCTTGAGCGACATTATGTTAGTTTGATGGTCACTTAATGTAATGATCCTCGTCGGTACTTTTCTCGTATGGTCACACACTCCACTTCCTGTATGCTAGTGAGAATGAATATTTAAGATTGATAAATAAAGTATGAGTTGCTACGAACAAATCATTTGTTCCTACGAATAGGTATGTGTTAGTCTTTCTCAAGCATGTGTTGCTAATGAGTACAAATGGGAGATGTAGCAAAATAGTATAATGTGTCCACATTGGCACAAGAAAACTAAAAGTGGATAAGTAAGCTTGGTCTTATAAGAAAGATAAAGCTAACAAATAAGTGGTTACTTGTGAGAATTTCTAACCCTTTTTTAATTGTTTGCATAAGTTGCAAAAGAGAGAACGCGTGCAAAAGCTTCTCCCTCCCACACTTAAAGCTGCCCCAAAAATATTGAGTTCTCGCTCATGTTCTTATCTCTTTGAGCCACTATTGACAAGGCCTGGGATTTGGGGTGTGAATTATAGTGAGTAACTCTGGTAGCTGCTCACAACATCGAGAAAGGGCTACTTGCAGCCATTAGAGCACAAGGTAGACTTGTAAAGCAAGTACAAGAGAAAGGGACTTGTCAAGTTTGAGAGGTAAGGTCTCACCACACCTTCCAACATAAAGAATAAAAGATTTTAGCATATACTAAATAAGTACTAGACAATCTAATTATCTTCAAAACAACAAAAACAAAAGATGGGATCTTGTATTCTTTTTATAAATGAAGCTTTGATATCACGAAGAGCATAAAGAAATTTTGAGAGCAAATATTTCTCAATTTATTGTAATCTTTACAAGGAAGGTATGTATAATCGTTTGGATTTATCAAATATAGAAACAAGATTAATTCATACTAATTATATACTAATTACTTATTAATTATCAGCATATCAATCTCTTATAAACATGTTAAAATTGAGCAATCTAACTTCTATGATCAAGTATTGAACTCAATTAATTATAACTTTGATTGGAATTTGGATCACAGAACATTGTATAATCATCTGGATGTTTTTGTGAAATTGGAAAGGCATTTTGATAAATGCTATGATAGCAAATTAACAAGCATAAAAGTGAATGTTGTTGCTCTTGTAACCAACTTGCTGTAGAAGATGAAGTCTCTCTCGACGTAGTTTGAAATCCAAATCTTCTAACAACGAACTTGAACTATGTCCGTTCTAGGGTTCTAATCAATCTCGTATTTTTATGTCACCAACTTTCTTTGGTGTGTTGATATTAATCTTTGAATTCTAGAATTAAGACAAATTATTACTGCAATCCCAATTTCTACGAACTTGTTGACCTTAAAGAGATTTAATAATTAAATTTAAAGGTTAAATATGGTTTAACTTTTTTATTTCAATTTCTTAAAATTATCATTATATGATATTACTTAATTCTAATAGTAAATTTTACATGACATAATTATATTCTTAATGATTGGTTCACGGAGCACAGAATAAAGTACATGTTTTAAGAAAGTTATTTTAAATTTCAATAAATATTGAACAGTGGTGTGACGGATTTATCCAGCATTTAGCCCGAGGATCACCACTCAATGCAGAATTCTGGGGCGTCCATTCGGACCTTAAACTAGCTTGGGACCTTGGCTACTGTCAAGTCCTTGTTGAAGTGGACTTACTCGAAGTTATCAACACTTTATCTACTTCTACTCCTGTGTTTGATTGATGACTTTCTTTTGGTGACAGATATCCGAAGTTTCCTCCACAGAGCTTGGGAGGTGCAGTTTTTCCATGTTCCTCGTGAAGGGAATCAATGCGCAGACCACCTCGCCTCTCTTGCCCCTCTTGTCAACCTCGGACTACACATCCTCCAGGAGCTTCCATTGTCTGTTTTGGACTTCCTTCTCCGAGACGCCTACGGTGCTTTGTATCGCAGAACTCTGCGCTAATTAGCCTATTTTGATTTGTTTTCCTTGTAATTTTAAATTTTTTTTCAATAAATGTTATTTGTTAATATTCTCATAAAAATAAAAAGGCTTCCTAACGTACAAAACTTTCCATTTTACAAGAGTCAGGCAAGGATCATTAATTGTACGCAATCTTCGCTTTGTATTTTACAAAAAGACTATTTATGTTCGAATTCATAACCTTCCAATCACAAAAAAGTAATATTACGATTACTCTAAATGCCACTCTTATAAAAACCAAATTTAAGCTATTCAAATACTTTGTGAGTTCAACAATTTTATTCTTACTCATCTAATATAAAATTAAATTAAATTAAAATTACAGAGCCACATTTAAATATTACTAAAAAAAATAATTAGGGTTTTTGTTTTTGTGCTTCACAAATATCTCACTGCCAATTATTAAGAATAATATTGAAAAATCCACGGCTTCGGTAAACAAGTTACACTACAGGTATAAAATATCTAATTGTCCAATCCAACGGTTCAGATCTCTTCTTCCGGTTCATATAAACATTGTTATAAACCCTGCAGCCAGGTAGGGTTTTTCTTCGTCTTTGTCGCGGAGAGTGTAACGGGAGATACCGTAAGAGCTCAAAGGTTCTTTCTAAAACCCTAATTTCTCTTATCTTTGTCTTCTACACCTTCTACATCTTTTTGATTTCAATTCTTTTCCTTCGATTGGATTGGGTTCCAGGTAGGGTTCGATTGATGTTAGTGTGATTGTGTAAATATTTCTCCTAAGTTCTGGTTTAATATTTATTACGGAATCAATCAATTTATTGGTTTGTTTTTACCTCTTATCTCTCTAACTTATGTAATCTTTTTCCATTTCCTTCCATATCTCTTACGTGTGCTGCTGTTTTCGATTTATGGGTTATTTATTAGTTATAGCTGCGTTTGTTGATTAGTTAGTCTCTGGTGGAGTTGGAATGTTTTATTGATTAATACGGTCTTACGGTGAAAAGGGCGAAAGTTGCGGTATCTAAGTTGTTATTGATCGTAAAGGCGTATTGATGGTTGTTGACTTAGGATGAAGGGAATTAGAAAGGAAGTTTTCTTTTTATGGATATTGTAGGTCGTCTTGGATGCTAGGTAGTCCATAATGTGAATATATCTGTTTTTTCGTGTAGTTTGTGACATATCCTGAGTTTGTTCTTCATAAGAGTCAGAAGAAAATGTGGGTGTGGTGCATGATTTAATTTTGCTTGTTTCATTTTTATTCCTTACGTTGTTGTCTTGACTGACTTTTTGTATTGTTTGATGCTCGAAAGGTCGTTGCAATGGCTTTTCTTAGTAAAGTTGGGAATATCCTTAAGCAGGCATCTAGCAAGCAGATTAATGCCGAATTTGCTTCGTCTAGGCCATCTATCTTCCAAGTAATCCGGTGCATGTCATCTTCAAAGCTTTTTGTTGGAGGTGAGCCTCATCAACAACACCCTTACCATGAATGAGGGAGGGAAAAGGAGGAAAAAAAAGGTTATAGTTACCTCCTTTTTTATCAGTTTGATGTTTAGTAATTTGGTGTTGCAGGCATTTCATATGGCACCGATGATACTAGCCTTAGAGATGCTTTTAGCAAGTATGGTGAGGTAATTGAAGGTAAGTGAAATGTTAAACCTTCTCTTTCTTTTATGTAGAGAATACTGCATCTTTTGCAATATTTTAGACTCAGTTCTTTCAGTGTGAAGTTTTGATCAAATGGTGATTGACATTATATGGGTTGTAGCAAGAGTTATTCTGGATCGTGAAACTGGTAGGTCCAGAGGATTTGGTTTTATTACTTACACCTCCAGTGAGGAAGCCTCAAGTGCCATTCAGGCCTTGGATGGGCAGGTAATTTTACTTATGTATTAGGTCATGTCTAATATTGATGACAACGGAAAAGATAGGAGAAGAAATATAAGTGATTCAAATATGAATATTTTATCGAGAACACTCTCAGCTGTTTGTAACTGAAATTTGGGATGCCTCTTGAAATACGAAGTCTTTGATACCCACAGTCTAGCAGCAATACTGAGATATATTAACTAATATCCATATTTTATCCCCTGTTTCAAGGATCATTTGCTCCAACATTCCTTTTAATTGATATCATACTTGAACCATGTTTCCCAACATTTACATTTCTATTTTCGATGTATTACAGTGGCATTGCTTCTGAAAACTGCCAAAATTGGAGACTGAAACAACATAGTATTATGAATTGTTGACGTTGTATAGGCTTTAGAGATGAGTAGCTTTTGGTATTGAAACTTATGGTAGCACTAGCATCCATATTTCTTTAATATGTTGACCTGTTTTTAGTTTTGATAGTCTTCTATTTCTTTGTGATTCTTTTATGATGTTGTAGTTTTTCGTAAACATAGCATGTTTATGTGCATATACCTGTTTATCTACTGGATTGTGAAAAGTTAAACTTGCAATAGCTAATGCTGTAGCATCATCATCCCTTGTCAGTTTTTTTTACCTTTAGAGGTAGCTTTAAAATTTGTGGTTCATGTTAGCAGCTTTCTTTTTGACAGCATTTTCTTCTATTTCTTCTTTCGACTAGGATCTACATGGTCGTCGTATAAGGGTGAATTATGCAACCGATAGACCTTGTAGTAACTTTGGAGGTGGTGGTTACAGTGGAGGTGGTGGATATGGTGGTGGTGGTGGTGGCTATGGGGGAAACACTGGTTATGGGGGAGGGTTTGGAAATTATGGTGGGCCTGGTGGTAATTTTGGAGGCAGCGGAAGTTATGATAATACTGGTGGTGATAACTACAGAAGTAGGGGGAACTTTGGCAGTTATGGTAATAATCCAGGACAAAATGTTGATTATTCTGGTGCTGGTAGTACTGGAGCTTTTGACAGTTCAGCAGGAAATTTTGGAGTTGCTGGCGGCAGCGGCGGCAGCAATGATAATTATGCTAGTGGTGGTTTTGGAGGTGGATTTGATGGAAACTCTGGGTTGGGATTGGGTGGTGATGAAAGCAGCAAAACAGGTGAAGCAGCTGAAGGTTTCAACGAAGATGACTCATTGGAAGCAGACTTCAAAGATGAACCATTGGAAGCAAATTACAGGGATGAGGATGATGACAGAGACGATTTTGCCAAAAGGGCATGAGGAGTGCTGGAAGCAGTTGATATGTCTTCAACGCATTATTAAAAAAGTAGACTGTTTATGTGTCTAGATTTTCTCCGCGCTCTTCGCATTTGTTCAAAGAACTTGAATGTTATGTATGTTGGATTTTACTATGTGAACTCTACCTTTTTGTTCTTGCCTTGACAAAAACAATTAAAGTTGTTCAGAAAATAATTGTAGTTGAAAAGTACTGTTTTCTGCAGCTTCATTCATTTCTTCATTTTCCGGTTTTCTTACCAAAAGATTTTACATACGGATTTATTTTTGTCCAGACCAGCATGGTGGCCATCAACGTTCCTACAACAATAGTTCCTTACCAGGTTTTCCTTTATAGCTGAACATGGTGCTTACAGACCTAGCTTGTTACTCGTTTTAGAATGGGTCCTAAAGTCTTTAGTCCATTGCATCCCAACTGCCTTGAAGAACATGTCAGTTCATATTTGATTGCAATCTGGACATAGGCCGAACCTTGTTGATTGTTAGATAAAAATGAGGAATGCACTCTGTTCTTCCACAGTAGCACCAAGTCACAAGCATGGCTTCGTGTATTTGATACTCTTGACAATTTGTCCTAGTCTTTGCATTTTCACCGCACTCGTAGCGAGGGACATGAAATCTTGATGGAAGTTAATTCTAATTTCATTACATCCTTAGATTCCCAGTGTCTAAAGCGTGGAGCATTCCTATCCTACCCGACGGTAATTTTCCATGCCCGACGAGGAACAAAAATAGTAATCGAGCCCCATTTAACATAAACAGGGTCGCATTGCATTATGCAGGAAATCACGCGAGAAAATAAAGAATGTGGAATAAATAATCAAAGAGGTTTAAACGTGATGTACTGCGGTCACGAATTGTTCTGCTATAATTTTACACTACAATACAAAACTATCCTTTTGTGATATCTACTTTTCATTCTCATCCATGGTAAACAACAGTCTTTGTGCATTTACCCCCACGGCAGACCCTTCCTTGGTCTTTTCCACAATCTCCTTTATCAACTCCTCCATCTCATCGTTGCTATCACTCATTTCTTCCTCACTAACACCATCATAAAATAACAGTTCGAGTTGTGAGCCATCGGCTACTGATGTCTTTACTTGACCACTATGTTTCCTTTTTGCTCCAATGTGCTTCTGAGGGTGCAAGGAATCATTTGCCCCATGAATCTGATGATTGTTTCCATAATCCACTGATATTGAATCCTCTTCATCAGACTCATTCATCTTTCTGAGCTCTTCACAAGCCTCAATGTGAGCATCTAGAGCTTCATCTGGTAAGCTCATAACCAGAGAATTTCTCATAAATTTCCCATCTCCTTTAGCAACCGAGCTTTCATCATCAGACGAAAATCCCATCTTACTGCTTGACAACTTCCTCCATGTCTTCCTATGATCTGATTCCTCAATTTGCACCTTCCTCTGGCTACTTTCTAGAGCTGACTCAAGCTCCTTCACACGCTCTTCAAGTCTGGCCTGAATCACTTCATGCAGACGCAAGCTAAGTTCTCTAGGTGAAACTGCATAATTACCAGAGTGAGTTGTTGAGCTACCGGTTGCGTCTTGATCTAATGATTCATCCTGGTCTACATCTTGTGCTTTGAATTTAGCCCCCAGCTCACCTTGAGCAAAATCGGCCACAAAATCTGGGTCAAGCTGTTAAAGGTTTCATGTCCATTAATACTTGACAAGCAGAACTCAAATGAAGTTATTTTCCTAACTAAACAAAAATTACATGTGAAAGCACACTTTTCCAATAGAAATAGGAGCCTGAGTTACCTCATGGAGTTTTCAAACTATGCCACTGTCCGCCATATAATCTTTTTTCTTTATCATAAAATACATCCAAGAAAGACTATCATCATGAGACGGAACTGCCCATTATGAAACATGATTTGTATGAATACGAATTGAAGCAATGGCTTGAACTGGCATGCATTCCTAAATACAAGTGTATAATTATGTTTCACATATTTATACATGCATCCCCAGACAGAAGGTATGCAAAATCAGAATGAAATTACAAGGTCCAAGAGGTTTTGTAAAAAAACAAAATCCAACCACTCTGCAAATCCAAACAAAAGAAATTCCGGCCAACAATATATCTGAAAATGTAGAAGCATTCACTGAACAGAAAGTTGGCAAAACAGTAGCAGCACAGGCAAACACAACATTGCACAACAAATTAAAACTTTCATGTGAAGCTGATGTTTCATCCTATCACGAATTATATAACACAATGGTACCAAAGGGGAAAAAGAGCTTACTTCAACAAGGTCAGACAATCTTCTCTCCAAACTAGATGCATTCATATTTAGACCCAACCTCTCCAGTTCAACCTCAAGTTCAGCCTCAAGTTCAACTTCAATTTTACTCATAGATTTAGAACTCTCACGCACTTTCTCATAGTAGGATTCCTCATCATTGTTCTTGGTTAAATTGTCTACATTTACTACAGCGAAATGTTCACATGGTGCATTATTGTGAAAAGAAATCTCACTGGTGTCATTTGATTTATGATTCTCGTTAACAAGCTCTCTCACCATTAATGCATCTCTCATCTCAATTTCCTCTTGTAAATCTTGAACCAAATTCTCAGTTTGCTTCAGTAATTCCTTTAATTTGCCTACTTCTCTTCTGTTAACAATGAATGAAGAGATCATCCCAATAGATACTCCAAGACACAATAAAATCGTTCCATCAAGTGACCCTGATGAATATCAAAGCAAACAAAAATGGAGTTCATGATTTATAGAAAAATAGATGATTTCAGAATCAACTAAGGAATAACAAGTGACATCTTGCTTTGATGATGACAGTTCAGAATATAGTTTACACTTTTCACTGTATTATTGTGGACCATTCATATGTTAATATGGTAAAAACAATAACATGTACAGTGAAATAAAGGAAAAGCTTCAAAAGTCATACATCAATATCGTAAATCCTAAAAAAAAAAATATCAGCAATTGTTCTAGTGTCAATTTGTTGAGAATGAGTTATGACCATAGTCAATATTAAATTCTGAATACCTAATTCCAATGATTCTATCGTAGAAACTAGATCTCCATAATGCACCATTGCATAAATTGGTAAGAATGATCTGACAAATTGGGAATTATGCAACTGTTGTAGTCCCAGTGATTCACAACACATTTCCCTTTGCAAAAATTCCTATTGGAAAGTTCTGGGCCTCAGAGGTTAATAGTATATCTACCATCAAAAGCATATTATGGACACTAAACCTTGAAACATGCCAACAATAATCAGCAACAAAATAATGATAATGCCTTGAAACTATCATCAAAGTTGCCGGTTAGCTGGATGGAGCTTTACCAAGTAAATGACGGACATACCAGTTTGCAAATTTGTATCACTTTCCCTGCCAAATTTTTGGGAATTGTTCAGCTCTTCCTTGCATATTTCCCCAGTATTCAGTCTCGTCAATGGGGAAACCCACCGCACATTTTCTGCCTCAACTGACTGAGTACCACCAGTTCCTGTCTGCGCATGGAAAGAATCAATTTTGGTTACATGACCTCTAAGCAGTGGCCACACAGTTTTAGATGAAGATGGTAGGGACCTAAGCAAATCCTCTTCCATTTTTATGTGCTGTTTGTCTATCTGAGACCTAAGGCAACTTTCAAGTGAATTCTGTGGTTTAAGAAGTTGCTCATATGAACATTTCACTCTGCAAGAGCTTCTGTTTCTCCACACATGAGAAGAATCTACTTCATCTTTTAAAAAACTGCCAGGCTTTTCTAGTATATCACCAGTCAACCCATTTCTGCTTTCCAAACTCATGAAAGAAAGAATATGGTAGTCATCATTGGTTTCTAACTTTTCTAGGTGTTCATCATAGCCATTTGTAGAGACAACTCTTTCTGAAACACTATCTATTTCATTAAAATCCAAAAAAAAAATCATCTGAAATCTTTCCTCCATTTTTAGAAGTGCTTTTCTTTACCCTTTCTAATCTCTGGGTGGATAGCTTGGAGCTTCCAGATTTTCACATTTGGAGGGACCAAGAGCTAACCATGATAAACCAACTTTACCTCTTGATATATTGTGGCAGCATTTAGCCACGTATCCAGCAGCAGCAGCTGCTCCAACAACCCACAGATCCATCTCTGCTCTATTTCCCACTAAAATGAGAGAAGAACAGAATCTAAATAGCCAAATTCCACCACACTAATTTTTCTCGTCCTTATGTTTTCCATCGCAAAGATTTACAAGGCAATAAATTCCATTCATTAAAATATTAACTTACTCCTGAAATCAAGTATTCAAATCTCGTCCATTCTCTGATCCTACGTGGGACAGAAATCATATCAAATTTCATAAAATTGAAGAATCATAACTTAAAGCAAATACGTTTCCACGACCAAGCTCTCTAAAACCAATACGCCATATCCACACTGAAGAGTGGAAAACCCTTCAAATCTCAACAGCAATGATCAATTGCTGTAAACAATGCAGCAAACAATGACACCTGCAATTCAAACAAACAAAACGGTATATAATAAGCAAAAATCAGAAGAAGATTGACCTACTTAAGATCACATAAGCAGAAATCTAACTGCATCCAAACTGCAAACTACGTAGGCCAGATAATAGAAAATGCAGGATTGCTGGAGAAAAGGATGCATTTCTCAGTAAAAGCTTCTCTCTTTATCGGAAAACAGGAAGAAATCCAATAGCTTATCAGAAACCCAAGCATTTGACGACAACCTCAGAATAGCAAATCCCACAAGGGAAACGATCCCATTTAACCAGAAACAGCAAAGGCGGCGCATTAAAAGCAGAACAGATTCAGCCAAAATATAAGATAAACAAAAGGTGGTTCGCTGTTGTTGATACTAAAAGGACAAAAAAAGAAGCTTCCCTTTTTGGAGTCTCTGGTCCTCTGGAGCAAAAGCAAGGTCTTGCCGTACGTGAGTTCCAAAGACGATGCCTTGTTATGGTTGGTACTTGGTAGGAGATCAATGCCTTTGTGTTTATGCTTTCAAGGATTACTGGGAGGGATAATACCTGTTCAAATGTCAACTACACAAATACAAGTTACAGTTTAGTGCTTTATTACCATACTCTATTCCTAAATTTAATAATTTTTCAATTCAATATTACGGTGAAAATAAGAAAAATGGTAATAGGAGGGGAAAAAAAACTGAAATGGATATTTGAAAGCTAATATGTGTATGTGTTCTTTTGGTTTTGAGTTTCATGGACTGAGCAGTATCCATTATAGGTTCTTCAAAAAGCTTTCAATGAATTCAAATCTTCTAAATTTGGCCATTTGTTAAATAATTTATTTAAAATATATAATTAATATAAATTCTTCATCATAAAAGATTTGGCAATTACTCTACGCACAGATTAAAATAAATACTATATGTGTGCTTTATTCATTTAATTAAAAGGTGTATTTTTTTGAAAATTGAATAAAGATTATTTTTAACTACGGCAATTCTAACTCAATATTACAATAAGTTCACAAAATATAAGATATTACAAAAACATATGAAATATAACAACAGGAGTTACAAATTCCATCTAGTTTTTATTCCTGTAGATAGTCCATGTTGATCAAATTTAGCTATCATAATGACTATGATCCAATTGATGATATCTTCAGCTAAATAGTGTTTACTTACTTCCTTACTCCCGTAGATCCTCTTATTTCTTTCTTTTCATAAGGAGTAAATAGTTGTAGTAAAAGATGTTTTATACATAGCTCTATCTTGCACCTTTACGAGTGATCTAATTAAGAGGAGATAGCTAATCATAAAAAGAACTGTAATCAGTTAGTAAATTTAAAATTCTACTTCAAATAGCTTTTGAGTACCTGCATTGAAAGAATAAGTATTCCCTATCTTTTTTAGCTTCTTTGCATAGCACATAGATTGGGTCATAAGAGTCAAACCATTTGTTCTTAGTACGAATCTGTTCTTAATAATCAACCAGGTAAAGATTGAGGCCTTTTGACTCAGTGAATGCTTCCATAAAGGGTTGAACAATGATACATTCTGTCCCTCAACCAGCAATGCCTTATAGTATGATTTGTTGGTAAAAACTCCAGGAGAATAAGGTTTCCAAGAAATTGAGTCTTGTCGATGCCTGTGAAAGATCTGGGGGAGATATTCCACTAGTAAGTTGAACCCTCTGAAGTTGCCTGCTCATAGATCTTGGTTCATCAGTGAGAAAGTTTTGGTGTTGAGTGGAAGTCTGTTAGTAAGTTAGGATAATTCAGTCTCTTGTATAAGTGGACTATGTTCAATCCAATTATCAAACCATACCCAGATATCCTCTCCATTCCCTAGCACATGCTTAACCCAAAGGTACATAACTTGTCTTAATTTCAACATTTGGCAGAAGAACCAAGAGTATTCCCTAGAGATTGACAATTTCCAGAAGCTTTCATTCCTTAGATATATCTCATGTAATCATTTTAACCACATAGCATTTTGTCTTCAAATAGCCTCCAAATTCTTTTGCATAAGAGTACTTTTTGCAATAGAGTAATTGGAATGATCCCCGATCTTCTTTGCTTTTTAGGAAAAGTCACTTCACTCCTTTTGACTTTTGCTTTCTTGGAATTGTCAGATTTCTCAAACCATATAATTCCCTCAACCTCCTTAATTACTTTCCTTGGTATAACGATGTGAGATATCCAATGAACATAAAGGTTTCCAAGAACTGAAACTATCAAAGTGACCTTTACAGCAAGTGATAGGAATCTATTTTTCCATGCATTAATTTTGGCTTTGATCCTTTCAATGAGTGAGATATAGTCATAATACTTAGGCTTTACAAAATTGGGACTCCAAGATATTCGAGCAGAAGAGCTTGAATCTGTAGCTCAGTTATCTTGGAAAGTTCATCAGCATTCCTCATATCTTTGGAGGAATACAAGAAGCTTTTCTCTACATTCACTTCAATCCTGACCATCTAGAAAATAGTTTAAGAAGTTCTTTTAGCTTCATCAAAGAATGAGTTTCAGTCACTGAAAGAAGAATCAAGTCATCTGTAAACATCAAATGGGTTAGTTTGTAAATATTACATTTATGATGATAACGAAATCTGCCGTTAGAACCAATGATCTTGTTGATAATCCAGAAAGACCTTCCATAACTAGAGTGAATAGATTAAGGGAAAGAGGATCCCCTTGTCTTATTCCTCTAGGATAATTTAAAGGCTTAATTGGAATCCCATTTATAAGTATACTGATTGAAGCAATTTTTAAGCACATCAGAATCCATTCAATGAATTTTGTAGGAAATTTAAGAGCTTTTAGGTAAATTTGTATGAAATGTCAGTTCATAGTATCAGATCCTTTAAAGAAATCAATCTTCTAACAACAAGTTTTAATATTTTCCCCAGAGTTATAATCTTTGAAGATCTCTTGTATAAGAAGAATATTATCTCCTATAAACCTTCCTTATATAAATGCACCTTGAGCTGATTTTACCAATGTATTTAAGGAAATTTTCGTTCTGTTGGCAAGAAGTTTAACAATTACCTTGTAAACCGTATTGTAATATGAGATAGATTTGTAGTCTGCCAATGAAGCTAGATTCAACTTTTTAGGAACAAAATATATATAAGTATGATTAATCTCTTTCAACATCTTACAAGAGGATAAACATTCTAGAACAACTTCTGTGAACAAATTGCTAGTTATATCCATGTTTATCCGCACAGTAATCACATCAGGCATTGGAGATTTGGAAGGGTGTCAGCCAAATAAGACCTCTTTGACTTCCATACCAGTGGTGGAAGCAGATAGTAACTTTTTAGTTTATTGAGATAAAAGACCATCAAAGAATATTCTAATGTTATGAGCTTCATTGGAACTTTCTTCAATGCCCATTAACTGCAAAAAGTAGTCCCTTGTGAGCCTTGATAAAGAATCTTTATCAGAGAAAGAGTTACCCGAGGAGTCTTTAAGTTCCACAATCATATTCCTATTTCTTGTTGCAAGTAAAGAAGCATGGAGGAATTTAGTTTTGGAGTCACCATCTCTTAACCAATTTACGTGAGCCTTCTGTTTCAAAATAGAATTATCAAATTCAGGGCCTCCTGACGATCCTTTAGTCTGGCAGTTTCAATCTGCTCAGTTGATTGTTATAAAGGAAACTATAACAAGCTTGTTAAGCCTTAGTAAGCAATTGTTAAGTGACCGTAATTTGCCTGGAATTTGCATTAAAGAAAGCTTTGATAGATTATTTAACCATTATCAGCTTTTGCATATGTTAATAAGATTTTACGTTAAGGTTTTAGCAAGTTTTCATAAGTTGCATGAAACCTACCTGTTGAGAGAGCCATTAAAGAGTCTAAAAAATGCCCCTAACTTTTTCATAGCATGGAGATTTTGAATGCAAATGAATGAGTGATCTGAAAAGTCATTTTCTCTAAATAGAGTAAATGAATAGGGATATTCTGCTAGCCAATTTTGATTAACCAGATCTCGATCAAGCTTTTTCTTTATCAACATATGTCCTTGTTTCTTGTTAGACCAAGTGAATATCCTCCCTTCAAATCTTAGATCAGTAATTTTAACCTTTTGTAATAGTTCAGCTAACTCTCTTCCTATTGTAGTATGGAATCCCTTTCCTCATTCAACTTCCTGATCAGTGAGTATATAGTTGTAATCTCCAATTAACAAAGAAGGTTTGTTAATAGAAGCTTTAATGGATTGCAAATTATTTCATAGAGAAACTCTTAGAGAGATGTCAAATTAGAAGCATAAATTAGAGAGATGTCAAAATATGTGGTAACCCTTACCAACTTGCATTTTAAGTTAATGAGTTGATTAGTTTCTGCTATAACATGAATTGAAATTTTATTGGTGTTGTAGAAACAAAGGATTCTACCATTGTAATGAGAATTATGATTAGAAACAGCTTCCTAATCAGCTCCCAAAAATCTTAAAACAACAAACATTTAGGAAATTTTTAGTTTAGTTTCAAGAAGCCCTACTAGGAATGGCTTCTTTTCCAAAACACTCTGCTTAACCATTGCTTTTTAAGAGGGTCATTTAACCCTCTATCATTCCAAACCATAATCATTAGGTGGAATTTGCCCTATGAGTATATTCTTGGCCCTTCTCTTAGTAGATCTTTTTTTTCATATATAAATGTGGTTATTTAGTTCATGATACCAACACCTTATGACAAGTCCATATTCTAATATAATTAATAATTTCTAACTATTTTTTAAAACTATTGAGGGCGAGCCTTGGAGCAATTGGTAAGGTTACTCCTTTGTGACTAGAAGGTCACAGGTTCGAGTCACGAAAACATCCTCTTTGTAAAATGCAAATAGAAGGCTGTGTATACTTGATAACTCTCTCCCGACTCTTGCAAAGTGAAGAGTCTTGTGTACTAAGGGATTTGCCGTTTATTTTTTCAATTATATTACAAATAAAAGACAGGTGTATTATTACAAAATCTTAATACACATCACGGGAATGGAAATCTCACTTTTAGTTTGGATTATCTTGTCGATAATTATACCTTTTGAATGAGTAGTAAATTGTAAAGTTTTATGTAACATTTTAAACTTTTTATTAGAAAACTTGAGACTAAAGATAATAGGAAGATTGAAGCTAACAGGAAAGCATTGGATAGATTAGCAAGTCCCTTTAAAGAAACAAAGTTTTACCGAGTTTAATTCTCTTTATTATCTTAATGATAATGAGGAAAAATTTCATTTAAATGTATATTAAATAAATTATTTAATAATTTAATAAAAATAAACATATACCAAATATTAATAGTAATAATAATCACATCATTATACTAATAACTCAAACTGTCCAAACCTCTATTACGTCGTACTTGAACATGACTCATCAGTCATCCTCTTAGTCTTAGCATCTGAACTAGGTAGTCTGGCTAATATTTTTTTCTTTAAGAAGGTTGCGTTAGAGAAGGATAAGACCAAATATTTGTAGACCTAAGAAACTCATAAAATCTTAGTTTGTAATCATTTTCATTCACCATAATTCAAACTAATTTGATATGAATTTTGTTTTAGTGTCTAAAAATTGAGATTTATTCTAAAGGAAAGAAAAAAGGTGATATACAAACTAATTTTCATGCATTACTTAATTTTCTTTTTCAAATTGGTTAACACAAAGGAATTTTATTATATTTAAAGGATTTATATATAAATATTTAAAATTGTGAAAGCCTAATTTGGGTTTAAAATTTGATATATTATACAAAACAATTCTACAAATTCAACAATATTCTTTTATTTATGTCATTATATATTTTTTTAGAAATTAAATGTATATTATAATTAAAAAAGAGGAATATGGTTTATTTATGTCATTTTATATCTTTTTGAGAAATTAAAGGTATATTGATAATTAAAAATGAGGAATATGGTTTATTTATGTCATTTTATATCTTTATTTTGAGAAATTAAATGTGTATTAATAATTAAAAATGAGGAATATGGCTTAATTCAAATGTAATGGGTGCATTACAATTAATTCTCCAATCTTCTTCCTCAATTCCTCTAACCAGCTCCTTTCATCCCTATTAGAATTTTAGAAAATTTTATTATTCCCGCCATATGTCATGTAACGTGCTTCCAATAGCTAATGTTTAAATCGCCTCATCTGCTTTTCTATTAACATTTAGTTGAGTGTTGGTTAAACCACCTCAACACTTCCTGCAGGTTATCTCCTATATTATCCATACAACACCACTCTCTAATTCGTGTCCATAATTTATTTGAGACCCTACATTTGAAGAAGAGATGGTCCCTAGTCTCTTCGTCCTCCTAATATAGGACACATATGTTAGGAACATTAAGGCATCTTCTCAATCTATCCCTCGTGTTCAACCTATTTAAATAGGCTAACCACATTGTGCAGGATGCATGTTGGTTACTAAACCTCTCCTAGACCAATAGGAACCAATCAACCTCGCTATTTTATTTTTTGAGCAACTTTCTGCATGAACTATTAGTGTAAACTCCAATTGAGTACCCTCTCCAGCATAGTCTATTGCTTTTATTATCCTCCAATCTGTGATTCAGCATGTGTTCTAGGATGGTGCTCTTAGGGAGTTGCTCCATCTAGACCCTATAGCCTCTTAGGGCCTATTTCTTTAGGCATATTTAGGTATAATGCTTATCAAGGAATGTAGCTCATAAATAGGGTATAGTGGGCCCCACTTAGCCCATTAAAGATGTCAGAAATGTAGATTTGCCATCCCCTGGGATGATGTAGAACTAGTTTCTCACTTTCTTCCTTAGTTTTAACAAAGTATGCAAGGTTTAAGATGGATTACATTTAGGCCGGATACACCACCAATTCTCATTCCCAGTATTATAAACATGTAACTAGTAGATTCGTAGAGCCTCTTTGTCTTTATACACCCTTTAAATCTAGCAGTGTTTGATTAGTAGCCTAAATAGAATTAATCCCTATGCCCCTTCTTGTTGGACCCCAAACTTTTCTTAGAAGATTAGAACTATTAAATGAGAAATTTTGGTGATTAGTCATGAGTAAAGAACAAATGATGACAATTCTTAAATTAGAAATGATAGACAAGATTAAAGTAGTAAATGAAAAATGTGGATGGATTCAAGTTTAGCTTAGTGCTTTTGGGTAGATGAGAGGTTATGAGATGGGAAAAATTAAGGTGAAAGTTAGAAGTAAAATGAAAGCAAAAACGAAGATGAATATGTGTAGTAAGTTGATGAAAGATATGTAATTTTTGGACATCGGAGTTGAAAGTTATGGTCCTTTTAAGGGGAGATGCTCAGGAGCATAGATGCATTGTCTGTAAAGATGTATCGTCTGTAAAGACGTATCGTCTGTGATGACATCACTTCATATATGATGACATCTTATCGTCTGTGATGACGTCATATCGTCTTAAGAGTTGCATCGTCTTAAGTTGACTTTGCTTCATCTTAAAAGTTGCATCATCTTAAGTTGACTTTACTTCGTCTTAAGTTGACTCTACTTCGTCTGCTTTTTGCTTCGTCTGTCTTTTGCTTCGTCTGCTCTTTGTTTCATCTGCTATTTGCTTCGTCTGCTTTTGCTTCGTCTGTTCTTTGCTTCGTCTGGTCTTGCTTCGTTTGGTCTTGCTTCGTTTGGTCTTGCTTCGTCTACTCTTTGCTTCGTCTACTCTTTGCTTCATTTGCTTTTTCTTCATCTGCTCTTTGCTTCATCTACTCTTTGCTTCGTCTGCTATTGCTTCGTTTGCTCTTTGCTTCATCTGCTCTTTGCTTCGTCTGTTTTTGCTTCGTTTGCTTTTTGTTTCATCTGCTTTTTACTTCATCTGCCCTTTTGCTTCGTCTGCTCTTTGCTTTGTTTGCTCTTTGCTTCATCTGCTTTTCGCTTCGTCTGCTTTGTACTTCATCTGTTTTTCTCAATTCGTCTTAGGTTGACTTTCTGCTTCGTCTTACGTTGACTAGAACATATTCTGGTCCAAGTTTGACACTCTAGACAACAGAATTTGTCTTCAAGTCTTCTTGAAAGTTTTAGATCTCAAAGTTCTCTTTAAAACTGTCCTAAGATGATTTTAATCCGACATCTGTAGTGAAAGTTATACCAATTGTCCCAAGACAGGTTCAATATGATTGAGGACAAAACTAGATTTGATTCTTTTGGCCATAACTTCTTCTCTAGACACCCAAATGACTTGATTCTTGAACCATGTGACTCATAAGATATTGCTCTATACCTCTACCATCTGAAATGAATTGAGAAAGATTGAGTGACAAACGTGGGACGAGTATAGTGAGTGTGCTTTTAAATAATATGAATTGGTGTTATTCCACTGAACATATTTCAGTATTTTGATCATATCTGGATCTATAGAACTCTAAATTTGATGAGTTATAATTTTTGGGAAACTAGACACATAGGGCTACAAATTATCTGAAGAAACCGAATTGCAAGTCAGTCCCTAAGACTTTCAAATTCTTGATCGAATTTAAGTATAGTGTACTATTTTAATATAACAATAGTCTGAAATATTTAACCTTCAGATTTCTAAACCAAATTGAATAATTTTGGTGTCATTAGAAACTTAAGACAACGGGAAACACTTTCTAGAAAAAAATGTTATGTCAGAATGTTCAATGGTATTTTTGGCAAGACATTTAAGCACAAAAGACATAAGGCATAAATGGAAGGGCAAATTGGACAAGTCTCAATCATTAAGGGCATAATTAGAAGAAGAAGTGTTGTCTTGCTTATAAAAGAGGAAGAAAAAACATGAATGGAGGGATAAAAGAAGAGAATAACGAAAATGAAAAAGAAAGAGGAAGAGAGTTTAGTGGTTTGAGATAAAAGAAGAGAGTTGAGCTAGGGTTTAATTATTCTTAGTCTTCAAGAAAGATTTTGGAGCTGTTCAAAAAGAGAAAAAGGCAAAGGAAGAAAAGAGCTTCCCTTTGAGCTAAAGATCCCTTCATTTGGTGAAGAATGAAAGTGAGATCATTTTGAATCTTTTGAATTTTTTTGAAAGGATTTTAGTTAATGGAGTTTAGAAAATGTTTGGGTTTAAGTATTCTAGAACCAATTTTAGTGATTTTGCATTGTGGGATTTTCTATTGGATTCCTATTGAATGAGACTTGGTTTGTTTTAGGGAATCAAGAGAATCCTACTCAAGGGCAAAGGGAAAGACAACCTTGACTTGGATTTTTTTTGCAAGCAAAAATTAGGTGGGTAATGTATTTATGGTTATTGTGTAAATGGGCATTTTGCCTACGTGTGTGCATATGCTTGAATTGCTAAAATGGGAATTGCTATGATGTGTTTTATGTCATGCCTTAAACGATATATGACATTTTGATATAATCGAATTGTGACTTTGATCATGTTATGCCTTGAAATATTTCATAGCATTTTTGTATAAATGAACAGAAAGGAAAGAGCATGAAAAGTATGAAAGTATGATGAAATGATTTGAGCATTTGATAAAATAATTTTGAGCATGATTATGTGCTTCTGTTTAAGCGAGAGTTGAACCATTATGTCCGTAACGTGCACGTTGACAAGAGCCTTCTCCCGGCTGCTCGCTTGCAACATATGAGCTCTGAAATTGGACTCATTTTGTTCATGAGGTAAACTTCAGTTTCTCCATTCTGTTTCCATAGAACCCTCGAGCCATTTGTTTGTGCATTGCATATTCGATTTGTCAAGTATGATGCATAATGAGGTGTTCTATGTGATGACATTTTGAATTATGAATTTTGAGCTAACATTGCTAGATTAAATGGGATATATGTATATGCTTTGTTATATATATATTGCTAGATTAAATGGGATATATGTATATGCTTTGTTATATATATATATATATATGTGTGTGTGTGTGTGTGTGTGTGCCTGAATTGTATGGCTCGTTGCCAATGGTTATAAATATATAAGCCACTGAGCTTCGCAGCTCACCCTATTACCTTCCACTCCGCAGGTGAAGAGAAAGCAGAACAACATTGATCCTTGTAAAGTTTGGCAAATACCAAGAATAGAGACTTTTGTAATTAAGTTAGTTCAAAAACTTTTGATATTTAGAAATTTTATTAAGCATAAGCATTCAATTGTATCATGTGTATTTTGTATTTTGTATACCCAAAGGGGTGATTTTTGAAATGTAAAGATATTATGAAAACAAGCATTTTGTTCTGTAATGGGCCAAAGTGATTACTGAAACTTTGATGTGTTCAATAATGTTTACATCTTTTGCGATTGAAATTGTTTTAAATAAATTGGGCCGATTTGATTATCGATTTTCTGCATGTGTGTTTATTGTTTAAGAAAATTGCAATGAGATTGTTTCAGTTAATGGCTCCGAATGCTGGGCTCCAGAAGCGAGGTCCAGCACTTCTTCTGTGGTGGAACAGAGATCCTTCCACTTAACCTTGGCTAGAGTTTATTTTATATTTTCATTTGACCATAAAAGATTCCTCATTATCCTCTATAGGGTTCTTATAACATTCTTAGGTAAGAATAAACGAGCAGCCAAATATATATATATAGACTGTTTAAGATTGAGTTTAGAAGTTTGATTCTTCTTGCAAATGAGAGGGAGTGGTTACACCAATTATCAACTCTTCTTTGCAACTTTTCTATAAATGGAGAAAATTTAGTTTTATTTAGCTTTTTTGGATGTGATAGGGATCCCTAAATAGGTAATTGAAGGTTTCCTTGCCTTTAGGCCTTGTTTGGCAATCAACTGATTGTATTAGCTATTAGCTGATTTTATCAGCTAACTATCAGCTGATTTGACCAGCAGATTGTATTAGCTATTTGTCATTTGATGTTTGGTAAAATTAGTTGTTTAGTATTAGCTTTTTATATGTAAAATAACTTATGAGGACATGACTTTAAAAAAATATAAGGGTACGAATATTATATATCTTAATATTTCATTGAATATTCTTATAGTAATTTAAATTTTAGATATTTAATTCTACAAAAATTAAGTTTATAACTCTAATATAATTATTATATCTCGTACTTATAATAATAATAATAATAATAATAATAATAACAACAACAACAACAACAACAACAACAACAACAACAACAACAACTTCATGGAGAAAACCAACTCCATGCATGGAGAAGCACCAACTCCATGCACGGTGGTGACTTTACTACTAGTCATGGCTAGTCATGGGGTCATATAGTTCAAAACAACATAAATATAATAAAGAGCAGCGTAAAAATGAGGGTAGAATAGTAATCACCAAATACCTAATTCAGCTGTTTGTCCAAAACACTACACATGCCTAGCTTTTCACAAATTAGCTAGTTGGGTTGAATCAGCCAATGCCTAGCTTTTCACAAATTAGCTAGTTGAGTTGAATCAGCCAACCCAACCAGTTAACAACCAAACAAAATAAATAGTTATTTGATGAAGTCAAACAGTTGATTTTGGTCAATCAACTAAAAATTACCTGATCAGCTATCAACCAAACAAGACCTTAATCTTCTTATTGTAGAGAACCATTTTGCTTAATTAAGGCTCCTTGAGGAAAGCAAAGGGGAGTTTTCATTATAGCCTAAAGAGAGTATGGATCAACCTTGGAAAAAAAATAATTAGATCATCAGTAAATGACAAGTTCAATATTTAGTTCCTTTAGCACTTTTCAGCATCTTGGCGGGCTCCCCATTAATAAGAACATAATATGAGATAATTATGGTGCACTGTTTAATCCAACTCATATATGTACTAACCCAAAAGTTGTAAGGGAATTCAAGAGCAAAGACTAGTCTATAATATCAAAGGCTTTGTGAAAATCTATCTTTAAAGCACAATTCTTGACAAAAATTTTCCTATTGTAAGTTTGGAAGAATTTTTACACTAGGAGAATATTATCCTATCATTTTCTTTTTAATAAAATCTCCTATGATGGGTTAATATAATTAGGAACCAATGCTTTAAGTTTGCTAGTAAGTAATTTGAAAACAGTCCTATACATGGTGTTGTAATAGGAAAATGGCCTGAAATCCTTTAAGGAATTAAGGGAAGGTACCTTAGGGGTAAAATAGATAAAATTCTTATTCAATTCCCTTAGAAAAATTTCAATACATCATCAATCACCATTTCCTTAATTAGGTTCCAAGATTTCTAAAAAAAGAAGTATTTCATATATCTAGTCCTGGTGTCTTGTTTAGGTGTAGCTCAAACAATGCTTTCTTTACATTGTCTGATAAAGAAGGAGCTCAAGAAATCTTTCTCCTGTTGATTTATTTGTTCATTAATGATCTCTTTCAAAAGGACACCAGAGCGTGAAATTGCATCAATAGTGTCATAAGCTCTAAAGAAGTAATGGTGAGCTTCTATTAACATTCCTTATTAGTTACTATTGATTTAACCCTTATCATTGTTCAAAGAAACTATTTTATTAGCATTAGAACTTGCCAACACAAATTTTAAAAAAGAATTTAATGCATTTGTCTCCCTCTTGGTGTCCTCCACTGCCTTTATATTGTTGTTGTAATTGTTTCCATTCAACTTCTTAAGCCCATTCTTAATAAGCTACATCTTTCTATGAAAAATGAACATCTTATGCCCCTGAATGTGTAAGCTTTTTAGACTATCAGCATGCAATTATATTTACCATCATTTGCAAATCCAAAACACCAAGACCCATGTCAACATTGAAATCAAATCCATATCAAATTATACCTTTCACAACGGAAATAGCAAAGAAGCTCGTAGTGTTGGAAGAACACGTTAAATGTTGCACCTGTACTGGTATCCACACCCTCGCGAGACTGAACAAACGCTTTTGGTGTGTTAGCACCACTCTTGAGACCTCTTTCTCTATATCACTTGAGGAGGAGGACGACACTAGGGTTTCTTCTTTTTTTAGGCAGATGAGTTTTACTTAACTCAAGTCATATTGTACATCTATATATATGGTACTAAGGCCCAAAAACCCAAAACCTATTAAAGCCCAATAAATGTTCAGTTTCTTAGTGTGCGAACCTGTAGGCTTATTTAATATTAGTAGTAGGCCCAAGCATCTTTTACGCCCACAAGTTATAAGTGGTCTCTAGCAAGACATTATAAATACCTAATATTAAATAAGGTCGAAGTCCTACATTACCTGAATCTGATGCAACTCCGCAAGTCCACGGGTCTTAAGTAGTATAATATAATATCGTTCCACAGGGAGTAATTATGTAAGTACCAGGCTTGGATCACTCAATTATTTAGACTAAGCAATTGTGTAAAAATGGGGAATTAAAATAAGAAATTTAACTATAAAAAATAATTAAACCAAAGCTAAACAAAAATGCGAATATCTCTAGGGGTTTCTCCGAATGGAACGTGGTAAGCTTCAAGGATGGTTCCACTTTTAGCTCTTTCTATAGACTTTACCTGAATCAATTTATGAGGCGAATTTTGGTTAATAGAAGGTTGAGCCTAGAGTTTCTTAGATTCTTTTTCAAGGTATCAAAGGAGTGTTTTGCAATAATCCTAATCTACTATCGTAAACTAGCAATCAAGCATAACCCATTAAGTTCTTTGCTAACCTGGTTTTTTTTCTCTCATAAATTCAGTTTATGTCTAAATCTGAAATTTATAAGTTCTCTGTTTGGAGTTCCGTTATTAATTTTCACCTATCGGTTCTTCAATTAACAACTAACGTCAAGTAATGGTTGGCCAAACACAATACCAGCAAAATTAATCTCAAATCAGAGAAATCAAAACCAAAAATTCATACTTATAAATCAACCAAGATTTAATCCATAAAATTAGCTAAAAATTTCAGCCCAACCTTGAAGCTTTGAGGAAATTACTCAATCATGGTATAATGAAAACCACAAGCATTAAAGTCAATAACCAACATTAGGAGAAATCAAATAATAAATCAAATAATCAATGAGTTTTTGAATTCCCCCTCTCTTTGTTGTTTGCGTCTCTAGCTTGCATTTCTGTCCCAACTGTGTTACCTCTCGTTCCTGGTGGTGCTGTTGGTGTCTGTGTTGTGGGTCTGCTTTGGAGGTCCTAGTGGTTGGTCTCCTCTCTAGTTCACCTTGTAGCTAGCTGTTATGAATGCCTTGTTAGCTCTCTCCTCTCCTTTGGCTTTTATGTGGGTCACGCCTCTTGATGTAACGTTGGTGTCCCCTCTTGGTGTAACGTGAGTGCTGAATGTAGAGTCCTAAGTGGAGACTAATCTCCTTTTTTTACTGTAACGTTACTTTCTCTTTTTGTTCCTGTCATGGGGTCTATGTGCCTCTGGTTTCTTTGCTGCCAACGTCCCTTGCTCTCCTAGTGGAAAGAGTTTTTTTGTGTAATAGCCAATGAAAATAGCGTCAGTGGAGTGGCTTATAGTGAGTGCCTCTTGCTTTTTCACGTTGGTGGAGCCTCTCTTTGTCCAAGCCTCCAACTCCTCCTGTGGTGGGTCTGCATCTTTCCCTTTTTTTTATTTCTAGTGTTCACGCCTTCCAGCCCCACTTGTGTTTTGTTTCTTCTTTTTTATTCAATCTCCCCCAAGTAGCGTGATTTCTTCCTTGGTGTGGATCACGCAAACCTTTTTGCTATAGCCGTCAGTGGTGGGTCTCCCTTACATGCTTTTTTTATTTTTGGCTGCCTTGGTGAGTGATTTTCGCCCCCACTCTAGCGTGAATGTTGTGTGTCACGTTGTTCCTCCCTCTCTAAAACACAGCTACCTTTTGTTTGTATTTTTAATTGTGGGTCAGCGTCGTTGTTCTCCTCGGCTGCGTGGGTTGTTTTCTTTTTTTGCCTCCCTTGGATGTCCACGCCTCCTTTTGTTTCCAGCTGGTGCCTGATTTTCTTACCGTCTTTTCCTCTTGTCTGCATGCGTGATCTTCTTTTTTTCTTCCTATGGTCTGTCTTTTTGTGTGATTTTTGCGCTACTTTTTCCTGTCGGCATAGTGTGCTGGAGCTGCCTACTAGTGCGTGAATTTCATCTCTATTGTAGCTGAGTTGTTGGCTCCTATAGCGTCACTTAGTGTAGCGTGATTTTCCTTCTTTCTTGCTACGTGCGTGGACGTTTTGGACAGCCCTTAATGTTGCATTTTCTCCTTTGTTTTGCCTTGGACTGTTGTAGTTCTTTACAACTAAAATCAAGTGCATTTCCTATAAATTAAACATGAACAATTATAAATGAAAATTCAGGTGAACTAAGCAATTTAGCAGGTAAAATATGTATAAAACCCAATAATTAATCCACAAATCAAGGAAAAATGCCATTAGTTCTAATAAGAAAATGCATCCAACACTACTGCATCTTCCTACTCAGTTATTGTCAAGATTTGTGTCAATAAGTGATGTTGCATCTCAAAATTGGTAGTGTATGTATTTATTGCATGTATCTCTCTATTTTTAGACTTTGGGTCGATAGGTTAAACTGTTCAGTCAACAACCAAAATTTATTTATCTAAGATTTAGTCGACTCAAAGTTTCTTTCACCCAAGAGACGCCTCCACCTATTCCCAAATATAATATGCACTGATGACAATAACTTCTGTATGAGGGAGGTTTTGAAAAGAAGAGATAATATTTTTTTCACTTCTTAAATATCATTCCACCTCCAATGTTATACATTTGAAAGCATTTTTCATAAAGAGCACAGCTGTCTTACTTTTAACTGCTCACTTATACTCTACCGCCCAATAAAAAATAACACACAAAACAGGTAATATTACTCCATGCTCCATCGTTTGTTATCTCTAAGCAGTTTTTTTTATGAAAGTTGTGATTGACATTGTTAGTTAATGTTTGAAAGTTAGCCCACACAAAATGAATTGTATGGATAGTATTCCTGGATCCTGCATTTCTCCACAAGAACTACATATGGGTTATGACCAACTTACCAATAACAGACACATAGAATGAATGCATACATATTTCTCCATTTTCATATCAAAAACAAACAAAGGAAAAATAACATAAAATAAATATACCCATCGATGGCTGGTGGAACAAATATCCCTTTTAAAATAGCAACAATCAATCTCTAATGTTATTCATGTGGAAACATTTTTCATGAAGAACACAATTGTCTTACTTTTAACTGCTCACTCATACTCTTTACCGCCCAACAAAGAAACAAGCTAAGATCAGTTTTCCATAGATGCATAACACACAAAACAGGTAGTATGACTATATGCTCCATCATTTGTTATCTCTAAGCACTTCTCTTCAGGAAAGTTGTGACTCACGTTGTTAATTGATGTATCATGCATTTCTCCACACTAACTGAATAATGTTGATTTCCTTATTCTTCTCCGACTTGCATATTCCTCTTCGGCCTTCAATGAATCACCACAGTCATCACCATCTGATGATGACCTGCAAAAAGAAATAATAGAAGAGCTAAAAACCTTAACAAAGAACATTCTCTTCTGTTATTTCAATTTGGAAAATCAGTCATTTCTCGATGATTCATGTAATTTATTTCCCACATTTTTGTTTTTGAAAGATAATTGATGTTTCATTAGTTAAAACCATTTATGTATAGTACAGAAGAGTTAAAAACCTTTACAAAGAGCATTATCTTCTGTTGTTTCAATTTGGAAAATCAGCCATTGCTCTACGATTCAACTTATCCCCCACTTTTTTTATAAAGATTAGTTAAAACCATTTATGTGCAATACAAGGATTCGACAGAAATCCAAATTCTAAACAATTTTACTTAGTAGTTAAACCTCATTGTAATAATCCAAACACTATCTTTATATACAAGTCGCATCAATGAAATATACAAACTACTGGAACATAGACACCATACCACCACCATGCTCTATCATGTCTCCAACCACAATCTCACTCAACAGTCTCAAATTCCCCAACATGTTGTCATCCAAAATTCTAATGCTGTTACCCAACACTAAACTACGGCAACAAAAATGGAAAACAGATTTTTGATCTTAAAATCTTGATTTTACAGAAATATGAAGATCATCTAAAAAAGGAACACCCACCTGTAAAAGTTGTGGTAAATCGTCACCGACGATCACCATCACCACCAGAGCTCCGCTCTTTCTCAACCTACTGCATCTATTTCTAGACAAGCTTATCTTGCACCGCTTTTTAGTCTCCAATTAGCAACTGTGTTATAACTTCTGGATCCTTCTCAAAGTATGCCTCTTCGAACTCCTTCCTTGTGTTCTCCCTAAATATGTGTCTTCACAACACGCCCCACGAGTTAGGCCAGATGAAGAAGAGAGTGGGTCGTAGCATGTCTCAGTACAGGCTGAAGACCTCCTGTCGAGTACTAGTGACTCGCCAATAGTTCAACAACTCCTCCTCTTCATCGTCATGTGATTTCTTTTTCTTTGAGACTGTTAGATTGATTCAAAAAATCGTGTTGTTAGTTATTGACTTAGTCATTATCAAATTAGGTAGTGGGTCAATTAGTGTAGGTAGTGGGGTCAATTAGTGGCCATTATTTCCTATTTTTATGCTTTAGAATTATATAAATCATTGTATTGTGTTTTGTTTTTTATGTGAAAAAAATCCAAACTATTTGTGTTTCACTCAATATCTTTCTTTCCTATTATCTTTCTTTCTCTTTTGTTCCTCAAAAATCCAACATTTTGTACTTACTCATAATACAACTATAAAGCCTTCTATTTTTAGGGAAGTATCAGTTATCATAATTTCCTTCCTTCCTTTTATTTCACAGGCTTTCGAAGTTCTTTTATGTTTTGTACGTTAAGAAAAATGTACTGTAAGGGAGGAAATTAAGGGTGTTCTTGTTTGGTGGATATAAGGAGAAAGGAATGGGTATGAAATGAAAAAGAAAACTGGGTAGGAGGTTATGAATATTTGGCTTCTACTTTCATTGCTTACTTTAGGGCATTACTCAATTCCTCTCTGTTATGAGAGGAATGAGAGTCATTCCTAACTTTGTTTAATGCTTAATGCTTAATTTTTTTTGGTTTAGTAAGATTTGGTATTCTTTAACTAATAATAGTATTAATTAATTAATTACAATATAATTAATTAAAATATTATTCATTCATTAATTAAAATATTATAATTAATTAATTAATTAAAATTAATTAAAATATAATTCATTCATTAATTAAAATATTGTAATTAATTAATTACATTATTTTAATTAATTATTTAAAATATAATTAATTAATTAGTTACATTATAATTAATTAAAATATAATTAATTAATTAGTTACAATATAATTAATTAAAATATATTTCATTAATTAATTAAAATATTGTAATTAATTAATAACACTATTTTAATTAATAAATAAATTGTAATTAATTAATTACAATATAATTAATTTTTGTTTCTCAATATTTTTTATAAACCAACCAATATCAATGGTAATGATAATCGTTTATTTCTCTTAACCAATCATCATAATTATAATGATAATATTCATTCTCATTATTTACTATATTTATTTATATTCCTATTATCATTCCTCTATACGAACTAACCGCGCCTTAAATTGTTATACTTATTAGTTTTGTTATCATTAACTTGTTAAGGAATAATTATGGGTAAATTTAACTTTTAGTTAGCATGAATTGAGACAGTTCATTATTTTAGACTATAACATTATAAAATGACTTAATTGATTGAACTTGTTGATTTCAACGGTCATTATAGTCAACTCAGTGGAACTTTATTAGCTGTTTGTAAACCTTAAAAAAACTTGGAGTTTCCGTGAAGCTTCGAATATTTGGTTAAAAACAAAGGAATCTTAATAGAAACTTTGTGGTTTCTACGTCAGTGGCGATGTCAATTACTGTTTGATCCTAATTTTGTTAAACCTTGTTTTCTCTTAACATTATTTTTGCAGAAGTAGAAGATGTGTGTTGTATTTGGCAGTTGGAACTGGGCAAAGTCACATCCATGAAGTCCCGCTTCATATCTTGGGAATCGCCTATTGGGCATTGAGTCAAGTTGAACACTGATAGCGCCTCTCGTGGTAACCCAGGGACAGCTGGCTATGGCGATCTGCTTCGTGATCATGTGGGGCTACTTGGTTTTTCTGGCAACCTGATCCAATGGCTTTCGGCATATTATTTTGGAGACTAATTATATGACAGCTTTGACACTCCTCACAACACCGTCGTCTCGCTTTGTTCCGTTGGGACACTTAGTGGATGACATCAAGGCCTTCTTGCATTGTGACTGGTCTTGTTGGTTACGGCATCGTCACCGTGAAGGCAACAAGTGTGCGGACTTACTAGCAAACATGGGGGCTGACAACAGTGATCTTCTGCACATTCACCATTCTCCACCTCCATCTCTATGCTTGCAGCTGGACGAAGATCACAAGGGAGTAGCCTATCCACGCTACTTCAAATGTTGATTTAATTCTCTTGTCTTTACTTTCCTTTGTACCAAAAAAAAATATATTAGAACGCATTTGAATTGATAATGGGTTTTTTTAGTTTAAGTGAAGTCGTGAGTTCGATCCCCTCTTATATATATAATTATTTAAAATTTAAATTCAGAGCTTTACTTTCTGCAAAAAAAGAACTTATTCCACTCGAACAAAAATTAATTTAAATGTAAATAACTTAAAAATACCTACCTATGAACGAGAGTTTCCTAAAACATGTTGCGAGTAACAGGGAAAAAAAAAACTTCTAAAGGGAAATTATGCTGCCGACGGCACGTCGGTTTCAGTTAATAAGTTATTATTTGTTCTCTTGGGAATTGAATTGTCGAGTTCAGAAAATTACGTTCCTGTGAAGGTATCCTTGAAAAATCGTAGGCAGGTTACCTACCTATCTTTTTAAAAATCTTTTTTAATGATTCGACATAAAAATTTGCCAACCTTTTTTTTGTCTAATTTGATGATTTGACATGAAGTACCGTTTAGACGAAAGCGCAGTTTATTGGTTAGACTTTATCTGGGGGATATATAAAACTAAAAAACACTTGTACGCGAGTGTTTTCTTTGAATGAAAGGAATAGATAAAACGAAACATAAAATAATAAGTAAATCTCAAAAATATCCTATAGAGAGAACGAGACACTCTATACCTGTAAAAATAGTACCACCTCCCCTAAAATACAAAATTGGACGAGCTAATCGGTACGTCAATTTCTCAACTTTCGAGAAGGAAAAACTACCCAATTTTAAGCAATCAAACCAAGAAAATTGTGATGAAGAGTAGAGAATCCTCCCATCCCAGACTCCGTTTATACCCTTCAAATCCTCTGGGCAGTAACTCTTGGCTAACTCTGTGCTAATTCTATTTATGTGGGTCTGGCTAGAATAAATTGGCCCATTCAACATAAATGGATGGTTAGGATGAAGAGTTGAGCTATAGTTGCTATCCACCGTTTATATGCACACCTCCTCCTTTTCTCCTACTTACTCTCACAATCAATCTCTTCACTGTCCCATGGAGTTCATTTTCTCTGCCATCAAGCGCTGGTCAGAGAACCACCTGAACAGCAACCCCTTCTTCTCAAAACTTGAATATTTACTTGTAGGCCAACCCAAAATCTTCAACTTCTCGTGGAAACAAGGTCACAACTTTGGTGTTGGAATCGAACCGTGATCGAATCACGGGCGCAGCGGAAATTAAAATTTTTACGGATTCCGAGCGGATCCCGATAATTGCTTAAACTTGAATCAAAATATATTCGGATCAGAAATCCTACCTTGTTTGCTTTCCGGAGAAAAACTTCGACTGTTTTTCTCTGAACGATCAATCACTAGCTGTTCACGTGTCCAGCCTCTGATGGTATCCACAGAGCAATTTCCAAAAC
>JAOSBP010000007.1:11124878-11142814 GCA_027563825.1 Erythroxylum mucronatum | reverse complement strand
GACACAGAAACACATGGGAGAGAAAGAGAACAGAAGACATCGACGGCGGAGCACTGTGCGAAAGAGCGAGACACCTGGCGGAGAGAACCTGCAGAGAAACAAACAAAAAGAAGAAAAGGAAAAAGGAACAAACCGAAAACTTAGAAAAGGAAAACTTATCAAAAAGCCGACAACTTAACAACAAAAAGAAAAGACGAAAACTTACCAAAGTAGAAACAGAAACACATGGGAGAGAACAGAAGACATCTCCGGCGGAGCGAAACAGAAACACATGGGAGAGAACAGAAGAGATCGACGCCGGAGCACTGTGTCAAAGAGCGACACACCTGCCGGAGAGAAACTACAACACCTGCACTTATGAAAAAGCTGACAACTTAACAACAAAAAGAAAAGATGAAAACTTACCAAAGTAGAAACAGAAACACATGGGAGAGAACAGAAGAGATCAACGCCGGAGAACTGTGTCAAAGAGCGACACACTTGCCGGAGAGAAACTACAACACCTGCACAGAAACAAAAGAAAAACCGAAGACTTAACAACACAAAAAGAAGGGAAAAACCAAGAAGGAAAACTTATGAGCACTGTGTCAAAGAGCAACACATCTGCCGGAGAGACAGAAGACATCGACGGCAAAGCACCGTACAGGAAGGCAAGGGCGGAGAGGTAAAGGAAGAGAGAGTAACCATGGAAGAGGGAAAGTAACAATAAAGATAAAAGACAGATATAACTGGGTAGGCACAACATTCAATGAACAGATAGCTGCATAACTTTTCAACCGTCGGATTAAATGAAGGAGCGGGATGGCTGTAAAACTTTCACAGAGGGGGAGGGGGAGAATGTCACCGTTGGATTAAATGGGTGGTTGGGATGGATTGCGTGGTCGTCTATCCCAACTCGTCCTTAGTATATATACTTAATAAAAGCATAACCTAGGTGAGACGAGAGCTTTTAATGAAATCGATGTTTTTACTTGTTTCTTCTGCAATATGAAGTCTTCTTTTTCTTACCTTGTATGTACTGCATCGGGTTAAGTTCTAACAAGTTTTGCAATCTAGACATATTATAATTTGTAAACTTAGCTCTTTATTTATTATTTTGTCTATAAGAAAGTGTTATCCTATAATGTAGGCGCTTCTGTGACATTCTAATCATAAAAGAGTAATTTTACTAGTTGTTCTAGGGCTCACTCTCATTGTGTATATAAGAGTTATTTAAATTGTCATTAATATCTTGTATAAGAACATATGATCATCTTAATTTTATATTCTTTTTGTTAGTATAATTTAATAATAGTCATATAACTTTATTTTTTATATACAATTCTCGATATTTTGAATTAATAATATTTTTCTACAATTTAATTTTATAATAATAAATAAATAATTCACAATAAAAACATGTCGATATATTATATAAAAAACATATTATTCAATATTATAGATTAAAAATGTAACAAATACATTTTACAATATTATTAAAAGCATAGTAAATAACAACATTTGACTATGTTATGAAAAATATCGCTAAAAGTATTTGACTACGTTATAAGAAAAATAGCTAATGATATAAAAAACGTAGCTAATAGTATATAACTCCGACGATAAAAACATGTTACGTTTTATTTCATTGTTCGTCATTTGGCACTAAATTTTTTCCCACTAAGATTCTATTTTTTACTATAGGTGACGTTTTTTAGATAATTAGCTACGTTTTTTGTCACAGGCAATTGTCTACTTTGTTATAGTAAAAATATTTGTTGGAATCTCCTTCTCATCTATCGTATGGGAGAGGTGAAAGAAAACGCTTATGAAATGGAGTAGGATCCAAGTTACTTTTTACCATGAAATGAAGAAAGCGATACTTTGGCTTTCATATAACAACTAACGTATCACCTTCACTAAAGAAACGCTTCAAAGGTATCTTGTTCTTGGCTAGCTAGCTTTCTATCAATCGACACCATTTGTATCCTCACTAACTTGCGTGACTTCATTTCAGCAGTATTACCTAACCAATTCAATACATAGACCAAACTTCACTATATATGATTTTGACCATGTCATAAAATCGTAACTGTGCTTGACAGTGTGAGGATACTTTGATATTATCTATATCATAGAAATAAATAACCTAGGTTAACATTTAACAGACCAAAAATTAGAGATTGAATTACATATTTAATTTAAATATAATGTAAGACATTATGTTTTTTTCCTTAAATTTGTGTTAATGGCAATGGGCCGGCCTTGCTATTTTTAAAATATTTTTCTAAGATTAAAAATATAAAATAATTTTCTTTTAATTAGATCCGAGTCTGAGTTACCTAAATTCAAGCCTATTCAAGGCCTAATTATTTTAAATAAAACAAGCTCAGACCAATGAGTTGCCTATTTTTATCATAGTGTCAATATTTAGAAACAAAAAATATTAAAACCATATAAGAAAATTTTTAATGAAAGTCTTAAGTTGCTATCAAGAATCTATATATGGCTTAAGTTGTAGGCAATGGTTTGGAGAAATAGGGTAATACAGGAAAGCTAGTGAAGGTACTGAATGGCTTGTTGTCACGCAATGCCACTCCTTCCAAACTTGAGAGTAGCAATGCATAGACATATAATAATGAAATGCAAAAGAGCCAAAACCTTGATTAAGGTATAAACTTGGCCTGAAGTTTATGTCGTCATACACTCATATGGATACTCCTTTCAGTATTTTTAAGGGTTGCGGTCCGTGAACCATCAGAGTGCTGTTTGTTTTTCTCCAAGTGAAAGTGAATATTAATCAATTCCATAATCAAAAAGTTGTTTCTAAGGAGAGATTAACCAAAAAAGATCATGCGTACACGGTGAGAGAACCCCTCAAGACTCAAGAGTGCTGCTTCACTTAAACTGTTAAATCAGTCTATTTCCGAAGGAGCCTTGAACATGCAGTACACTTCGAACGTCTTCATTTATAAGAACAAATCATTTGTTCTTATTAGTTCGTATCTTATTCCATAAGCATCCATCTATCTAATAAATGAGACCTAAAAAAATAAATGGATGGATGTTCATACAATAGGGTAAAAAGATAAAACAGGAATAAGTGATCTGAGCCCACATTTATCAGATGCAAAAAAAAGTCAAACGTATCTCAGTTGTGAGATCCTACATCGGTTGGAGAGGAGAATAAAGTACGCTTTATAAGAGTACGGATGTCTCTTCCCTACAAAAACATTTTCTCGGGTGCAAAAAGAGTAAAACTGTGAAGGCTTTGGCCCGATGGGTAACCCAAAGCGACAATATCTGTAGACGGGTGATCTGGGCTGTTACAAATGGTATCAGAGCCGGTTCCCGACCTGTTGTGCCAGCAAGGAGGCTAGGCCCTAAGGGGAGGTAGATTGTGAGATTCTATATCCGTTAGATATGAGAACGAAGTACGCCTTACAAGAGTATAGATACTTCTTTCCTATAGATGCGTTTTTCGATGCGAGAAGAGCAAAACAGTGAGGGCTTTGAACCGATGGCAAACTTAAAGCAGATAATATCTGTGGCCTGGTGGTATAGGCTGTTACAAATGTTATCAGAGCTGATTCCCGACCCGTTGTGCCAGCGAAGATACTGGGCCCTAAGGGGGGTGGATTGTAAGATCTCACATCAGCTGCAGAGAAGAACGAAATACGTCTTATAAAGGTACGGATACCTCTTCCCTACAGACATGTTTTTCCAGGTGCAGGAAGACTAAAACCGTGAGGGTTTTGGCCTGATTGGCAACCTAAAGCGAACAATATCTGTGGGTGAGTGGTTTGGGCTATTACATCAGTGCACAAGGTTTTCGGCTTTGCGAGAGTTATCTATGTACGCAACCTTCCTTTTGTAATTTCTACAAAATGTGGTTTCGTGGTTAAAACATGTAATCTTATGGTCACAAAAGAACAACTTTATTATAATACTCGACTTTAAATTGTGGCTAATTCTGTAAAATAGCCTTTTCTACTTATATGACTACAGATCAATGCCAAAACCATGCTGATGCAGTCCAAGATTACTCGTTAAGTTTTTCGTCTTCGTCGTATTTTACTCTTAATAAGTCCTCAACTAGTTTTGTACAGGTTGCTTAGTAACTATCTTAAGGCTATGTTTAATTGGACGTAAGGTTTTTAATATAATGAAATTGAATGATTTATAATAGAATGTAATGTAAATGAATATAATATTAAAAATTGTTGTTTTGGAGGGATGAAATAGTTTATAATGTAATATAGTAAAATGTTGTTTGGAAGAAGGGTTTATAATGTAATTTAGTGAAAAGTTTCTTATTTTTACTGTTTAGGATAGAATGAGGTGTAATATAAAACCCTATTTTTTTATCTCATTCTATTATAAACCCTCCTCTCAAACGATGAAATAATATTATATTTCATTCAATTCCATTAATAAACTTCTGACCAAACATAGCCTAAAGGTAACGCATGAATTGATGAACTTTAAACAACAATTCAAAGTAATTGGCTTAAATAAACCAGGGTAGAGGAAGATTTTAGTGTAACTTTTGCATATTATGTTTTGTTATTAGACTTCCTCTCACGTGTTAAATTTTGTAAGATTGGGCCTAAATAAATTGAATAGGTACAAGCCTAAATAAGGTTTCATCATAAAACCAATTGATGATAGGAGGAGTAACTTACTAGGTTTATATGCATGTTTAAGGTTATATATTCTTTCCATGTATGACAAACTCCTACTTATATTTCAACATGCCCCTCTCACATGTCGGCTAATTTAAGGCCCAACACATGACACAATTTATCGTGTCGAGGTGGTGACGACTAACCCGAGAGTACCTTACTCTGATACTGTTAGGAATTCCACATTGGACAAATATGAGAGCATTCAACAATTTATAATAGTGTGCAAACTTCCCTCTCTTGAGCTAGCTTTTGGGAGTGAGTTAAGCCTTTATAACATGGTATCAAAGCCTGCTTGTCTCGATAATTTGGGGTGGTGCCCAGTTATGTTCCTTTGCCCAATATGCTCATCAGATGTTCATCATGCTCTAGGCTGGGGGGTGTTTAAGAAATCCCACATCGGATAAGTATGAGAGCATTCAACAATTTATAATAGTGTGCAAACCTCCCCCTTTTGAGCTAACTTTTGGGGTTGAGTTAGGCCTTTCTAACATGGTCTCCGAGCCTGCTTATCTCAATAGTTTGGGACGGTGCCTGGTTATGTCCCTTTGCCCAATATGCCCATCAGATGTCCAGGCCTACTCTGGGCTGAGGAAGGTGTGTCAAGAATCTCACATCGAACAAGTATGACAGCATTCAACAATTTATAATAGTATATAAACATCCCCGTCTTGAGCTAGCTTTTGGGAGCGAGTTAGGCCTTTCTAACAAATACCATGTTAAATTTTATAAGATTGAGCCTAAATAAATTAAACGGATACAAAGTTCAAACGAGGTTCATCCCTAAAATTAATTGGTAACAGGAAGAATAACTCAATAGGCTTATATGTATTTTCTAAGGTTACATATTCTTTCCACGTGTCCAAACTCTCACTTATATTTCAAGATTGTGTACCAACAACTCTCTGTTAGATGTTGTTTTTCTATTTTCGCAAGTTCTCCTCTGCTTCCTACCTTCTCCTTTACTATATCTTCTTTCTGCCTAATCTCTCCCGTCTCCAACAAAACCACTTTCTTGTTTAGCTCTACTATCCGTCTCTTTCACACCAAACCAATTATGCACGTATTAGCATTAGTCTTCAACAATGTTTAGTCTCTTGTTACCCACACTCAAACCACCCAAATCCTGGAAGTATCTCTTCAACTTCCTATAATAAAGAAAACATTAACTACTTCTCTTTCACCATACACAATCACTGGCTCTCGTAATCTCTCTGCAACTAAGATATAGCTACTGCATTTTCATAGTGTTAACCTTTTTGGATTATATCAGGACTTGAACAAGGAAAAGGGCTAGTTTTCCTGGGAAAAGCTCAGGAAAACTTTCTAATGGAAGAAACTCATGCAGAAAACCGAACAGCCCATGAATACTCTCTTTCATCATCTTCCTCCGATGCTTCATTGTCATCTTCTCCTCCAAGTAATGGCAGAACCATGCCTGTCCCATTTTCATTGCTGACGAGACTAATGCAAGACATGAACCATCATTACTCCTCGGAGAAAATGGAGGCATCAGAAGCAGTAGGTTCTACAATGGAGTGGCTGAGATTCATCAACATTGACTGGAAAGAAGTAGAAAAGCGATTTGACCGACTAGCTTCTACCGGAAACTCCCCTGAGCCAGTCTTAAGATCGTCATCAGATTTTGGTTTCTGTGTAGGTGAGAGTTTTCATTCATAGATTTTTTAAGAGAAAAAGATAATTTACTGGAATAGGACAAGTGCCCATATCATTAAATTCTCAAGTTCCGAAGAACATGATTTTAGCCAGAAATATTTGTCATTATTTAGACAAAACCTGTGTTGAATCCCAGGTGTAACGTAGCCAACATACCCGCATGGCATGACACGCCTCAGTTTGGGCAGTGCACATGGCAGAAGTTCATGTTTTCTCCCTTTTACTAGTCGGCAGTAATGTATAGATTCTATGTTCTTGTCTTCTCGAGTCATTTAGTTTGGTTTCCTTTTTCAGGTTTGCAACAATCACCAGAGTTTGCTAATGAACTTTTGAGGGCTCTTAGAGGAAGAAGACAGGATCACAGACTTGAAATCTCAAAAAGGGAATTGCATGCCAACTGGGATCGCATGACTCAACCTTGCCTTAGTTCAAGATTAAAAATTTTCTTCGACATGTAATAATCTTCTTACTTGTGGGAGAACAATTCAATAGTTGTTTTCAGACGACAAATTCATTCTCCTCTTGCTTTCTCTTGTACCTTTCTATTTTACAGATGTGACAGAGATATGGATGGAAGAATTAACGTAATGGATTTAAAGCAGGTGATGATGTTACGTCAGTAATCCAATGATTTGAACCATTCGTATAAAGATTGTTAACAGAGGCTGACATCTGTAATATGTTTGCCTATTGACAGGCAATTTTGCTTACGGCTTCAACCAATAAATTGTCCCTGTCGCACGAGGAAGCACAGGAATATGCTGGTTTAGTCATGGAAACTCTAGATAATGAAGACAGGCGCTATATTCAGGTGTAGGGGAAAATGCTTCTGTCGCTTTTCATTTCTCTTCTTTTAATTTTGCAACTTGAAATCTATTTCTCAAAACGCATACGTTCTCATATAGTGGAAATAACTCAAGTCTGTGGATCATGGTGCAGCTAGACCAACTTGAAGTCCTCCTCAAAATAAGCCACCCAAGAGTCTCATTTTCATCTACATATCAAAGCAATGACACATACCAAGAGCCCATGTCCAAGGCTGAAACTTTATTCAGATCTTACTGGAGAAGGGCATGGATACTTATGCTGTGGTTGGTGGTTTGTGCTTCACTTTTCACTTGGAAGTTCATCCAATACCGTCACAGAACAGCTTTTGAAGTGATGGGATATTGCCTCTGCACAGCCAAGGGAGCAGCAGAGACGTTGAAACTCAACATGGCTCTGATTCTCCTTCCTGTTTGTCGAAACACCATCACATTATTACGCAGGAATCAAAGCATCAATTCCATAGTTCCGTTTAATGATAACGTCAACTTCCACAAGGTATGAAAAATAAACATCAGGTAGCCTTCATAAGAAGCCAATTGTTTTCACGGGCAGTTTATAGTTTTCCATTTTTGGTTGATGTAGGTGATTGCAGGAGGAATAGTGGTAGGTGTGATCCTACATGGGGGAACCCATCTTGCTTGTGATTTCCCAAGAATCAGTGGCTCTGATCGTTCCCTTTTCCGACAAACCATAGCAGCACGGTTCGGGTACCATCAACCATCATATATGCAAATATTAACAACAACAGAAGCTGCAACTGGGATTGCTATGGTAGTTCTAATGAGCATCGTCTTTGTGTTAGCGACAAGGTGGCCTCGTCGACAGTCTCCATTGTTACCGAGGTCCATTAGGCGTTTAACAGGGTACAATACCTTTTGGTACTCACACCACCTACTTATCCTTGTGTATGCGTTGCTCATAGTTCACTCCATGTTCCTCTTTCTGACCAGCAAAGTAACTGACAAAACGGTAAGCTTTTTCTTTCGAAGAAATGGGCTTGTAAGTCTTGGAATACTACATTGATCTACCAACTCTTCATGCAGACATGGATGTACATTGCCATTCCTGTTTCGTTATATGTCGGAGAAAGGATCTTCCGAGCTATCAGATCGGAGTTTTATGAAGTTGAAATTTTGAAAGTAAATCAATCTTAAACTAATTTAGTTGTACAACTGGAATAAAAACATGTTAACATCAAGAGCAATTTCTCCTTTCCTTTTCTGCAGGCAAGCATTTATCAGGGTAAAGTGCTATCCCTGCAGTTTCAGAAACCAGCAGGTTTCAGTTACCGGAGTGGAATGTACATTTTCGTACAATGTCCTCAGATTTCTCCATTTCAGTGGTACCCTAACGACCCATATGCTTTTCTTCAACACGTCTTGTTCAATTTCAAGGGGCTAAGAAACCCACCTTCAAATTTTTGGATTATATCTCTGGAGGTTACAAAATGGTGGTTACTAAAACATGTAGAAATATTGTGTTGCGTCTGATGCCCCATTTTTCTGTGTGTTGTCATTTTTTGAAGGTGGAAATGGACTTTTCATTTTCTGTTCACCAAAGCAACATAGCCATAGTTCAGAAGAGGATTGTGTGTCCTTTTTAGTGCTTTATTCACTAACCACAGTGCCCCTTTCACATTTTCAGGCACCCATTTTCATTGACTTCAGGGCCTATGGATGATCACCTGAGTGTTCATATTAGAGCACTTGGAGACTGGAGTTACCAATTATATAGTCTATTCCAGGAGGTAAAAGAACATAAAACAGAAACTAAGCACAGGATTAGGGCAATTAACCAACTTAATACGCTCAAAACTCATTCAAGAGTCATCTGGGTGTGCAGGCAACACTGTTTGGAACCAAGGACTATCCAAGGATACAGATTGACGGACCGTATGGCGCTGCATCTCAAGACCATGTCAAATATGACATCGTTGTGTTTGTTGGACTTGGCATAGGAGCCACACCTTTCATCAGTGTCCTTAGAGACATTGCTGATGGTATCCAAAAGCACCGTATGGAAACTGTATGATGCTTTGACTGGGCTCTCAGTTTAGCTCTCTTCAACATTAACAAATTGCTTCTGTTATCAAGTCATATTCAATGTTTAGGTGAACTTCATGTAGGTTGGTGAGCAAGAATGTAGCTTGTCAAGGGTTCCTCTAAAGGCCTACTTCTATTGGGTGACAAGAGAACAAAGCTCCTTTGATTGGTTCAGAGACATATTGACGGAAATTTCAGCATCCAACCAAAAGCAGGTAGCTTGATCATCACAGGACATTTCCATTCGTAGCAAAGGTCCATTCCTTGGAAAACTATTTTACATGTTCTTGTTATGTCTTATTGTTCTTACTGTTTTGCTGATCTTCTAGCCCGCCATTGAAGCACACAACTTCTTAACTAGTGTACATGTAGAAGGGGATGCAAGATCAGCTTTGATAAGAGCAATACAGGCATTGTATCATGCCAAAAATGGCATAGACATTGTCTCTAGGACTGAGGTAAATAGCAGTGCATGACTAAACAGTTTTTACCAATCAAGTTCTAAGAAAATCTAAGGACGTATCATTTTCCCTCAGCTGACTTGTGCTCAAGTTAAAACATTCAGAAACTTGCTTCCTTCATAATGTAGAAGGTTAACAGCTTAACAAAGTAACACATCTATTTTTCAGGCACGCACACATTTTGGTCGTCCGAATTGGTTCACCATCTTCTCAAAATTAGCCACAAACCACAGTGGAGAAAGAATTGGTAAGAAGCAAGCACCTCCATCTCTTGCAATTAGCACGTTTAGGAACGCATAGGTCTCTGTTTAGCCAATGAGAAGTGAAATATGGGAATTGTGGTACATACTTGATACTTCACCCTGACATGAAAGCTTGAAAACATAGGTAGAGGTAGGCCAACAACTGTCATGTAGATATAGGTTCCCTTGTAGGTTTGTTGACAGAGCTGGCCAACAAATCAAAGCACCAGCCCCCTCTAACACGACAGCAGCCATTGTTCTTTCATGGATGACAGTTGTTCTAAGTGCTTTGGTCCAATTTCCTAAGTTGCAAGTATCTGTCGACAGATAGGATATATCTAGAAGATTTGAAAAGTTCCGTTGTAACACAATTTTTTTGGTTTTGGAACAGGGGTCTTCTATTGTGGCCCATCAGCACTAGCAAGGGAGTTGCAGAGTTTGTGCACCGAACTCTCCTTCAAGACGACTACTAGATTTGTATTTCACAAAGAAAACTACTAAATTCAAAGTGTAACATGTCACCACTTCCAGGTCAGAAAAAGAGCGCTAGGCTAGCACATAGTGTCCAATATGTATTAGTAATCTACATCACCTCGATTTTCTTTTATTTTCGTAGCTTTAGGGTTTATAACAGTAAAACTTTTCTTATAAAAAAAAAGAACTTGTTTAATAGAATTTCATATAATATACTGTTTGGCAACATAAAAATAAAAAGTATTTTTAATTTTAACTATATTTTATTTTATAATAAAAATTATTTATACATATAAATATTATTTAAAGCATATTAAACAATATACAAAGCACAATATATTAATTGTTATATAATTTTAAACCATATGAAACATAAATAAAAATATATCTAACCAAATCTGTTATATGGATTATAACGAAAGAAAAACTAATATCAAAAATAAATATTAAAACATATAAAAATCAAATAATATTATATAACTCGTAAAATAAACGTGAAGATGAGTTCGTGAGTATTGTGAAAATTATGTGTAAAACATAAGGACAAAAAAGATTAAAAAATAAGTTCATTAATTGATTTTAAAAAGGTACTTTTTTTACAAGCTCCAAATTTGAGCTTATTAAAAAGCTACATTTTAACTGTCAAAAAAGTAATATCTATTAAAGTACTTTTTTATTTTACAGTCAAATATATTTTTTTTAAAAATGACATTTGTGATTAAAAAAGATATATATTGACCTTCTAAAAATTCATCAAAATAGGCACTTAATCATCTCCAGGCACTTAAATCATCTCGAGAACCTTGCCCAACAAGATCACCTGCCGTACATTTTCCCCTGTCAATAAACAGGCGGAGAACATCACTGCTAAACAAGAGGAGAATCAAAAAGGTGAAACAAAAGGAGGAGAAGTTTGATCGATGTTTAGAGAAAGCTTTGAGCTACTTCTTGGTCACTTTCATTATGCATTATCCAGGCTTGAGTGGAAGCTAGAAACAGTCTTTCCATTCCTAGATATCTTAACACACCTCGCTGAAAATCATAACTAGAAAAGAATTGTCAAGTACTGCAAGATTTACATTAATTTTGAAATTTCCCGAGAAATTTAACATCCGATGTTAACGCACAAAAGTTGAAAATAAATAAAGCAAGAATCATCTGATAGCCAACCATCTTCACATGATTTTTCGAAAGACAAAGTATAATGGTGAGTTGATTTATCGAGCAACGCTGAACAAAATACATCCGCAATAAGTAAGCACCAAAAATTTCCAAAAGAACGCTTTGAATGATCTTATTTCCTTGACATCTGGGAGAAGCAAGCTTTCCCCATTTAACTCTTCAGTGCTGCTGCTCCTGATATAATCTCGATCAGTTCAGTTGTGATAGATGCTTGACGAGTCCTGTTAAACAAAATACATATCATGGAAATCAATAACAAGTGCAACAAAATTAAAGAAAATACACTATTGCATGCTACCAATTGACCCGCAGTCCAAAATGTACGGTACACCAAACTTATTGTGACAGAACATGAAGCAAAAGAAAATCTTTTTTCCGGCTGCAAAAATGATAACTTAAGAACGGGGAGTGCAAATGGGGAGAAAGAGAGAGAGAGAGAGACTTGTTGTAAGTGAGCGTCAGTCGATCAAGCATATCGCCAGCATTTCTGCTTGAGCTATCCATGGCAGACATCCTAGCCCCTTGTTCACTGCAAGCATTCTCCATAGCTGCATTGAACATGACCTGGATAGAATATCAGACATTGTTATCATGCTGATTGCTTTAAAAATGCAGCAAAGTCCCCAGTACAGCTTAGAGAAAGGATTTAGTTGAGGCTTACACAAGAAAATTGGAACTCGGTAAGATTCTGAAGTATTTCACCCTTTGTTTCACCACCTTCAATCTCATAGGAGTCAAGTTCACCAAGCTTTCCACCAGATTCAGATTCTTTCTCCACAACCTACATCAATATTAGCGAAAACACAACATGAATACAACTAATGAAATCAATTACTTCAACTTATTTGATGCTAGATTATAATCACCTCGGGAGATAATACAGTTGCAATGGTGGGAAGAAATGAAACCACCGACTGAAACTTGTTGAAGACAATCCTTAGAGCATCATACTCCACATTCTTTAAGATGTCATCCGCAAGGACAGCAACCTAAAAGCACAATGGTTTGAAGCACACAGAGGTCAGAATGTTCACTGAGTACCTTTGAATTGCGTTGTATCTTCAAAGGCTGCATCTCCCACGCAACTTTAAGAAATTTTAAGTGCCATGATAAGATGACAACAAAAAGAATCCTTGGCAAGCAGAAACCAATAATATCTTTTTTTAAGAGTATTCTTCAGAATAACTTGGAACTATAGAGTTTTGTATTCACATGTATTATTTTCCTATTTAAGAATTGGAAACAGTTGAAAATGATTACTTTCCAATTTTCCGTAATTAAGCATTAAACACATGTTTTTCAAATGTGCTTCGCAATATGTTAAATTGTCTCCCTTATTTTTCACCCTAGGAAACAGTAAGTTTTTACATGTAATTTTCACACAAATTATAATTCATCTGATTTGGATTTTTTTTTTTGATAGAGATAAAAAAATGATTCGTCATTAATTTATGCATTTATTTTTGCATCATGATATATATAAATATACAAACACAGACATATAAGGTATGCTTATTGTTTTACATATTATCTGTAGGCTGCAGTACAAATAATTCTAGAATATGTAATTTTCAACTGCTTTACAATGAAAACTAGTTTTTCAGGCTGTAGTACAAATAATTCTAGAATAAGTGAATTATGTTGCTAAAATGAAAAACTAGTTTTCATTGTAAAGCAGTTGAAAATTACATTCTCTTTTCCTACTTTTTCTGCAGAAAAGGAGAATTGGAAGCAAATACCAAGGAAATTGAGGATTGGAAACTCAAATTAAAAAAAAAAGTCCGCAAGTAACGAGCGAAGGATGTCTTTGCCTCACTAGCCTAAACTTGTGATGCAAAATTAAGCGCACAATACGAACCGTGATTCAACAAAAGATCCTTTTTTTGTTTAACACAAATCCAAAAAAAGTCAACAAACTTACCTGGGTATAATTAAGAGGATTCTTCTGCAACTCGGTGATTATTATCTCAATATCCTTCTTTGAGTCACGGACCAATTGAGCCTTTGCTTTCTCTCCCAATATGACATATTTTGTTTCTTTCTCAGGACCTGCGGTAGCACAACAAGCTAATCAAAACACATAAATCTCAGTGCATAAATTCTAAGAATTGAGCTCAAAATAATGCCTACCTGAAACCAACTTGGTCAAACCCCTGCTTATCTTGACTGCAGTAGAGTTAATTCCACCACATAGACCTTTGTCCGAAGAAATAGTAACAATGACATTCTTCTTCACATCAACGCCTAATCAATATAACAAAGGCGATAACAAATAAATAGAAGAGTAAAACAAAATCAATTGAGCGCATAATTGTGAGTGAATAAAAAGAATTTAGTAGTCAGTAGAACCATTAGCAAGTAAACAAACATCATAAGCATTTGAAAACATAAGTTATCTAATATCCTTACCCTTTATCAAAGCCAAACTTTAACCATATACTTGTTTTAATCTATGCTCAATGGAGGGCTATATTTTGAATCAAGTCACATAAGCTGTTCTAATAGAAAATTAAACAACCCAAAATTCACATGGCTAATAAGAACCATAAAGATCCAATTTATCTTAAATTACAAATCATGAAAAGAGTGAACAGATATAGAAGATCAGTAATACAATTTCACTTTCACACTAAAAACTACCTATACAATGTGTTACCGTTGATTAGCCAACCAGAACAATTATATACATGCATATGAACAGTACAAGGCACCAATGACTTGCCAAAATATAATCTACAACAATGAGAATTTCTTGATGGATTGGAAAGGAAAAGATGGTGTACTATGTAAAGTTTGCTAATTTTAACACGAACACCTCAAAACTTAACCAGTGACCTGACCAGGTTATATTTTTACATACTTGGAGAGTCGCCAAGAAGTGCAGTAAATGGCTGCCAAAGGCCACGGGAATTTTCAGCTTTGGTCTGAATTGCTCGTAATTTAGAGGCTGCAACCATCTTCATTGCCTTAGTAATTTTCTGAATGTTCTTGACACTCTTCATGCGATTTCGGACTGCATAAGATAAATCAATCATAATTTATCCATATTCACAGAGATTTATTAGGATTATGCAAAAGACTGCAAGTCTTTCTAAAAACAAAGGAATTAGGCGATAGAAAGGAAGCCATTAATACCAACTTGAGTAGAGATATAGCGCACCCCAACAGAGGCCTGTTCCCTATACACCACAAACCACTTTTGAGAATTAAAAGTGTCGAAGAATACACAAAGTTACGTGATAGAAAGAGCTTGGAAATGATAGCGCGGCATGAGCCTAAAAACAATCGTGATGTGGCTAGGTTCACTCAATTTGTAACAGTACACATATTTCAAGATTATAGCGTGTAGTTTGCAGTAATAGCATGCCAAGAGTGGTTTCAGCCGAACTCGTCAACAGTTTTTATATAACATTTCATTTCAAAGGCTAATACTCATAAAAACAGTACTGGATACCGCTGACTAAAGACAATAATTTTACAAAGGAAACACCAATTGAATGCCAAAAGCTAACTCCCATGAACATAATGTTTCAATCAATCTCGAAATTATCGAAAAAGAAAACCCGAATCCACCAATCCATCATCTGGAACCAGTGAAACTTACTTCAAACTCCATTCTCAAAACACGACAATCAACATTCAACTTCAAGATTCTTCTTTTTCCCCGTATTCCAAACAAACAGATACAGAGAAGCACATGATCACATAAAAATCGCAACACACAACCCCAACCAACAACGTTCGGCCAACCACATACGGAGGAACAAACATTAAAATATAGAAATGAAAAACAAATGGACACAAATCCCAATCCATATTTCATCAGAACCCAGAGAAATGTAGAAATTGGGAAGGAATGGAATCGTACTCGGGGATGAGATAAGATCGGGGAGCAGCGGCCATTGGATGGCTATTTGATAGAGGCACGGCAGCAAATCGTCGGACTTCGCGTCGGAGGGCAGCCATCGCCATCGATGAAGAAGATGATGACAAAAACCCCTGAAAGATGGGTTAGGGAATAGGGATAGTGTTCGATTCAAGCTTTTCCGTTCAGTTGATTTGCAGTTGGCATGGCGATGGATGTTTCAGCGGCGTCGTTTTGAACTTGTTTGTCGTATCAAACAAGTTTGTAAAATTAATAAAATGTCAAAACTCAAAATTATAAATTTAACCTTGACGCTTTTACATGAATTTAAATTACAGTTTAATATTTCAGAATATTTAAATTAAACTTTAATATTTTATAAACATTCAAATAAATTCTTTTTCACACAAAAAATGTAATAAATATATGATTCTTTCAATCTTTTGTCATATCATTGATATTATAGTAGTTTTAATATATTTATGCATGTCGTTTCATAAAACGTATTTTTTTATTATAAAATATTTATAATTAATTAATTTTAATTTACTTTAAATAAAATTAATTATCATTAAATCTTCTTCACCTAATTCTCACATATTCTAATTTAACCTCAACATTTTTATATAAATAAAAATCAGACTTTAATATTTTGGAATATTTAAATTGAACCTTAAAATTTTATAAATATTCAAATAAAATTTTTCTCAAAAAAAAGTAACAAATACATGATTATGCCAATCATATGTCATATTGTGGGTGGAGGTGGCAACGGGTCAAGTTAAGCTAAAGCTTGGGCAATTTTATGTTTATGGCCAGATTCGGCCTAAATTTCAATCGGGTATGAGGCTGCCAGCCTAAGCCAAAGTTTGATCAGGCTTAGACGACCTAAAGCCTATTAAGCTCGGACTAAGCTCAATTAAATAATTTTAATTTTGTAAAATAAAAAATGACGTTATTTTCTTTTAAATTTTTAAGCTTTAGGTCAGGTTAGGCTAAACAACTCGAGCTCGAGTTCGACCCAAAGCCTAATCAATTCGGGAAATATAATTGCATATTTAAAACCATGCCCTCTAATCTTCAGTAAGTTAATCTTTGTCCATTTAGATCACTTCTATTATCTACACTAATTCCCTTTTTCAAATAAAGACAATCTTAGTCAATTATGAAACTTCCAAAACTATTGTCTATGGTACTAGTATTTAACATCAAAAAGATGATTATGCAATATCGCATTCTAGGTTTAGTTATTTCTTGATCCATTTAACTATGCGCATATTCTTAGATGAAACGAAACATCCAAAGTTATCAATAATTAGTTATTTAATTCCTTTTCATAAGTCTGAATCATAGTGTTTAGGTATCACCATAGTATATTATATGTTTTAAGAACTTTTTCTATTGTTATCACCACATTAATATGTTTTTTTGGAAACTAATGCTACAGTTATTTATAATGTAGATATTAGTAAATTTTGAACTTCATCATAGTGGGGCGTTGGAAAGAAATGACAACAACAAACATGTTAGGACAAGATCAAAAGGAAGAAGGACACAGGTGTTGATAAACTTAACACGCTAGTTTTAAAAGGAGCGTTAAAAGATGAAGGATATATAGTTGGTTCAGCCTGATCTTGCTGAGGTTGAACGTCGTTGTTCGGATCCATGTCCTATGCGACTCTGACTGTAAAATACCTGCAAAACAGATAACGGCAGGCTGGGAGTTGATTCCCGGGAGGCCCCTCCGACGCTCAAGTCAGTTTTTTTGTGTAGGTTTTGGCTGTTGAAAACAGAGAAAAATAGGGTTGCAATCGCGTACCTGAATCAGGGAAGAATAGTACCTTTTATATATCGTTGATGCTAGGTTTACGTAGATCTTTATGTTTGCATGGGAGTCTATCGTCAAAAATGATGTTATTTCATCTTCTAAATTATGAAACACGTACCAAATATCACAAGCTGCTTCAACACAGGAATAGTATCAGGTTACCATAATCAATCTCAATTTTCATTATCATTTAGCTAGAATTAGGTTTAGATCTCTTCTAGATATTTTATTAGTATGTCTTAGGTTTCATTCACAGTTGGAATCACCAAATTTGGAGTTCTGTAGACTAAGTTATGGCTAAAATACTAGAACTATTCAAGGAAACCAAGAATCCTAATATAGAATTTCACTAAACATAGTTAGGAAAACTTACCACTTTTTTCAAATCATGCTCAAACATTCACACAATTCATAAGAAAATTCATGTTTCCAACTTAAGCAGTCACGTGACCAAGTAAAGAGGATGGACAAGAGTGGTTTAACATACTTAAAATCAGATGGTATCGTGCTGCCCATCTTTTCTATGCATGTAGTTGGCATTGACGGAGCTATTGTCCATGGTTGGAGGTTTAAACATCATACTGAATTTATTTCCCAAAGGCAGTAACTTGGAAGACCTATGTGTGAAGGGATTAGCTTCAATTAATTAACATCAATTTTGGTCCAAGGAATA
>JAOSBP010000007.1:11092793-11109309 GCA_027563825.1 Erythroxylum mucronatum | reverse complement strand
ATCAGCCTTATCCACTGTAACAATCTCTTCACTTTATCCAAAATTTGTCATTATCATCAATAGAGTCTCAATTTGATACAATATCTACTTTTTATCTCCTAAAACAAAACAAACATTAATTTTAACATTTAAGCACAAAATAAATTCAAAACAAAGGAGATAACATCAAATAATTAATCAAAATGAGGTCTTATCAATAGCCTCCATCAAATATCCTTATTTACAGGAAGCAAATAGTACTTAAAATTAGAGAAATTAACAGTTTCCTTACTTACCTTTCTCCTCGAATATGATGAATAAAGAACATGTATTACTCACTAGGAGTTGTTGCATTGAAGAGAGATAGGTTGTTGATAATTGCAAAATATTATATCTTTTATTCTTCTGAACTTAGTCCATTTAGTTATTTTTATTAGAAATTTGGGCATGATTATTTATATTTTATTAATTAACAACCAAAATTATTCATTCTTAATTTTACTATAAAAAAGGCCTAAGTTGAATTATTTTCTATTGTAGGCTTCATGGACAAATAAACGACAATGCACATCCAAAAATGCACAATAGTAGAAATAAGCAATAGCTAGAAAATGAAGCAAAATGGCAAGGAAGCAAGAGCAAAACGTAGAGTATAAGGAGAATAAGTAGCAGCTGAACAAAAGAGGAATAAAATGACAGTAGAGAAAAAGACAAAATGCAAGAGAACTCAGTTGGTGTGCGTATCTAGAGTTAGCCTATTATATAGCTCTAAATGTCGATGATAAGAATCTAAACTTAGATAATTGAACTTATAACGCTTAATGCATGCTTGATCACTTATTAATATGCATGTTTAATTTTCTTTATGTTCTATTTTTAGTGTTAATAATTTTTGTTTCTATTAATTAGTTCAAGTTTCCGATCAAACACCCCCTACCCCCATTATGTGCGTGTATATGGTCTGTGATGTGTTTGTGCTTGTTGATTAGATGAGACCATGATCTAAAGGATTTAAAGGACTAAATTCTGAAAAAATTCATTTTAGAACAACAAAATCATATCTAATGTGCAAATTGTTGTCTAACTGCATATATTTTGTGTATTTGCTTAATTATGATTAATCTATGCCTAAGAACTAGTCTCCCATACTTGGTTTCTATTTGGTTATGATTAAGGAGTTATGTAGATGCTATAATACAATTAGAAAACCTCCTAATGTTAGTTTCCTAAGTTAGAATTTTAGAAATATGCAAATTGAATATGAAATTGTTATTGCTATACTGTTTATGCAATCTAATCTGAAAGTTGAAGGTTTGCTACTTTTTTCCTGTCTACTCAGGATGATTTTGACATGTCTACTCAGGATGATTTTGACATACTTTTAAGTCTAGTATGCCTGAAAATTCAAGTGAAAGATGATGAGATTAAATTGAACCTGAAAAAAGCACTCAAGAATGTTCAAAGAAGCTTAATTTGCATTGTTTGCATCTTGTTTTTGAACTGTGCATTTAGTTTTGATTTTATGGTATTCCAACATGATTTTAGCTTGTTTTACGTGCCAAAGACATGATAAACGACAACTCACGTGTTGGGCAATTAAAGGGATCTAAGTAGAATACAATCTTTGAAGTTTAATGAGGTGAAACTAACAAGTTACATGTTGTTTTAGAGTGCAAGTTCTAGATCTTATTTATTGGGTTTCATGGTCATAATTTTCTAGTTTAAGGGGTTGAAATTTGGTAAATAACATGGGTACAAGTTTGTGCATAAGTTTGAGCTGATTTCGACATCAAGTTATAGATGTTTTCACCTTGTGTTTTGTGAGTTGAATTTTTCTAAACGAATTTTAGTTTGTTTGGAATTACAATTACATACGCTTACTTATTAATGATCTTTATTAGTAAAAACATCCATTTACATTCGGAACGAAATTTTAATAAATAATACTCCATATGGGATCAACTTTTATTTCACCCTATACTAAGTTGTTAATTAACTAATGGTAGAAATGAGGTATTAATTTGTATACACTTGACGACACATATTAGTTGTTTAGCAAAGCTGGTGGTGTAACAATGGCAACAAAAATGATGCTAAATGGAAGATACAGGAGAAAAAGTAGCAATTGAGCTTGGGTGTTCACCAGATGTAAAAGAGAAAGAAGCTAAAATAGGGATTTAGTTTTTTTTTCTTCTTATTTTGTATTTTCAAATATTACTTTGATAATGTGGAAATCATATTTCACGTGTCATCCACGTGGCAAATATAGTAACTAACATAGCTAGTCATGTTAGCACCATTAACAGAAAGTCTAGTGGGTCATTTTTACAAAAGTTAAAACTTTGAGTATTTTATTACTATTTTTAAAGATCATATTAAAATTGTAAAATTCAGAAATTTTTGAATTTTTTTCACTCTATTAAATAAAATAATACAATTTGGTTTTCATCTTTTTTAGGCGTTCCACTATTCTTTAAGAATGTATCAGGTAAATTATAGGGTATGATAATAATTTCCCAATTATGTATTTTAAGTAAATCACTTAATCAACTAACAACTCAAAAAGATCTTAATTTAATTCGTATTATTACATCCATTATATTTTTACCTTTATCTCACCTACTAAAACTTGAATTAATCAAACTTTAAATTGACCTAATCTAGTTTTACAATATTGATATAGTGGTAATTGATAAATCTATATTAAAAGAGGGTTGCTAATGCTTAGATTCTTTGTAATTTAGTTTTTATTTTAATTATTATATATTGAATATTATCACATTTACCTCTATGTAATATTGATTAATTATTATACAATTTTCTTTTATCATATTTCATTAATTTTTTATTTATTCATAATCTCAAAATGATGTCGTATTAAAAGTTAAAATTTAATATTATATTATTTAAAATAAAAATAAAATAAAATAATAGAATATGACAGAAATATTTTAGTCCTTTGTTTTTTTGTTTCTTTTTATGTACCAAAGCCCTAAACCCTTTCAGTGGCGGGTCTGTATTGATTCTCAGAGACGAACGGCAATGGCGACAGAGAGCTTCAACTCCAATCAACTCAACTCCAATTTCTTTGGTCAGTTTCTTCTTTCCCATCCGTTTGACTTTCAACCAAAAGCAAAAGCAATACTGGAATTGTGAATCTTTGGATGCAATTCTAAAGCTTGAGACATTTTGAGAGACCAAGCAATACGATTTCCCTTCATTTTCTTGACAACCGAAAAGAGGATCTTTAGCATCATTTCTAATTGTTCAACATTTTTTTTAGTTGCGTTTTTTCTTGAGCATTAGTAGTTAGCCAACGAGTTTGCTCAAGATTAGACCTGATTTTGGTCCCAAGCCTGCGCTTTTGTTGACTACTTATGTGTTGATTATGTTGCTGTTTGAAGTGATTCTACTCTATTGCCTAATAGTTCTTTTACTTGCTGCTTAATCTTTTCTCAATCGATATAATGTTGTGATTCTAGTATGGAGAGAATTTGTATGGGGTGCTATTGCTGGGGGTTTTGGTGAAGGAATGATGCACCCGGTTGATACGGTGAAGACCCGTATTCAAAGCCAAGCTGTTATTTGCAGAAGTCAGGTGCGAATTATTAGCCATTAGTATTAGAAGGTTACCTCGTTTGCTTTTCTGCTACAAGATTGTCTTTTCTCGCCTGGGTATTTCTGTCATTAAGAATGCCCGCCTTGGCGTTATTAAGAATGTGTCCTGTTTGGAAAAGATTCCTACTTAACGTTGTTACTTGACTTACTTCTCCGTTTCCAAACTTTCATAACTGCCAGAGCCAGACAAGCATATTGCAGATGATTCGGACGGTGTGTGTTGCTGATGGTGTGAAAGGTAGACGATCAAAATTTTATCTTTTAGGCTAATACAGTGGTTCATCATATCCTAACAAGTTAAGTTTTTGTGTATGATAATGCACTGGTCTATATAAGAAGTATACATACTCTATGCATGTCCTGTGTGGATGCTTTTTAATCATTATCAACATATTCTGCACTTGTCATTTTGCAATGATAATTTAACAGTCTGGAAGTATTTGTCCCTTGACTCTGGAGACTTCTTCTTTCCAATGCAAGAAACAATATTTGGCAACTTCTCTCTTATGTTTTTAATGTATAATATCTGCTGAATCATAGATTTTCCCTAGACTGATCATTTTCTAGGCTTTTACAGAGGAATTACTCCTGGGATTACTGGTTCTCTTGCAACTGGGGCCACATATTTTGGTTTTATAGAGTCTACCAAAAGGTGGATTGAAGAATCAAATCCTAGTCTTGCAGGTCACTGGGCCCATTTTATTGCTGGAGCTCTTGGTAAGGGATTCTCTTGCTTCTTTATTTTGGTGGCAACATCATCTTTACTATTTTGAAAGGCTGCTTATATGATTAAGGAATTCAGAGTTATAAGTGCTTCTGAGGTTTGATCTGCATTTATATAGAATTCAACTTTGAAGATTGAATTGCCACATACAAGCCCTTTTATAACCATGCTTGTATTATTCTTGAGGACAAGCCATCCATATCCACTAGACGTGGAGATGTTTAGTTTTATGCTTTTATAGTATGAAATCTCTAACAGTTAAAATAACCAAATTCAGTAATAATGGACTCATCGGCAATTGGGTTTCTTTGAACGTTTCCTGTCATGTTTTGCTCTGTGTTTCAGGAGATACGCTTGGTTCTGTGGTGTATGTTCCATGTGAAGTAATGAAGCAACGCATGCAGGTGCAAGGCACAAGAGCAGCTTGGACTTCAGTTGTGAAGAAGAATGCTTCATTTAAATCTGGTGAGGGAATGTATGACTATTACACAGGCATGTTCCAAGCTGGTAATTCAATTTTGAAGGAGCAGGGAATGAGGGGATTGTATGCTGGGTAAATATCAACAACAAACTCTCCAATCTTTGAATGATTTTACTTCTCTCTCTCTCTCTCTTCGTGCATGCCTGTCTTTTTTTATTGATGCTTGGGTTGCATTGAAATCTTTTGATTTTAAATTTGATTCAAAAGGTTAGTTGGATTTTCAAATAGGAAGAATTAACAAGAGGATTTTGTTGATGCATTTTATTTGTGAAAGGTTGATTTAATTAAAAGTCCAATGTAAAGTTTGATGCACATTAAACTTTGTTGCATCACTTCTTCAAAATGATTGACTTGTATGTGAATGTTTTCAAGGAAAGTAGTATCGAAGCTTATCTTGATTTCATAATGTCTAGTATAAAATGCATCAATTCCAATCTCGTGATGTGAGACTAGTTTGGGTGCTACTGTAATCTTTAAATAGCAAAAATCGTTATTTTTTAGTATTTAATCATTCTGATTTAATAAACTTGTGAACACTGTTAGAAGGTAGTCTTGAAAACATCATATGCAAGGCCTTTGTATTGATAGCTGTTAATCTTTTTCTTGGTTGCTTTGACAGATACTGGTCCACACTTGCAAGAGATGTGCCATTTGCTGGTCTTATGGTAAACTGTTGTATTCTAAGTACTTAGTCTTAGCTTTATTTTATCAACAAGTTGCAGGGTCAATTTTTTTGGGTTTCGATCATTATTAGATGAGATCAGTTTCATTTTATTTTTTTATTTTCCATTTGTAGGTTATGTTTTACGAAGCACTTAAAGATTTGGCTTACTATGGTAGGCAAAAATGGACCCCCAATTTAGAGAGCCTTATAAACAACTCGGTGGAAGGGCTTGTCCTGGGAGGATTGGCTGGTGGTATGTTGCTGTGCCTTTTTCCCGATCTCGAGTGCGGGTGTTTGGGAACCAAAAGAATTGGTTCAGTCTGGTTGAAGCTATTTTATAGTATGATCTAAAAGGAATCAGTCAAATAGATTTAGAGTAGTTTTCCTTCTGCAACAAACTGAACATTGCATACAGCTGAAGCAGTTCTATTGGTTTCCAAGCACCTCCTTTGTTAGGACCAATGTGGTCGAGGGTAATTCAGGAAGGGGGGGAGAATAACAGAGACATAAATAAGCCTAGGATATGGAGAGTATACTTGAGGAGAAAGAAAGAGGGGGCAGAGAGGAGTGCGTTAGTTAGTTAGTTAGTAGCTGAGTTGGCACAAGGGCTGGGTTGTAACAGAATGGCCTCAGTAGGTAGTTTTGAGGCAAAGAGGGAGAGGGGAGAGGGGATTGGAAAGTAAGAAGAGAGATGCTGTAGACAGAAAGAATTTCCTTCTTTCTGAGGAGCATTTCAGCTTTTGAAGGGGTGTCCTGTGGAAGAACCCTTGTAATAGTAGTAGAGGGCCTTTTATCTGTTCAATAACATACACTTTCTCTAGATTATAAAGCTAGAGTTCTATCATCCTTCTTATCTGTGGTACTAAAGTTTGTGATGCAATTTAATCGTTAACCTTGCATTTACAGTGCTTTATGGTTCATGAACCACATGCAGGTTTCAGTGCATATCTCACAACTCCGTTGGATGTCATCAAAACAAGATTGCAAGTCCAAGGATCAACTATAAGGTAGTACTTGTTATTCTTAGGTTTACTTAGAGCACAATTATAAGACTATCAACGCTGCATGATTAAATGTGCTTCAGTTTCTTTCTTCTTTCTTTCATCAGATTTTTGTATGAAGTTGGTCATTTAGTTGAGATCGGTTTGATATTTGATGTAAAAGTTCATCCTACTGAATACAAATGTTAATTAACCTAATTCTTTCTCTCTCTGTCCCTAGCCCCCACTTATATTAATAAAAAGAAAAACAGTTTAACTGTATTGGCTACGGATGTCTCTACTGCTTAGTTTCTTAAACCATGAATTGTGGTGATTTTAGATCTCAAATGATTGGTCAGCATGTGGAATGGTTTAATTCTAGTAAAATTAACTCTATCATGATGAGAAGTAGAGAAGGAGAAAAGAAAAGCTAACTGAATCAAATGAAATGACCATTTTTCTGAGTTTTGGTGTTAAAAATAAAAAAAATAATGTATTACAATTGTGTTCTCATTCACTTGTCATTAATCAATTTACAGTCCAAAGATGTGCAGTTAATGTTGATTATATCTCATAGATTATCATTGTGACTTAGGTACAATGGCTGGTTGGACGCACTTCTCAGAATTTGGAGTAGTGAAGGTGTGAAAGGAATGTTCAAGGGAAGCATCCCCAGGATAACATGGTATATCCCAGCCTCTGCCCTTACCTTCATGGCTGTGGAATTCCTGAGAGATAAATTCAACGAAAATGTAGATGATGATAATTTGCAAGAAGTCGCTAACTTGTCAATAGAGAAATCTTTGCCAGAGGTAGCTCAAAACTGAATCTGACCTATATAACTGTATAGCAGCAATGGATCACTAGTAATTGAAAAGTTGCATAGGCAGAAATTTTGTCATGTCTTTAAGCTGGTTAGTAACTATGCTTCATAACAGGATTGAGTGAACGGTAAGATTTGCATAGAACATAGCTGATTGAAATTTGGAATGTTAATTCTTGTTGAGCCTGAGTCTCCTGCAAGTTTTGTATAGTGAACTTTTCTGATAAAACCAACTGTTTAGCATAATGGTCTTGTCTGCAACTTGGCTCTTTTGCATTTAAGGTAATTCTTTAACATTTACCTTTAACTATTTGTAACATTCAAGTAATAATTCTCTCTTTTTTTATTTTTTATTTTTGTAAAAGTTCTAAATTATAGGTTATAAGTTGAATTAAACGAGGGTTACTTTTCAATGCTTAACGGATACAATGTTAGGTCTTCCTTTTGTTTATTTGTTATTTTACAAAATATCACAGAAGAAACTAAAACATCTTGACTTAATTTACTTCCTAAATCATCTAAGCCTCGTTTACAAAAAACAAAAGGGAATAAATGAATGAAATTCCTTTCTCCATTACCCTCTCGAGCCATAATTTTAGACAAAATTTTGGAGTTGTATGACTCCAAATGCTTTGAAAACATGTAAATATTATTAAAATTGTGATGTAATGGTAAAATTTTTTAGAAATTAATTCTTTAAGTAACTCATATATTAAAAGCAATTAAGGAATTTAATAATTTAATAAATGGGTTTTTTTTGGGACTTTTAGTCCATTATGATGGAGAGTTTTAAAATTGATTAATAATTGTGGATTAAAGTCTAATAATAATAGTAAGAAAATGAGGTAGAAAGTTGAAAGAAAGAAACAAATCAAATAAGGGGATTATTGAGAAATGTTTGATATTAAGAAACTCTATCTTTGTATTATAATAAAATTATGAATATGATTGAATATTTGTGAGTTCTCTAAAATTTTAGATCTTGATATGTTTATGAAAATTATGTTTATAAATGGTATCAGAACTTTATAAGATATTCATAGTTCTCCTTTAATGTAAATTTCTCATGATTATGACTCCTAATATGAAATCTTAGAAAAGCCTAATTTTCGTTTTTCATGGATTTAATGATTTTGAAGGTTGATTTAATATTTAATGTATGGGATTAAAAAAAAAGGAACGAAAATTGCTGGGAAAAATTTCCAACGAATAAAGGCAACATCAAGTGTTGGATATGACTTTCAGCGTTGGCTACCAACCAACCATTATTTTTTAATTTTTTAATTCCAAATATTATGATTAAAGCGTAATTACCTATAATTTGATGCTAATGAATTGTAATTTTATGGGTAAATTGAAACTTATTGCTATAGAATATTTTTAAAATCAACCAAACGTGGTTTGCCAATTTTTATAATTAATGAGAGTGAATCTATATAATGCATATCACAATTAGTTGTATTTAGATATCCAAAACATAATAATTATTTCTAATTGATGCACGTGTGATTACTAAATTATGTACATATTAGCATTATTATGTGTTGTATGGAATATTAATGGAGGTATATTAATGGATTGTCCAAAAGTAAACATTAGTATGCAATTTATGAAAATCATTACATGTTGTATGGTGTATTAATGGATTGCCCAAAGACGAATATTAATGTACAATTTATGAAGTTTTTCTAGATCTATATTGCTTATTGTTGTATGACTTAAAGCATTAATGATAAATGGAGTGAATAAATCCAGTTCTATCTTGGAGTTATAGACTTGGATTTGACACTCAAAATTGAGAAACCAAATGATCTGAATGTTTTGGGCATTGATGAGGAGAAATCAATTTTAACAATTGAAAAAGATAAAATAGATTGGGTTTGATCTATATGAAGATGATAATTGTCAACAATATTAAGTCAGCTCTTCCTAAAACTGAAAGTACTAAAGAATTACTTAAATTTTTTAAAGAGCACTCTTAAATTGCTGACAACTCTCTTTTTGGGACTTTTATGGGTATATTGACCACTATGAAGTTTGATGGATTGCACACTATGCATGAATACGTCATTGAAATGACAAACATTGCAGCAAAGACTTAAGTCTTTGGGAATGGAAGTGGATGAAAGCTTTGTTGCGCAGTTCATCTTGAACTTATTACCGTCTAATTATGGTCCTTTGCAAATGAACTATAATACCGTGAAGGAAAAATGGAATGTGCATGAGTTGCACAATATATTGGTTTAGGAAGAAACTAGACTCAAGAATCAAAGAAGTCACTCTATCAATTATGTCAAAAACCAAGGAGCTAGTAAGAAAGATGGAAAGAAGCATAAGAAGAAATTGAAGGGACCCCTGAAAGTTAGTAGAGAATCCTCTTAGATCCACAAGAAGGAACATGATGAATACAGATGTCATTGCTATAAGAAGGTAAGGCATTTCTAAATCAAATGTTCTAAAAATAAGGCATGGTTTGAGAAGAAAGGTAAACTTAGTGCTTATGTATGTTTTGAAACAAACCTTGATGAAGTTCCTTTTAATACTTGGTGGATTGATTTTGGTTATACTACTCATGTTTCTAATATCTTGCTGGGATTCCTTATGACCCAAACCATAAGACCAAATGAAAGATTTGTCTATATGGGCAAATGAATGAGAGTTTCAGTGGAAGTTGTTGCGACTTATCGCTTAATCCTAGACACTAGATATCATTTGGACTTATGTGAAACTTTTTTATATACATATTTTATCTAGGAATTTAGTTTTTTTAATCCAAACTTAATATATTTGGATACTCATTTAAATTTTGTAGTGGTAGTCTCAATTTTTACAGACATAACCACATGATTGGTAGTTGTGTATTGTGTGATTGCTCATATAAATTAAACCTTGATATTGTTTTTGCTAAAACTTTATTAAATTTGAATCCCAATATTGATATTAAACATAGTTTGATTAATGCTAGATCTATGTACTTGTGGCATAAGCATTTGGGACACATTTTTAAAGAACGACTTTAAAGATTAATAAAGAATGAAATATTTCCTGAATTGGATTTTATTTATCTTAACATTTGTGTGGATTGTATTAAAGGCAAACAAACAAAGCACTCAATTTCTTGAAATAATTCACACTAATGTGTGTGGACCATTTGATGTGCCTAATTTCAATAAAGAAAACTATTTTATCACTTTTATAGATGATTTTTCATGTTATAGATATGTATTTCTATATAAGAAATCTCATGTTGTAAACACGTTAGAGGTTTATATTAATGAGGTTAAAAGGGAATTATACAAAAAGCTAAAAGTAGTGAAGTTAGATAGAGGTGGTGAATATTACGGTAAATATGATGAAAGTGATCAAAATCCTAGTCCTTTTGCTAAATTCCTTGAAAGACATGGTATTTGTGGGAAATATACAATGCCAAGCACATCACAACAAAATAGTATGATAGAAAGGCGTAATAAAACCTTGTTAGATGTGGTTAGGAGTATGATGTATAATTCATCTTTACCTACTTCTTTACAAACATATGCTCCAAAAATTGCCATAGACTTGTTGAATAGGAATTGCCTTACTAGAAACCCTATTCAATAAGTATATGGTAGTTTTTAGGGCATATGTCCACAAAGAAGTGAGTAAAGATGAATTACATATTATACGCCTAACCATATCAACTGTGGACTAGTAGGAAACATAGTTTAAGACATCTGTACATATGGGTTGCTAGGCATAAATTAGACATTATAATCTACATGAAAAGAAATTGAATTCAAGAACAATCAACGAGTATTTCATTGCTAATCCAGAGAAGTCTAAAGCGTATATGTTTTACTGTCCTAACAATACTACAAGAATTGTGGAAACTGGGAATGCTAAGTTTATTGAACATGGAGAGTCTAGTAGGAGTGAAACACCACATATAGTAGATATTCAAGAAATGGGAGTGCAAGTCCTTGTGGCTTGTATATCTACTCAAGTTTTTGTTTCACAAATTATTGAACCGCTTAATAATAATGAAGAACAACAAATTAATGAACTCACTATCCATAATGAAGTTGAACATGAAGTGAATAAACCTGTAGTAGAAGAACTATAACAAATAACATTAAAAAGGTCTCAAAGAGAAAAAAAAAACCAAATATTTAATGACTATGTGGTATATCTACACGAGTCAAAAAATGACCTAGGAATTGAGAATGACCCATCGACCTTTTCACAAGCCATAAATACTGAAAAATTTGATAAATAGTTAGATGTCATGAAAATGAGTTCAAATCTATGGAACAGAATGGTGTCTGGGACCTTGTGAAATTACCAAAAGGTTATAAGAGAATTGGTTGTAAATGGGTTTTTAAAACCAAACATGATTTTGTTGGTAACTTGGAACATTACAAGACTATTAGTTGCTAAAGGATTTACTCAGAAGGACGACATTAATTATAAGGAGAACTTTTCACTAGTCTCTAAGAAGGATTCACTTGGAATTATTATAACCTTAGTGGCTTATTATGATTTTTACTTGCACCAAATAGATTTTTAAAAATACCTTTCTGAATGGGGATCTATAGGAAGAATTCTATATGGGCTAACCAATGGGGTTCATAAAGGTTGGAAATGAACATATGGTGTGTAAACTAAAGAAGTCTGTTAGAGAAGTGCTCTAAAAGCAATCACCTTTAACACTTATTGTACAAATCATTTTACGATTAATAAAGGCATTTTTCATTATTTCGATGTTCATACATTTATGAATTTGATGTTGATCTTAAATTGATTTAATGAAGTCCATGATACAAAATATAGCATGGAGGAAATCATGATGAGATCATGATAATGAGATTCCTATCATGTGTAATTATGTTAGTATCTAAACTTTCCCTAGTCATAGGATTAATGAGATGGGATATCATTAATCCGAATAGACTAGCACATGTTATACTCTTTGATTGGATCAAACAATAGTCTCATAAGCTGTAGATATGAGTTATTTAGAGTTAACATGTGAATGCTTACTCAGGGTAGTAATTGCATTGGATTGATCTACTATGAGACAATCATATGGATATTCTATTCCATTGTCAATGATAGTCTCATCATAGTAATGGTGCAATTATCCTTTAACTTAAGGTGCTAAAGGATATCTCAGATACTGATCCTGTGCTTTGACTCCATTCATCGGTGCGTTTCAGGGGTTACTCATCATAGACTGGTGATTGAGTACAGCTTAAGGTATTTGGAGGTAATTGTGTAACATCCCAGACCACTCACTTGTAGATATTGTCCGCTTTGGGCCTTTTTAAGTGGCTCGTGATCCACACCCATTGGGCCTTTTTAAGTGGCTCGTGGTTTACACCCTTTGGGCCTTTTTAAGTGGCTCGTGGTCCACACCCTTATGGTTTTGTTTTTCCAGCGTGTAAGCCGCTTTAGGACACTACTCCTGCAGGACTTCCTAAGAGGTCACCCATCCTGGTATTGCTCTTGCCCTAGCACCTTTAACTTCGGAGTTCTGATAGAATCCGGTGCATAAGGGCATGAAAAACGCGTCTGCAAGGGGAAGGTATGCACGCCCTTATAAAAAGTGCTTCGTTCTCCTTCCCAACCGATGTGGGATAAGTGATTTTGTATACATAAGGATAATTAAAGCCTCATGAGCTGAATTTTGATACATGATTTAGAATTTGCTGCAATAGTAATTGTGTTGAGAGCTTGGAGACATTATAGGTACAATGAAACATTTAGGATTTTATACGGATTATTAAAGTATGAGGTAATTATTGAGTTTGAAAGAAATAAAATGAGACTAGGTCAATGGATAGAGTTACTGGAAGATTATGATGTACAAATGAGTACTTCCCAGTAAAGTTAGTGTTGTAATTTGATGCATTGAATAGAAAATTCAATAACAGTGTATCATAAATTTAGATATTGAGGTTACCAAACTAGTGCAATGAAGAATATAGAATGTTGAGTTGAATTTTTGCGCAAATCAAAGTACTATTAGCTATTGAATTTAAGATCAGTCCCGCATAAAAGGTTTAGCAAAGCCCAAATTGAGGATCCAAAATTGTGAATCTTATTGAGGAAAAAAATGAATATGAATTTTGAGTCAGAATAGGAAAAATGTTACTTTGTGATTGAAATAAGAAGGATGTGCACCCGATAAAGATGATTGAGCAAAGAGATTACTAGAAAAAGTGCAAGTAACAACCTAAGCTAGACATCCTAGTAGGAATACATCGAAATAGCATTTGACGGCTAATGAAGTAGAAGCAAGTGGTTGAATGTTTGAATTGCTAACAATCTTAACTTTTGGAGATATGCTTAAAGCTTATATTTCTGGAGTTCAAAGGAATATGAGATTAATGTATAGTTCTAATTGACTACAGGCATAACAATCATTATCATAGTGATACTATTAGAATATTGCATGAGGCGTTACGACAAAAAGATTCGTTCGCCCTTATATTGAAATGAAGAGGGCCTAAAAATGGTTAAAGGCAGAATAAATTCGAGATACTATTAGTGAGTAAAATGAATCTGTAATAAAAATAAAGCGGCTTATGAAAGACAAATGAATTTTTGGTGGATCAACATCGAAGTTATGGAATGTTGTGAGACAGACCTAAGAGTTAAGTGTATTAACACTAAAGAGAAGTGAAAAATGAAATGCTTCCGAGGGTATCACCTTGGCAAGATGTGCTTAGATTAGGAAAAAGGATAAATTAAGCTCGAATTGTATTGATCCATATGAAGTCATGGAGAGCATAGGACCAATAACTTATGAGTTGTATTATCAATAAAGATGCTCAGAATTATAATGTGTGATATGTGAGTATGCTAAAAAGTAATGATATGATCTAATAAAGATGTATTGTCAACTTACGAAGTGAATTTTTTTGAGTAAACTGAATTATATGAAGGAAACAGTTAAGATAGTGTGACATTTGAAGAAATAATTAGAGGATTGATTGATTATATTGACTATGGTCAATTGGAAGAAAATATTCGAGTGATGAAGTTAAATGAAAAACAGAGGAGTATTTGAGGAAACAATAACCCTGCCTTTCTGATCAATCAGATAAGAATTTCGAGGACGAAATTTATTAAGGAGGGTAAAAATTTAACATCCTATTCCCATATTAAGAGTTAGAACCCAAAAATATGGTACATGTGAGATCAATAAGAGATTAAGAAAGAAATGCATTTTCATGCTCATGCATATTGTTAGCATACACGTACGTGAATTTGAATTTTTGCATACATTAAAATGACTATATATGCATTCATTGACAATTGCTAGGTATAATTGATTATAAATGTGATTACGTGAGAACTGTGAATTAATTGTATTGAAAATCAATGTGGAGAATATATGTACTGATTTAGAATTTTTTGGTGAATTTTGAGAAAATTTCTCGACAAATGTTGAGTATTATTAGACTAGGAAAAAATGTCATTTGGCGAGTAAATTGATGGAAGGAAATAGAAATGAAAACCAAATGATATTGGAGAATTGTTAAAAATGACTTTGTAAATTTCGGAGACGACTTAAAATTTATAAGAAGATGATATTGAAAATTGTGGAGATAATTGTAATGAAAAGATGGGATTTAATGGAATTAGTTCAAATAGAACTAGTAAGTTTGGGGAAATTAGCTAATGTCTTCAAAAGTGGACAAGTGTCCAAGTTTTTAAGTTAAATTTCCTTAACCTTAAAAGATAAGTTACTGTTCTTGTCTTCATCTCACTCTCGTAGTTTTCTTCTCCAAAGTTGTTTCTTTCTGTAACACAGAGTTTTTCATCAAAACTCCACCGAAGTTAAACCTTGTTTTTATCTGTTCATTTCTACTCCCAACTTCGGTTTCCCTCTTTTTACATTAAGAAATACCGAAGCTTGCCGACCCTTAAAGTGTTATTACGTGAATTGCATGGAAACTAGGGCTTCTTGAGCTTTTGCAAATTTTGGAGAAATATCAAGTAAGTATTGTGTAAATCCTTTAGAGTTGTTGGGTTATGAAACCAAAATGGTGATTTATTTATCATTACATGATCATGAAGGAAAATGGGCATTTTTCATGAACACTGAGGGTTTAGTGTAACATCCCATTACCTGTGGGAAGATTAGAATAGTACATATGAGTGATCAATGAGAGATAAGAAATGCATTTTTACATGCATTCATGAATAATTTTGGGTATAATTGGACTGAGTTGTGATTTTTGAAAATTTTGAGAAATTGAATTTATTTATATTGAAAATATTATTGATTAGTGGAATTGTTGTATTTTTAAATTTTGGTGAATTTATGATTTATTTTTTAAATTTATAGAGAATTATGGATTTTTTTAAAAGTAGGGAACAAGGAATCAAAAGATATCTAGAGATAATTGGATTGTAAAGATGGGAGTTAAAGAGTTTAGTTCAAAAGAAACTTGGCTAGAGCTTAGACCTTAGGAAAGTGACAAGTGCTAAGTTGCTTTTTATACTTTTGTTAGAGAAGTAAGTTACTGTTTTTTGAGAGTTAAAAGACTAAGTTATATGTCTAAGTTACCTTCTTTATAAACACCTTCTTCAAATTTCCTCCCAATACACAAAGTTTTTCATCAAACACCTTCTGAGATATTTCTTTGCTTTTCCTTTTTCCTATACCTATCCCACCTTGCTATTTGTTTGTTCTCCCTACGAAAAACCAGAAGCTGGCCATTTTACACAGTTGAATATGTGAAATTGCATGAAGTTTAAGGCTTGAAGATAATTGAAGATTTTGGAGTTTTCAACAAGTAAATAGTGAATAAATCCTTTAGAGTTGGGGATTTATGAAACAAATTTGATGAATTACTATCAGTTGCATAATCATGGCATTTAAGTGTATATATTTATGAATATTGTGTTGATGGAATGAAAATATGGATATAGTGTTATTTAGTTTTGATGGATTTTAGTGATCAGGTGATGAAAAAAAAAAATTTTATGGAGTCAGATAGAGCAATAAAATGGTGTATGAGGTCAGTGTAGAAAATTATAGTATATGCAGATACATGCTCTGTTTCTTCACTGTGCATGTTTATATATATATGTGTGTATACGTGAATAGGTGAGAGTTTTAAAGTTGATCAAGAAAATGATGTTTGAGTTGAAGAGTAGTTGTAAAATGATGGTCTGAGATGGGAATGAGTGTATGAATGAAAGTTGACAAGAAAATAGTGAATGTGAATAAAAGTAGAAAATATAGAGATTGATA